>VXBB01020602.1:412076-581555 GCA_013399915.1 Illadopsis cleaveri
AAAAAAAAAAAAAAAAAAAAGCCCAGAAAAGACCAAGATAATTGCCAAGCAATGCTAAGGAATGCCAAAACTAAAACTGCAATAATTCAGGCCCATTGTGAATATTATCTTCCAGTTTCTAATCGCATGACCACAAACTAGTGGTTTCTTTGCCTTTTTTTCCCCCCTCACTGCAGAGGATGGACCTGCTGTGGGATGAATCATGGTTACCTTATTGCAGGAGCTGTGGAATTTGGAGGGTGATAGCTGAGGACTTCATAATAGGAAAGGATTGTACTGTGGTTTGGGAAACTGAGTGTTGTTCTGGTATTGGATTTTGTTGCTATTATGAATTTTGTTGTTATTCTACTTCACCTCATTCCAAACGTAATGCTGGGCTAGTCACTTAGCTCACAACTTTTCACAGATGGTAACTGATTTTCTGGAAACCCTGACAACTGGAATCTGATATGGGATATGCAGAAAACTCATGATTATGAAAAATTTGATTTGAAGATATACTTTAGATGCTGAAAAAATCTGTTCTTGAGCATCTCAAATGAGAAGCCAAACTCTGTGGTTTCTCTTGGGAATTTTGACTCAATGACCATGAGTAAACATAGAAAAAAACTTCTCAACTTCAGGAGTACAAGGAAGATAATTTGTCAGTGTTTGTAGAACACCACGACCCTGCAGAGGAGAAGACCATAAAATGCCTTTTTTTTGGAATAAGTATCTGTGTTTCACACTGTGTGAGATGATAGGTGCCATTCCTAGAATAACAGGGTAAGATTTTTCAGATATTGATGCCATTATTTTTGTGTAGTGAATCAGCAAAAAACCATGGCAAAGGCCTTGACAGTTCATTAAATCCACTCCTCTGCCTGAAAGCAGGATCAACTAGGCCTAATATTTTCCTGTTAGATACTCATCTAAGCACCAGTGACAGAATTTTCATGATTGCATGATTTTCCTTCACTTTACTTTCCTCACCATTAAAAAGCCGTTCCCAGTAGCCAACTGAAATCTCCTCTTTGCTTGCCCAGTCCTCAGGGTTAAGAGAGAAAAGTTCATCTGTGGGACTGTCTCACAGCACACACATCAAGGGTGCAGAACTGAGATTCTCCCTTTATTTCCAGGGAGATAAAGCATCATACCAGAGCAATGGTCTGCAGCAGTGCAGGCTGGGGGCTGCAGCTGGCAAGGGAGGCCCTGGTGGGGCTGCTGGATGGAAGGGTGGCCCCGGGCCAGCTCTGTGCCCTGGCAGCAGAGGCCAACAGCCCCTGGAAGTGTGCCAGGCAGAGCACTGCCAGCAGGCTGAGGATGAGAAAGGTGATCCTTCCCTTCAGCTCAGCACTAGGAGACCTGTCTGAACCACTGGGTCCCCAGTACAAGAGAGATTTGGACATTGTAGAGCTGGTCCAGTGAAGGGCCATTAAGATGTCTAAGGGACATGTGACAGACAAGACCAGCCTGTGAGAGCTGTGGCTCAGCCTGGAGATGGAGCCTTATCCATGTGCCTAATTTTATTTATTCCATAAATACCTGAGAGAGGGGGTGTAAAGAAGATGGGGCTGGACTTTCCTTTACAGTGCCCACTGACAGGGCTAGAGGCAATGGAAACAAACTGAAACACAGGAAATTCTACTAAAACACAACAATAAATCTTTTTTTTCATTCCAAGAGTAGTATTCCAAATACTGGCACAAGCTGCCCAGAGAGGTTGTGAGGTCTCAGTCTCTGGTAGAGGATCATCATCACAGGACCCTGATTTGGGCAGGGGACTGACTAGACGATCTCCAGGGGTGCTTGTCAGCCTCAGCTATTGTGTGGTTTGATGCCTCCAGGAGCTGTCTATAGACAGCATGACCCTGGCACTTACCTCCTGCCTACTGAAGATATTGTCCAACCTTTCTTTGCATTAAAATTGGAAATGGCTGTTTCACTCATGGACTGCCTGTATAATAAGGAGAATCAAAATGAAAATACCTGATGTTTGAATACCTTTTATGATTTTGTATGGTGAGAGTTCTCCCCTCTCATAAGGATCTGGAGTTTGGGTGTCTTCACAGCTCTCTGTAGTTAGGAGTAATTGGGGGGGGGCGGATTTTGTTTGTTTTAAAAAATTATTTATAACCTTTTGAGATTTTTCAAAACACTGACTAATACCTAGGTAAAGAAATACAGCTTACTGCCAATCACCAGTGATTTATTAAAATGCTCCTCATTTTCACTTTTGTCCTTATCTTCTTCAGACAGCTGGGAAGCCAATTCCAGGTGTCTTATGCTTGAAAACATGTTTTTCAATAGAGTTTTTTTTCTCCCCTTCAGCGCAAAGCATGAAATATTTTACAATTCATTACAGCTACTTCTCTGGGGAACAGAATTATCTAAATGAAGGGTCATTTTCCAGTATATTCTGGACATTCATCTGGCACAGGAGAGAGGCTTAACATCTTAAAACAATGATCCTGTAAGAAATTAGTGCTATATTAATTTACACTGGAACCAATACTACTCCTCAAAATTCCTTGCCCTTTCCTGTTCAGCCTCAGGTTGCCTAAATTCCTGAGCCATCTGCATGTCTACTAGCCAAGTTCCTCTTACTCATCAGCTTCTAGTCCTGCCTGCAGAGCCATCCAAATCCATATGGTCCTGAAAAGTCAGCTTTAAAGTTCATAGTCCCAACTGCCATCCTGCCCTTTTCTTCTGCTGAATGTTTTTTTTTGATTCCCTGAGCATCCTCCCTTCTCCTGGGGAAGAGAGTAAATGCATGAATGGGAGGATAGGTAAACTCTCCCAGACTGTGTGGTTAGGGCAGTCTTTGGGCAGCTGGAAGATGTGGGCTCAACTTCAGTTTGATGGAAGGAGCTCAGGTTCCTCTTTTACCTGTGGAATAATCCAGCCACTAAGATGTGCAGTATCCAGCTTCCTGATCTGAATCAAACTTTTTTCCTGCTGACAGGTCATTCACTTTAGTTCTCTGGCCTCTCTCATCTCTTGCTTTTGCTTCACCTATCTCCTGGCTTTATGTTGTTGGTTTTTTTTTCTTCACAGGCAGCTGGGCTGTGAGGGCAGTTTAGGAGAGAGAGAGGCTCACTTCTTAGGATTTTGCAACAGACAAGACCTGTTAGCAGACAAACCCAGGCTGCCATTGCCCTCTACATCCTTTCAGTCTCTCCTCTCAAAGACAAAAACCTGTTTCTTAGAAACTATTTTCTCATATGTTTGTGTGCAATCAACTTTTAAGGGATTCAGAGAAAGAAATGTCAGACCGCTCCTCAGGTAGCTGCTTCACAGGGCAGTATGGCTCACCCTGTCAATGAGTCAGCCTATATTTCTTTCAGCTTGTTTTTGACCCTTGTACCTCCTCAGTCCATAAATCAGTCCTTCTCCTTTGTGATGTTTACACTGTCAAAATATATAGATGTCTCCAGGGTATTTCCTCACCTCCAGCAGATTGTCTCAACATTAACGCCTGAGCACACTCTGCTCTCTGCTCAGCTGTGTACAGCCAAACTCGTCTCATTGACTTAATTCCTCATAAATCAATAGGTCCAGATACTTACCCTGTTGCTTCCTTTGGGATGAGTCTGCTCCACAAGATCACAGTTTGTTGGTCTCTGCTGTTATTAGGACCTTTGCCTCCCTTCAATAAGCACATCTCTCCATTTCATGTCTGCATGTGAGGTGGAGTCTCCTCCTGCAGACTATTGCTTTGTGCCCATCCAGTTGGCTGTTGTTTTGTTATTTCCAGCCTGTCTTAGTTTCTTTATGTTTTGTGTCTGTCCCCATTGGTTTACACAACACCTCTCTAACTCACAGGAGTTGTTACATCAAATATAAATGGAATGAATGTAGTGTTTATTGCTTCCTTCCAGATCATAATAGACATTAAATAAAAACAGACTTAGGGCAGGTTTCTAGTCCTCCTTTCCTCCCCTCCCCACACCCAATCCATGTCCCAGATATTCTCCCATCAGCTCTTTATGTTCATGTTTATCTTTTGTTCCTCTTTGTTTATGGACTTACAGCCTGTGTTCAATCTCTGTGACACTGCTCATTTCCCAGCCAACTTGCATTCATTTTTCAAGTAATTTTGTAACAGGCTTTCTCAGGACTGTCTGTGGGCTGCTTCTTCATTCTCTTCAGCTGGTTTTGTAAATCAGTAAAAGAGGAGTGACCATGTTTGTTTGGCAAGATTTAGCCTTTGTTGACTCTCTGGAATGACTTTCATGCTAGTCCTAAGAAAAAGCAGCATCACTTCGGATGGGAGACATGCTCCCTTTTGCACAAGCAGTGAAATTTCCCTGTGCTCTTCACTTGCTGATTTTATTCATCCTGTTGTTTTTATTAATCCAGTCCCTAAACAATGTAAAATATGGGTCATGATGGCCAGCTGGTTGTTGTTCAATGCTGACTCTTATCTACCTCCTACTAGCAAATACTTTATCCATCTGCTTAGAAATCTCTCAAATTTATAGCAGGAGTAAAGAGACTGCCATTGAAAAATTCTGAGAAACAAATTGTGACATCTAGAAGGGTGGAGGCAGGAGGGAGATTCACATGGTGAAGATGTCCTCTCCATCAGAGCCTACATCCCTCCCACATTGCAGCAGGACCTGTAATGTGGCTGCAGCAACCTGTTCTCTGAAGGCAGGATCAGATAAGAGGAGCACTTGCACCCCATCACTTATAGCTGGCACCTCACAGCTGTGGCTCAGCTGTTCATGTTGGTACAGAGAAGACACTGAGGGGAATCACTGAGATCTTTCAGGACAAACAGGCACATGGGGATAAGCATCACTGAAGCCTGATGTGGCATTATGAGGAGAAACACTGTGTAGCATTTCCACTCCACCATTAGGCATTTCTGTTCATTTTTCTGTAGTACATCAGACCTGAGAAATGCAAGTTAAAAATATTTTGTCTTTCCACAAGAAATACAACTTACTCTTCTGCTAGTCTCTTCTTGCTCCTTATCTTGGGGCAGAGTTCAAGCCTTTCAGCTCAAAGAAGTAATAAAAGAGTCATGATCAACCTGATCAGTGTTAGCTCAACCCATTAATGGGCTACTTGCTGCAAGTGTTTGCTGGGATTTGAAAAGACAGAGTATTTGCAGAGAGGACTTTCAATGAGCAGAGTACATGGATGTTTATGGATCTTGAGTAAGAAAAGCTGATAGGTAGTATAGGAAAAAGCGTAACTTTCCAGACCAGAGGAATCAATGGAGGGATTCAGGGGGAGCAGAAGTATGAGCCAACGCCTACTGGAGTGTGGTGGTATGGCTGAATGTTTGATCCTGCATTGAGCTAGGGAGGGACAATGGCCAGTGACCACAGTTCAGGCAGGACGATACCCAGAAGTTTTTGGTGCAGGGGCACCATGCTCAGTGGCCAGGTGAAGGGTGCAGTAGCCAAGGAAGCGTTCTGTGCCTACAGCTCGGTCAGTAAATTAAATGTGTGCAGGCTAAATCTTGGGCACTGAAACTAGCTGGCAGAGGAGGGGCCTTAGCTTTGCTTAGCTTCCAAAAAAGGATGACTGCAAGCAAACTATAACTTGAGCTACATCCCAAAGCATGCCTTAAACTGTTTAGGAGTGTTTGTTGGCACAGACTCAGGGCACAATGAGGGTTATTCTTACATTACAGTTACTGTGATTGAGTTCAGTTCCTAGGAACAGTCTCTGGTGCTTTTCAATTTACTTACTCAGGTGATGCTTTATATACAGAGTGTAGGCCAGGGTCAGGAGCTTGTCCATCCCTCACAGACACACACATGTCCCCCCCAGTCCCCTATGCACACCATGGATCCCCAGTAAGGTCAGACACCAAACCTACCCAGCAACTCACCCTTGCACCCACTTGTCTCCAGGTGCCTCATGCCCAGAGACTTGCACACACACCCATGCCCTTGCACACTCTGAGAGCCCATGGTCTCTTCAGGAGTTGACCTGGATCTCCTGGTGCCTCCAGTAGCCAGTTCCTCAGGGTCTCACAGATATGCATGTACCCAGCACAGGCTTATGGCCACTTTGGTACTTGGCTCTCAGGCCACCTCTTTCTGCTGGCTTGTCTAACTTGCTAACAGCTAGCAATGGCACATTGTTGTATGGATCCTCACTTGCTGGGGTTGTTGACACCCCAGGCACATGGGCCTTTCTTTGTAACTTGTGGTTCAATAGTAGTTGCTGGCACTTAGATGTCAATACACACTCATGTATGCAGAAAAGACACAAGTAAACAGAGATGGAGGTTAATAAGAAGACAAGAAAGACTGTGCTGGTCAGGTGCAGAGCATGACCCAACAAATATGCTGACCAGCCACAGATTTGCATGCACCCAGCTCTTCTTATTTCTTTATCCCTCTCTTTATTAATGCTTATTTCTCCAAAACAACCATGGTCCATCCCTTTGACCTGTGGTCCTTCTAATCATCCTATAATAAATCCCAGCCTCAGTTGGGAGGTCCTCTAAAGATACTTTCTTTTGACTCACCTTCCTGGGTGCACCTTCCAGGGCTTATTGTGCTCTAGTGACAGCCCCCCAGATGACTTGGGTCAGGGGCTTTCTTTCTCTGATAAAAAGCCTTAATAAACCTAAAGCAGAATTCCATGGTAAAGGCAATGTTTTAGAAATAAAACACAGAAAAAAATAGCAGGAAAATGTGAAGGAATATATGGATGAAAAACTTACAAAAAAGCCAAAATCTGGTTACTGATTGATCTGACCAAGACAGAAGGGTGGTCTGTTGGACTCTCCCCAAAAGCTTGATGTCCGCTAGTCATGTTGACAAGACAGGCTGGGATGTAGAAGTCAGCTCTGCAGTATTTTCACAAAGACAGCAACTGACTGGATGCTTCTGGCTGAAACTAGAAGGGCCTGTCTAAATTCCAGCACATTGTGTTCCATTTAACCCACAAACAACTGTATGGTTTCCTTATGGCTGTATGGTTGGGACCAGGATATAATTTTAAAAGTTACTCAGACAGAAGCAGACATTAACCCTTTCACCCTCTGTCACTGCTCTGTGGCTGGGAAGTCAGGTTAGCAGTGAACAGGTCTAGTGCATCAGGTTCTGTGACTCCCTACAGCTGCATGAGAACAGGCAGTGGACTGGTCACCTTGTGAAACACTGTTTGGGAACGTTGGGCAAGGAAGCTGCTGGGATGCACATGCATGGAAATGAATGAAAAGAGCCTTTCCATACCTTGCATTGCACCACTGACTGCTTAGATGGGTTGTTTTCTCTTTCCTGAGTTGTGCAGCAGAGACATCATGGACCTCCTGTTGCTTTGTTCACAGGTGTGACTGTGATGTCTTAAGTTTTAGCTTTCATATTATCCAGATTCTGTACTGCATTAGTATATAACTCTGAACTTCATATAAAGTGTTAGCAAGTTCTCACAGTCTAGTCAGACAAAACAATCCTTTTCCAGCTGAGAACCAAGGACACCCTTGCAGTTTCAGGCCCAAAAAGTATAAACATCCAATTGAGGAGAGCAATCTGGGAGGATGGGACTTCATAACCTGAAGCTGTAATTGGACAATTAAGCCAAACATGTAAACGGACCAAAACTTATAAAAGTGTGAAAACATGTGACCCATCATCCATCTTGGGTGTAGCCTCAGCCAGGCTCTTGTACTGCCCAAGGTGTGTCTTTTGAACGGCTTTTTAATAAATACCTACTTTATTCCTTTAACACTGCCTAGCCTCTGTTCTAGGTAGCCTCTCAAGACATCAGCTGTAATGATGGAGATACTGATTATCACAAATGAGAAATGGATCTCTTGGCTTTAACAGAAGTCTTTTTGTAGAACCACAGGCTTTCTGTAAGGATGCTTCAAATTCTGAGGGCTACAGTCTGAAGATACTGCTTTTGTGAATGAAGATCACTGATTTTTTCAGTCCTGTGTAAAAAAGCATGTGCCTAAAAAAGCTGTATCTGCAGATCCATCAGCTGAGGAATGATGAGATCAGGAACTTTGCTCCTTGGCACAGATAACATAAATGTTGCACAGAGATCCTGGTTCTTGAATTACATGGGAATAACAGTGCATAAAAAAAAATCATATTTCCATTACTTTTAGGGATCAGATTTTCAGCTTTATTCTCCACATAAGCACATAGCGTGAATAAGCGTATTAAGGTAAGAGGGTGGGTGGAGTACTCTGTCTTCTAGTGAATCCTTTAGGAGTTAAAGCATTAAATGGTATTAAGCTTCTCCAACTCAGTTTGAAGCCAGAGTACAGCAGAAGATTAGAAGCCACAAACTAGTCCCTGCTGTCCATACCTCTCAGTTTTACTAAGTAGTCTCAGCTGCTATGGAGGATTTGGACTTTTCTGTTCACCAGGGAAAAATGTTCTCAAGGACCACTCTTTGGAAGGCACAGAGCATCAAGTGCACTGAGCCATGTACCAAAATGTCCTCTTTAAATAAGTAAAGCCACCCATGGTTTGAGTGACATCTGCAAATGTCATTAAAATGCTACTCTTCAGCCAACGTGGTGATTCTGATGAGAGAGTCCCCAATGCAGAGTCACAGGACTAGTGAGCTGCCAGTGCAATTCCCAACCCCACATTCCCAGCCCCACACACTGTGCTGAAACCACACCTGCAGGAATGACACCAGACTTGGACTGCTACATGCAGAGAGTTATAGCCAGCTCTGGTCTCCAGAGAGAGGGAAAGGAAAGGTTTTAGAGTGACTTTGCACCTGTGAAACAATGTGCTGCTATTACAATGCCCAGCACCAGCCAGCCTTTCCTCCAGGGAGGGTTGGAGTACTTTAGAAAACTTTTTGCAACAGCTATGGTCACTGTAAACACATACAGAGAAAGCAGCTATTAAAAGATTTTTGAAAGGCTCTCTGTTGCTTTCTGCTGCCTCTGGAAAGGTTAAGGATGCAGTGAATGCCAAATGATAAGCTTTGCAATCCTCAGCACTCCCAAGACCTGAAAGAAATCTGCTGGCAATTGTTTTAAGCTAATGATTCCCTGCAGGTTGATTGGTGCTTATTTGCTGAGGGTGAGAGGCTGTAGCTATAGAATTTATGAAAACAAATTACCTCTGTGTTAAGGAATGCCAAGCTGCCTGCTCAGTCTAACCCACTTCTACGTTTTTTATTTTAAGGTCTGTTTGCAAACTCGGAGCTTGGTTTCTGCTGATTAAATAGCCCCCTGCTATGATTTACTGGGATAAATATCTGAACCACAATAGGACATTGAAAGCAGGATACTGTCTCTCCTAGTTAAATTAAGGGAGACTAATATGTTGCATTTAATGCAAATCACATTGCCTATTAGGTTCTTGGGAACCTCTTTCTATTGGAAATATAGGGGAAAATATGTTTTTTTCAACATATTAGAGCTGTGTTTAGTCCTTCTCTGTGACTAATCAACTGCCTCCCAAAAGTATTAGGTTTGGGTTGAGGCTGGAAAAATCACCTGATCTCCAGAAAAGCCAGCAAGGAGACTTCATTCCAGGGCTAGGCTCTCCAAAAGACTTGGGTACACAGGTCCTGGTAATGTCAGAGGACAAAATGTGTTTCCCAAGCAGCCTGGCTCAGAGTATCTGGCTCTCACTGAGATGTCTGCTGTGCAGTGAGTGCAGTAACACTGTCACCTCCCAGGACATCCCAGTTCTTCTGAGACTGAAGGCTGATGTGACTTCCGATTTAGAGTTGGTTTCAAACAGTTATGTGTGAATAAAAACAAGGTCTGAAAGAAGGTGGGGAATCTTCTGATGGGGGAAGGTTCTTCAGAGCATTTTCCTGAGAGTTAAGCTTGGCAGTCCACCCAGACCAGGCAGAGAAGAAAACTGCTCCAGTGAAGGGTTTTCTGCCCCCTCCCAGAGCCTAATGACCAGCAGTGCCATAGACATATGTACTCTCTAGGAGCATTTTTGCCAGAAAAACCCTGCCATGCCTAAAGCAAGGCACTAGGCTGGTTAATTCAGTGACAAATCCTGGGCTCATGTGGCCATCTGCCCCAACTGAGCAGTTGCACCTTGATGTTGGTAATGCACAACTACCCAGTTAACTCAAGAAGGCAAAGTGGGAACAGGTGGGCCTGCAGGACACCTAACACCAGAAATTCAGGCAGGCCACCAAAGAAAGTCCAGGCTTGCCAGGCAATACAGGCATAATACCTGGAATTCCACCTTCCTTTTGCAGCTAGGTTTCATTTACTCAGTTATATTTTTAATGGTCCACCAGTAAAAGTGCAATTCACATTATTATTTCTAACATTATGTTTCTCATCGTTACCAGCCTATGCATTAGTTCTAATACGAGCCCTGAATTTTTCCCATCATGTGCAGGCATTGAAATCATTCTGTAAATGCCTCAGCAAATAGGGCACAAGCTTCTCTGGGAACCTTTACATTTTATGTAAGATGAGTATGTGATCATTTTGAACTCAAAGGCTATTTTTGTCATGTGGGGGAGAGAAAGGCAGTTAGAGCTGAGAGCCTGGATGATTTCAGAGGCGTGCTGAGCTTCACCAGGGGAGGTGAACTTTTCCCCTCTCTGGAGCTTGAGGCTTTCAGTGCAATTGCTGCTACATTTTCTGATGAAGCCAGCTTTGGGAAAATGTTTTTTATTATCCACCGAAGGAAGAGACACACAGATGATACCTACACACAAGAACATGTTCTTTTCCTGAAGAATTTAGACTGATCAGAGTGGGAAGCAGAGTCTTGAACACAGTATTATTATTCAATCTGTTGACATGAAACCTGCTCTTTCAGAATCAGCAGTACCTTCAGAAATCTTGTAATAGGCAGCTGCTGCTGAAAATAATGCAACACAGACCAGCAAGTCAGTTGGAGGCAAGAACTGTGGATTGCCTATACATTCATTCTTTTCTTTAAAAATTACAAATTGATTACACTCCTCTCTGAGAAATATTCCTACCTATGGCAATATACTCCTCATCTATATCTAGGCATAAGCTTCCAAGTCAAATCAGCTAGTAAGTGCATACACATTTATGTTTCTCTTGGTAATCATGACCTTTCCCCAGTATTCTGCAGGCATGCTCTAGCTGTCAGTGATATAATACAGATGCAAGCTTCTCTGTCAAATAAAGCTGTGCACTAGACATGCAATCTCATTGCTCTTGAAATAAAATCAACATGGAAATATTGTTATTTCTACAGTAACTTTAATTAGTAGAAAAATTACAACTGACTATAATCCCTAAGCAAATACATGGCATGCATTTTGGACTTGCTTCTCTAGTAAATTGACTACTGCAATCAATATGGTCTGCATCATCTACATTAAAACACTGCTTTCTTCCCATTCTTACAAAAAGGCACAAAGTCTCTTCTTGCAGGCCAAGAAAACCTTTGGCAAATGTACAAACAAAGAAATGTAATAGCAGAGGCTCATAACAAACATCTGAACAATTTCAGTCAGTGATGTTTTTGATGGTATCTGTCACCTCATTTTAGATTTCATTAAGTGATATGTATCACTGATGAAAAAAACCCTTAAAGTTATCCATTCCAAGAGCACTTCTCTGCTTATTACACTTGTTAGGAGATGAGACAAAGTTTTTAGCAGCTTGGTTCACAGATGCAGGGGATTTCTAAGCCTGGAAGGGGCTGCCATTTGAACCTGACCTCTTGTCTGTCTCCAGATTTTCAATTACTTCCCATTGAGTTGGAGTTCGACTGCTTTTTTTTTATTATAAACTAAAATTTAGCTTGCAGAAAAGCAAATTCAGACTTGAACAGGGGGCATTAGGAGGAAATTATGGAAAATCCTTCCTTTCCAGCTTTTTTGCATCCAGTGGTTAATTGTTCTCACTGCTAAAACTCCGTGCTTTATTTCCAGTGTGAATTCATTTGGCTTCATCTCCCCTTCATGGTTCTTGTTATGCTTTTTTCTATGAAAAGTGCCCCTTCAGACTGTGTATTTTCTTTCATTAACATGCTTGTAAATTAGTTCTTTCTTTCTTTTAAATCAAGCTGTTCTATTTAAGTCTCCCAACTTTAGGCATTTTCCCTGGCCCTTCGATATTTTCATGTTTTTTTGCATCCTCTTCAGCTTTCCTGAAGCCTTCAAAAAACTTGAGAAAAAGAATGTTGATGATGCACAGTATTGTGGTTTTGGTGCCCACACTCAGTGTCAGACTTCAATTAGTTTTGCTCACCATCAATTCCTTTTCAATATTGCACAGGGAATTTCTGGTAAGGTATTTCCTTACTGGGACCTATTCTGAGTCACCCACCCCAGAATAAAACACCTCCTCTCTGCAAAGATTTGGTCTCTATTCCTTGTTTAGCAGTGTACAATGTATTAAAGGGTGTTGAGACAGGATGAGCACAGTCTCAGTCTTGCATAACTTTCAACCCACACAGTTATTTACTTTTCTGTTACCAAATATCTTATTAGCAATGATTTTATGCTTCCAGATCACCAGTGGAAATATCAAACAGTGCCAGACTCAGCACTCAGCCTGACAGAGCCTTAATAAAGCCAGCCTGATTTGCTAATCGATGTCACTATGATGTGTTGGTTCCTTAGAAGCTTAGAGTTCACTTTATTGATATTTTCTAACACTACCATCAGAGCATTGTGTAACAGTAGATCTAATACCTTGCCAAAGTTGAAGTGCATTATTTATAATGATTGCCTTTACAGACAAGATGTGATGAAAAATAAAGTGAGGTTGTTGGAAAAGAACTGCTCTTTACTCTCATATGGTTGTGAACTTGCTGAATAAACCTTGATCAGATCTAGAAATTTAAAATGTAATGTCCCCTCACTCTGTAGAGAGAATAACTGCTCAGTGGGTGTGTCTTGGTGGCGTGGTCCTAGCCATGCATGAGCTTATGGCCACCAGCAGCTTCCAGCACCTGTTGAGGCTCAGCTTCACCCTCCAGAGCCCAGCCCAGAGCAACTGCACCCAGCATCGTGCTCCAGCTGCTTGTCCCACTCCCCTTCAGCAGACACAGTGCCACTGTGCAGGATGCTTTTATTTATATTCTCTTCAGTCAGGAAAAGGTCACACAGCGGGGGTTTAGGCCAGTCTTGTGGTGTCCTCTGAGGGCCTGTTTAACCCCAGGATGGTAATTTCTCATCTGTGGTTGCCTTTTGTGAAAGTCCATATGAGTCTCCCCTGTGAAATGCCCTCTACTTCCCTAAGAGCCAGAGAGACTTAGGCAGCCCTACATGTGACCTTCTCCGTTCCTCTACAATCACAGAATGGCAGAATGGTTTGGGTTGGAAGGAACCTATGGTTGATGTTGGAAGGATCTCTGAAGATCATCTTGTCCAACCTCCCATCTACAACATGTTTACCCAGAGCAGGCTGCAGTGGATTGCCTCCAGGTAGGTTCTGAATATCTCCAGAGAAGATACAACCTCTCTGGGCAGCCTGTTCTCTGTGTTCTCTGTCTCACTCACAGAGAAAAGTGTATTATCACAGTAATGATATTTGGCCTCATATTTAGATGGAACAACTGGTGTTTCATGTTGTGCCTGTTGCCTGTGCATTATTCTGTCACTAGGCACCACTGAAAAGAGTCTGTCCCCATCCTCTTGATACCTGACCTTAAGATACTTGGATGCATTGATAAGATCCCCTCCCAGCCATCTCTTCTCCAGGCTAAACAGGCCCAGCTCCTTCAGCCTTTCCTCATAAGAGAGATGTTCTGTCATCATCTTCACAGCCCTCCACTGGACCTGGTCCTGTAGTTCCTTGTATTTCTTGAACTGGAGAGTTCAGAACTGGGCACAGCACTCCAGATGTGGCCTCACCAGGGCTGAGTAGAGGGGCAGGATCACCTCCCTTGACCTGCTGACCACATTCTTCCTACCACCCCAGGGTGGCCACAAGGGCACACACTCTTCTGGCTCATGGACCCACAGGTCCTTCTCTGCAGAGCTGCTTCCAGCAGGTCAGCCCCAGTCTGTGCTGGTGCATGGAGTTATTCCTTCCCATTTATCCCTCTCCAGGTGCAGAACTCTGCCCTTGCCTTTATAGAACTTCTCTCCAGCCTCTCCAGGTGTCACTGAACAGCAGCACAGGGCTCTGGGGTATCAGCCACTCCTCCCACTATTGAACCACCAGCAAACTCACTGAGGGTACACTCTGTGCCTTTGTCCAGGTCACTGGTGAATCAGCTGAGCAGGCTGGGCCCAGCACTGACCCCCAGGAACACCCTGAGCTGCAGCTTCCAGCTGGACTCTGTGTCTGACCACAGCCCTCTGAGCTCTGCTGTCCACCAGTGCCCAGCCACCCCCTCTCTGCTCACCCAACACACCCTTCCTCAGCTTGACCATGAGGATGTGATGGGAGACAGTGCCAAAAGCCTTGATGAAGGTGAGGTAGACAACATCCACTGCTCTCCCCTCATCTGCCCAGCCAGTCATGAGACCACAAAAGGCAATCAGCTACATAAGCCAGCTTTAGGTTACCTTTGGAGTGCTGGACCTGTTCTGATAGCACTACTAGAACTGGAATTTTCTGTGTAGCATTTGGCTGGCGAGTGCAAACAAATTTGAGTGGCCAAAAAATATTTACATGTGGATTGCAAACCATGTGAAGACCCTTTTCTTCACTTTGAATTTTGTCCCCTAAATTTAATGATTTCTCCTTGATGGTAAGGCTCTGCTCTTTTCCTTTGTAGCTGAAGAAGTTTATTGCTGGTTTGTGGGTTTCTGAAGAAGTGCCACCCTTTATTGCTCATGTGCAGCCATGATATTAAAAATAAAACAGCCAGTTGTCACAGATCAGAAACACGCATATGAATTAGAAACAGACAGTAAGCAATATCTGGGAAAATCTAAATCATCTAAAGCGTAGAGGGTTGTAGTCTAGTTCAGTTAGGTCACAGGTAAAGCTTTTTGAAAAGGGCATCAATAAATAGGTTTGTATGAACTGTGAGTGTATTTTTAGTGAAACAAATTTTAACTCAATTTAACCATTTTCCTGTAGACTCTGCAGCCAGTGAGCCCTGCCATGCTGGGTTGCTGTGGGAAAGGCAGTGAGAGGAAATTGAGCAGAAATTAGCAATAAACAGAAATGAAACTAACTCGATTATTCTAAGTCCTGAGCCTGAACATAAAGTGGATGCTATTAAAATATGGAAATTTTACACCATATTCATTTATCTTTCTCTAGGAAAAGTCTGGGGAATTAAAAAAAAAAATTCCCCCTCACAGAAAGTTCAAAAGTACTGCTGCTGACAGTGAATATTCAGCATTGAATGCTGTCTTCTCTAGAGGATGTGATACCCTCGTGTTGACAATACAGGATATATATATATGTATGAATCAATGTGGTACCTCTTCTGAGAGCTCTTCTGAGAGCTCAGCTCTGTGCAGAGGAACTCTGGTGCTGAGAGCTTTTCTTCAACTGGAAATGTGGTGTGAGGGCTGTGGGAGAGGTTTGGAGGGGTCATGACAGGATGATGTCAGTGGCTTATCTGCTCAAAAAAGTTGTGCGCCCACGAAACAAAAGTTCATTTTTCTCATCCATATGAAAGCCAAAGGAATTTATTTAACAATATAATAAAAGCCTGGAATAAAGGACAGTTGGTGACCAGGCTGTGATTCTGTGAATAAACTACATACTTCTCCAAATTCTGGGTTAGTAGCAAAGTTACTCCATGTCATGGAAAAACTCAGCAAATAAGACAGTGCTGCCAACACTGATTTTAACACAAATCTCATGAAATTTGTTTACTGTTTTGGGGTTTTTTTTAAAGTTGCAGAGGAAAGTATGAGAGCCTATGAATCTTAGGCTTTCTTTAAAAGGAAGGACAGTAGAGAAAGGACTCAGAATATGAAGCATAGACATCCTAATGCCTCAGAAAACAGAGAAATAAAGCAACAGTGAAGGCCTTGATCGATTTGTTTAAAATCTCATACTTAAACTAATTTAATTATTTCGATTTTTCCAGTAAATCTCCTGAGTTTTTTGATAGCTTTGGGTGATTCAAATGCTGTGGCAAGAATCCAAATGGCAAGTGGCAAGAATCCAAATGGGAAGCAACAGGGGAACCTGAGTTAGTGAACCACCTTGTCATGGGCATTCCTACCTGCCCAGGTAAGAGAGCAGTCTGGCTGTGTCTGCATGCTGGTTTTAAGCCAGATCTGTGCTTATGGCCACTCAGGGAGCAGCCCCATGCCAGCTGGGTGCAGGCCAGGGTGTGGCTGCTTCAGCTGTGGCCCTGGCTGGAGCCAAACCCAGCTCCTCCTTGAGCTGGCCCCAGTGCATGAATGGTGTGTGGGGAGCTCACACAAGATCTTGGGGCTTGAAAATACCGGGAAAAGTCTGAGAACACAGGCTGGGGTGACACACGCTCGTATGTAAAAGGGCAAAGACTCCTTGCCAGCTTCCCTGACTCTGAGCTGTTCCTGCTGGATGGGCTTGGGCAGAGGGCAGCAGCCCTTTCCACCAGCAATGGGCTATGAGTAGCGTGTCTGGCCTGTGGGAAACACAAGTCACTTGTCCCCAACTAGTGGGTGTGCCAGATCTCCCTGTAACAGCTGGTGGTGGTCCTGCCTGCCCCGCAGGGACACTGTGGGATCTCTACTGCCCACCTCTATGGTCCCGGGGCTGCACAGTCCTGCAGGGCCCAGAGAGGACACTTGCCTATCACAGGGGCAAGTAGGGCTGCTGGGTGAGTGTTCTCCCTTTCCCACTCAGGAGTCACAGGGACACAGACTGGGAGATGTCTCTTCAGGCATTGAAATGTGGTGAGCATAGGGGATAGCTACAAACAGGCCACAACCAGTTTGGGTGAGGAAATGAACTCACTGCCAATAATAATATCAAAAGAACAGTAGAAAAATTACAGCTGTGTGCCTGGAATACAACACAAACACAAAATAAACCGTAAAAGCCCCCAGAGAGAACTGCAGAGGTGCCTCCACCCTTTTTAGGTTGTCAGCAAATATCTCAATGGCAAAATGAGTGGAAGGCACTGAAATGCACTCAAAATTCTGCATCCCTCCAGGCTCTCAATCGCAAAGTGAGTGGTAGGCACTGAAATGCACTCAAAATTCTGCATCCCTCCAGGCTCTCAATCGCAAAGTGAGTGGTAGGCACTGAAATGCACTCAAAATTCTGCATCCCTCCAGGCTCACAATGTATGCACCTCGTAACTCAAGAAATGCAAGCACCAGCTGAATGAGCAGACAACATTTTTTAACCTCTTTCAATGTAATTTTTTTTTTAATAAGACAAAAGAGGCAATTGGACTAATGTATTTCCAGGGTTCATTAATTTGTCTCCTTGAAGGGCAAGATGAATTAAAAACTCATGGTCTGTTATTTTTTAAGTCAAAGAATAGATTTAAAATTTTCTTTACACAAACAAAATTAAGGGAGCCAAAATTTGTCAGTTGCTGCTGGCATGTCTCTTCCAATGAAAATAGGTGTCCTTCACACACCAAAACCCTGTGCAGAGCCAGAGCCTGTAAGCAGTGCCTTGCATTTCTAAGCCTTTTTGAGCATGGGCTGTGATCCTGAAATCTGTAACATAAGGACCGTGTTCTGATTCACAGCATGGGCAATAATTGGCAGTGACTGACTTGCCTAGTGAATACTACTGGCTTTCCAAGTAGACTCGCCCCAGCATTCTGAAATTACTTCAGTGTGAGCTGTTCATGCACAAGGGTTTGCAGAGCTCTGGCTTCGCTAACTCGGTTGGAAGCAATTAATGATGTTAGCATTTGATGCTCAAAATTCAGGCTGCAGAGGTCTCAGGAGTTTCTTTCCTCCCTAAGAGTGAACGGTTTGTGTTGCTTTGGAGCCCAGTTATGGGAAGCATTCAAGCATGTGCTGATCAATGGATGGAGCGGAAAGCAGGTTCCCAGGATAGAAGTGTGCAAAGTTCCTTGTTTTTCCCTGTAGCATTTGCTGATGCTGCCTCATTCTGGTTCAGTGCTCCAGGCAACTTTCTTAACAAATTTTCCAGAAATTCGTGTTCCAAAAATCTCATATTTCAGTTCTAAAAAACCGGATGTTTATAGTTCTCATTACTGTGGAATAATGTGAAAAATGTACAAAGAATATCAGTGCTGTCTTTAAGTGTTTGGTTTTGACAAGTGGAGCTCATTTGATACTCTAAATGCTCAGAAGGTCATGAATAATTCCTGTCTCCCAGCTCAAACAAGCTTTGAATAAAGACCTGTGTATCTTGGACTACATTTCTGCTGTCTTTTAACAGGGTTTTAGCAGTCTCAGGACTCCCATCCAGAAGGGCTGTGCCAGCCACTCTTACTCCTACTCTCTCTGACATGATCAGAGGTACAAATCTCACATATGCTCCAGGGGATGTTGGAATACAAGTCCAAACACTGCCACGTGGTCATCAGCCAACAGAAGTGACCGGTCAGTAGTCGCTACAGCAGCCAGGTGATGCAGAGTGCAGGGGCTGCTGAGTCCTTCACCCTTCAGAGCCATATAGACACAGACTGTGAGATTAAATGCCTAAATCATGGGGAAGACAGATGAGTAATTGAGCCCAAAGTCTACTGAGGATGGAGCAAAGCACTCAAGAAAAGCAGCAGTTAGGCAAAGCACTTAGCACTTAGGTGCACTTAAGCCTCTAAGCAATTCAGTTTTGAGTATTCATAACTATAAGGAATCAAAAGAAGAAAAGCTGTCCTATATTATACTGGTGAACAGATTCATATGCAGATGGTGGTCTGAGAATGGCCATATATTTTCCCTCCTTATTTTGTAAATTTAGACCTTCCAGAGCTTTAAAAATATCCTATTAAGAATTATTAGATTGATTAATAGTTACTGAGAAGGAAAATAAAAGGATGATTGGGTCTGTGTTCCTCAAAATCCACCAAGTAAACAGCCACTCTCCTTCCTCAGGGCTCTTATCAATGCTCCCCTGAAACAGTGTATACTACATGTCTGTGAATATAGAATGCTGAAAGAAGCTCCAGCCCTGTGCAATGTACAATCCATCCTTGAATCTTTATGCTGTATGAGTCACAGAGCCTTTAGAGATCTCCTTCCATCTAAGTGTGATCTATTTACAAGCATGTGTAGGTTTTCATAGTTTCACAATAGCTGACAGAAAAGCATAATTTATCTAAAAAATGTTCTGGCCTATGTGCTAGTCATGTGAATACAGATTTTTTTTTTTTTTNTCTGACTCTAAATGCAAAGTAAAATTTTGATCCTGCTCTGTCTGAGGTGATTTGTTGTCAAGAAACGTTCTCCTGACAGGCCTTTGACATGGTGTTTTAGCACAGAATAAATGAATAAATGTGAATTTCATCCTTGTATTTTTTGTAGAATCTGCTATCTCTATGTCCTGTGTATATTTCAGCAGTCAAGGCTATAAAGGCAAATAAAAGCCACTGGATTGTGCCTAACACAAAGCTGGTACAGAATATAACTTTTACAAGCCTCCCAAGATTAATTTAGACTCAGAAATCTTTATTATCCTCATTCCTTTGTTGAAAGTAATAACTGAAACCACAAACTACCATCAGAAGAACCACCCAAGCAGTGAGTTGGTCCCTGGCAGATTTTTTATGTTAGACAACTGGGGCTAAATTCCATTTGTGTTTCTGTGCTTGATGTTCCTATTGACTAGCTCCAGGCAGCTGCCTGCTTACTGCCATATTTAGGTCCTATGAATCACCCTCTGAGGCTCTCCCACTGCCATAAGGAGGTAGGTGAAATTTAGTTTTTTCTACACCTACTCAAAGACAAGGCCGGTTTCAGTGCAGCTGTGCATGAGTGTGGGGCTGGGCCCACACAGCTGCTGGCCCTCTCTCCACTGACCTGGCTGCACATACTCTTCTTACAGGTTCTCCATCTGTGTGTTATAGCAGTGGTGTCCTCTTAGATTACACCAGCAGGCAAAGACCTCTCTCTTTGTCTTTTCCCCCTGAATTGTATCAGATCACATAAAGGAGTGAGCTAAATTAGAAATATGGAAATTCCAGGGGCTATGGAAATACAAGAGATTTGTGTTGCTTTGTGAAACATTTTGAGAGGTATTGTTGGAGCATCTGATATACACATTGGGTGCTTTTAATCACCATCAATGACTGGTAATTCAGCAAGACAAGAAATTCAAAAAATGTAGCACTATTCAGAAAAGTGGAGCTCTCACTTTGGAAGGCTTTGCAGATCCCATTTACATTCACAAGCAGTATCCCTAGAATATATGTGCCCCATAGATTGTGTTAGTATTAAATAAAGAATAGCAACATAAAGCCCTGCAATGAAGCATGAATAGTCATCTCTATAGGCAGTAGTGGCCAGACTGTGTGATATGACTCAGATACAGCCCCTGATTATCCACACCAGGTACCTGGACACAGTGAGTTCTGCCTACATCTCTTTCCTGGATGTATTTCTGGGTTGTGGGAGGGGGCAGTAATTGTCTGTAAGCAGCTCTTCACCCAAATACAGAAGAAGGACACTTCTGAAGGCTTGGGTGTGTCCCACAATAAGTCCAGGAGTTCCCACATAACACCTGTAATGTTTTTATCAAAAGAAGTTATTTCTGCCCTGAGGTACATGTTCACACCTCACCCTTTTGGAGTTTATTCCTGCATATCTGATGGCAGAATTTAAATGCAGCACAGATCTACCAAGTGAGAAACCATGAAGGATCTCATGAGGCAGCAATCCCCAAATCCCATGAAATAGCTCAGTGAAAGCCTCCTGCAGCCAACTGTGCAGATAGTGTCTCTCTGTGGTTTCAAGCAAGTAATAGCTGTGCAGTTCTCACCCTGTTGAAGTAAATAGAAAAAGCCTCAATGAATAAGTGCAGCCAAGATTTCATCCAGGAATTTAAGTGCTTCAGTGCTTTATAGCTTCCAATCCTGATAACTGAAACATGGACAACCACTTGTTTGGCCATATTTAAAAATATACTGTTGAAAGGGAACATGAAAGTGTTGCTTAGACCCTTTAGGCATCTCCTTACTTGTGCCATAAAATCAGATGCAGAAAAGCAAAAGGATTTGTTTCTAAAGGTTCATGCTCTTTCCTTCATACTCAGCAATAGCACCAAGCTGCTTGGAGGAGCTGCTCCATCAAGTACTTCAGTCATATTTTGCCAGGAATGGGAAGGCTGATTTCTTTGTTGCTATTGGAAATGCCCTGTCCCTGCACATTGTTGATGAGGACATATTTTCAAGGACTCTGCCTCTTGTATAGAGGTGTCTTTTGCTTTTTGGGAAGGCTCACCCATACCACATGACAAGTATTTACAGATGGGGAGAAAGTGACCCTGAGCCTCTATTTAGGTTCTTACAAAATCAATTTCTAGCTTCTTTGCTTGTGCTCTTCATCAAGAGCATGAAACTGTTCCATATTTATTTCTCTGATATTTTCTCTACAGAAATGTATCCAAGTCAAAACTTCTCAGACACCAGAGAGGTGAGAACATTGCTATATCTGAATCTTGAGCAAACCTTTATAACTTACCTTAAATATTTTCCTTTGGCACACCATTTTAAAAATAGATCTAACAAGGAAAACACATGCAGACACATTTGTGATACTGGGGAGCATTTAACTTTGGAGCAATTTATTTAGGGAGGTGTTTATGTTTTTCAAGTCTCTATAGGGACATGTTCAGCAAAAAGTTTGAGACATGATGCAGAGATCGGCTCCTGAGATTTTGTGTGTCACACAAGATCCAGCTGCATGGTTTAAAAGTATCCTTCTATTCTTAGACACTACATCTGTGTCGCCCTTGCCCCAGAGAGAAAAAAGGGTTGAACATGAAAAGAGTTGGCACACACACACTGTGAATCAAATGGGTTTGGGCCTGGGAGAGATAGAATCCTTTATATTTACGTCTGCACTAGTTTTTCAATATATTTTTCCTTGTTTGTTATACACTTTTCCATCTCCTGTGCTCTCATTGCACATCACAAAGTGTTTTTCTTTAATTTCTTCAATTTTGAGAACTACTGCATGGACATGAAAATTTTGGAATAATTTGGTAGTATTTGTGTCATTCTCACAAAAAGGTAACTCCAGTCCAAATCTATTAATTTCCATTTCCGTAGTCAAGCATGTAATTCATGTGAATAAGACTCAGATGCAGCTCATACAAAGTCTATGTATGCCAGGGAAGGGGATGGTCTCTCTTAGGTGGCCTCTTTAGTTTGGAATAGATTCCTCATTTTAGTACTGCGAGTCATTTTAACATGGGAGTTTTGTTGTGTCACTAGAGGTGATCCAAACCAAGAAAATGTGACCTGAGGAACAAATTGTAAAATATTGTCTTGGAATGAATTGGCCTCAAACCCCTTTTTTCCTGCCTTTTCTACTTACATTCAGGAGCTGCAATAGTCCCACCCCGCTGTCTTCCTGTGTAGACAGAATCCCTGGGGCTTGTCTCAGTCCTCCCAGGTCTTGGCTGTGCAGCTGGGAATTGGGCAGCTCCACCTGAGGTTCTGTGGGATGCCAGCATTCTTGCCTGGACACAGGTAGCCAAGACCCACTCCGAGCCAGAACTTGCAAGCTTCTCCCTGTTTGGAGTCCCCGTGTGTCCAGGCTCAGGGCGTGCTGCCCCCGCTCAGTCCCGCAGGCGGGGCCGGCTGCCAGCGCCGCTCGCTGCACAGCGACCCTGCCCCGAGCAGGAGTCCCAGCTGCCAAGAGCCCGTGGCAGAACCAGCTGTCTGGGCTGGCCCAGCATCACAGACCCAAAGAGAGGGGCCCTGCTTTTGCGTAGACTGCCCAGAATCCAGGCAGGGGTTTGCTTATTTAATTTGGTGAAAGCTTGAACGAATAAGAGATTTTTCAAACAGAAACTTTGCAGGAGTAGAAACAGAGGATTTTCCCATGAAGTATAGTTCTGTCAGGAATACTCCTTGCCAGGTTTTCTATGACTAGGGTAGCCTCTAGACAGAGCAAGGTGTTTCCTGTCAAAGAATGCACATAGAATCCAGGATATGGAGGAATGAGCCCTCCTCGCTGGTGTCTCTTATTAGCTGCTACAGCAATCTGTACTACCTTTCTCACCTCTCGCAGATTTTTGAGAGATAAACTAATCCCATCATGATACAGCCTGACCAGTCCAGACCAGCTGCTCCTAAGAGCACGGAGCTGGTCTAAGGATTCTTTCTGATCCTCAAAGGTTTGTAATGCAAACCTTTCGTAATTGTGCTGATCTTCAAAGAAGGGATTCGTGAAAATTCATGATGGGGATGTCAAGTCACAGGAGTTGATATTTTAAAAAATATATCATTTGCCAGGACTGCCAGCTGCTGGCCAGACCCTGAATTAGCTGCCTTCCTCAAACAGAGATGTCCCCCATCTGCTGAACAAAATGCTCCTTTTGTGCACATTTTCACAGCTGAGGTTTGAACTAAAAGCCTTGTGGTCTGCAGACATCAGCTTCACAAAGACAGCCAAAAAGTTTCTTGGTCTGGACTAGACAGGCAGGAAACTAAAACCTTTCTCAGCTGGAAGCATTCTTTGCCTATCTCACAACATCCCTTCCAATCATATAAAAATCTTTGAAGGAGAACATCTCTCTGCAATCTTTCACAGAGTGAATCCACTCAGGCAAGGCATATTTTGGGGAAGGAGCCAGATTAGCTTGGTGGTCCTGGCTTTTGGCATCCACCATGACTCAGTAGGGAAGAGAGAATAAATAAAATACTATTAAGAGGTACAACAATGTTACCAAATGAGATTGTGCCTTTCCCAATTAGAGTTGTTTTTTCTATCTCCATATGTTGCATATTACAGAGCCCTTTTGTTGGTAAACACATCCATGGCTCCCTGCAGGGGTGCCAGGGCCACTCACCAGCAACTTGGAGACTGAAATTGTGCATGACGTCTGATACGCCATGCAGAGATGCTCTTGTTTCCATGTGTACTCTGCTGTAACACAGAGAGGCTCTGAGAAGCTGGAAGCTGTGGCAGTTGGCATAATGCTTCTTCCACAGGTAACTCCCCCTAAGACAAATGAGGAAGATTGGGAATAGTCTTAGTGATTTTTGTTTCTTTGTATAGTAGATCCACCAAACTAAAAAGTTTCCATATGCCTCTGAGCTCTGAGCCCTTACCCAGGCCTATGGCAGCAGTACATTTGTGAGTCAGGCAATGTCATTGCAGTTTGTAGTTGACAGACAAAGAAGCAAAGTGATTTTTCACAGCACTTAGATACAGGAACTGGTAACAGGGACTTAATAACTCACTGTGCATCAGCTGAGCTGTGTCTGTGCTTCTGCTCTCAGCCCACAGCAGATCCAGCTTAATTGTCTTTCTCTATGGACCAAGTAGAGTTGTTACCTGGCCTTTGGTGGCACACTTAGAGGTTACAAACACATGTACAGACAGTTACTGGGACTTACTCATTCCATTATCATCTGCATATGATGGTAACTCGCTTTTGTGCTAAGCTTTGAAGTCACCTGGCACTTTGTTGGCAGACCATGCAATAAAATTCCCAAATCCTAGTCCTTGGGGCTGTGCTTGAAGCACTGGCCTGTCAGTTCATTTAATGCTGCAGCAAACCAGGCACAACTTTGTAACAAAGCTTGAGCATGAACCACAGGAGACTGAATTTTCTAGCATAGGTACAGTATGGGCTTTGAAACAGGATCTGTTTCTGACTCCAGCTGTTTCTTCATTAGCCTTTTCAGGCTGAGTAAAAGCTGATGGGTACCAGAAAATTTCTTTGTCATCTATTTCTCCATTAATTCCTTTGCATGTGTGTGGTTCAAGAGTGATGTAAATCATCATCTCCCTCACTCTATTTATCTGTTTCTTCAACAGGCTCTCATGGTAACCAACCAACCAGCTGTACTCTCATGGTAACCAACTACTGTATTTAAAGAAAGCATACTGTATTTAAAGAAGGCACTGTACCACATCAACTTGGTACACTACTTTGCAATGGAAGAGTGAGAGAAAGAGGGAAAGAAAGAGACAGGGAAAGAGAAGGACAAAAGAGTGAGAAAGAGATGAGGGTAAAAAAGAAAAAAATATATTTAGAACCTCATGTCCTTTATCAGGAAAAGGGAAAGATTGGGCTTATTTCCGCAGTGACTATGAATACCAGATCAGCTAACTGCAGTTTAGGAGGTCTTTCTATATGGTCTACCCGGTCCCAGTTATTTTAATTCTGTGTTGCCAGCTGGCCTCTGCAGAAATCTATTCAGGGTTCAATTCTAAACAGTAATGTTTGGGAAAAGCACAATCTAAAACAGACAAATCTGTATGTGTTTAGGTTTTGCTTTCTTTCCACTTTTAAATATTAAAAATTGACTCCAGCTGTGGGGTAAAGTAACGCCCAACCTATAAAGACACCGAAAAATAAATCACAATGCAATTTGCTGTGCATTTTCTGAGGTCTAAACACCAGCTCTTGAAAGGAATTTTCCATTATTACATCCTGGGAAGATATCTTAACTACCAGCAACTTCTTTGACTTTTATATTTCTTAAAAGTCATCCCATTCCAGCAGGGCCAAACCCTGCCATTACTTCTCTGTCACATATCTCAGGAGTTAACTGAGCTATCTGATGCTACTGAGGACACATGAAAAGCTTTGCTATCTCTGTCTATACTGTTAAGCAGAATAGTTACCTTGTGTGTCTATATTCCTCTTTTTACAAGGGTAAATCACTGATTGAGTGGTCATTCCTCTCAGCTGATCAATTCAGTTTGTGTCCCCCTCTTTGCAAGCTTAGGCAGCCTTGCCTGAAGCTAAAGCTTTTATTACTGCTCATCTTAAAGCCACTGAAGAGATTTCCCACTTCATCAGGGTGCTGCCCAGAAAAGGCAAGTTTAGTTTCTGAATTCTGATTCAGCTCACCCACCCCAGCTCATTTTGTGGCTCACAGCAATCACTCCTGCATATCCTACATTTCATCCTCAAAAAAGCATAAATATTTTGTGTTTTTGAAAGGAAGAAGATGGAAATTCCATCCTAAAGGCACCACACTTCTCTTTTCCTGGGAGCAGCCATTAATCCACAAAGTCCTGTTAATATACACAGCCAGGATAATAAACTAGAAATATCTCTGATGTTGATATCATATTTTTAAATTTATAAATTAACTTACAATTGAAAAAAGCTGGCTTTGGACCAAAACCCCTTGAACTATCCTATTTCAATTAGTTACAAAACATTAAAAAAAGAGGAAAGTTTCTGGCCACTGCCCTGTTTCTGCCATAATTTTGCAATGTAAATTTTTTGTGGGGAAAAATAATTGAAGTAAAAATTCCTGACCAGTTCTGCTCTGCATGGCATTTCACTGGTGCTCACTCCGGATCTGCAAGTTGGTCTCCCCTTGAGGGCAGCCTGCGGAATGCCTGCCCCACCACGAAGGGGATTTAAGAGGTTCCTGCTGTGCTCTGCCTCCAGCTACGCTACTGCTGCCTCTGTGGCACTGGCTCAGTGCTTTGTGTAGTTTTCTTCTGGACCAGATCATCAAGAAATAAAAAGAAAAGCCTCTGCTAAAATATGGTTTTTGTTTCTATTGGATCAGTTCCCTGGTGCAGCCAAAGCTTTACGTTGCCCTGATGAGGGCAATGGGAAAGAAATTGCTGTGGAGCCTCTTGCACATCTGCCTGGTCACTGGAGGAACCCTGAAGTTTTTTACTTTTAAAACACATTATTGGACCCACAAACTGGTTTTGTCCCAACACCTTTGCCATCCCTGCTCAAACACACATAGTTTCACTCCTGGGCAATGTCACACTATTCTTCAGAGCACCATCCTCCCTCCATTCAGCTGAGTTTTTTTATTGAGGTTACTGTACCTTACCCTCAGGAGGAGTGTTAGAACCTCTTCTTCATGTGGAAATCCAGAAAGGAGAAACAAGAGCATGTTCTTAAGCTGAATAGAAACTGCACCCATAAGAATAAGGTAACTATGAGGAGAACTTGGAGGGCTCGAAGTTGTTGCCAACAGCAAGAGTTGCAAAAATATCCAACCAAACCAAAAAGGTTTCAGTGAATGAAGCTGATGCAGAAGGTGCAGAAATACTACCAAAAAGACTGGAAAATGCAAAATTTTAAAAGGATGCACAGTGCTTTTAATAGTAACAAGGGGACAGTGTGTTAGAACCAAGCAGGGGGGATGTATATGAGGTTTATTGTGATAAGTTAGATATTTCATGCAGGATAGTTTAATAATACTTGGAAGACAAAAAGAATTATGAAAATCAAACTATAACCAGAAGCAATGGACTCCAAACTGTGACACTATCACAGAGCTAAGAGAGATAAAAATACCTGCCCTTAAAAAGGGTGAGAGGTGGAGAGAGGGTCTGGAAATGTACAACTTAGAGAGCTTTGCAATGTTTTAAAGTTATTCAAATAAAGGCACGTATTTAGGAGCACCTAGAGAAAAAATATTGTAGGAAACAGGAGCATGGAATTGTCAAGAACAGATCATGTTGAAGTAATGTACTTTCCCTTTTTGAAAAGAAATTTACATCATGATAAAGAGAAAGTAGATGTGACATGTCTCAACTTTAGCAATATTTTTTACATTTTTCTGATATTCTCATGCAGAAACTTAGCAGTCTGGCCTAGCTGAAACTGCTGTGGGAAGGGTGCACAAATATTTGGAAAATGTAATTTTGAAGGTACTCAGAAATTAGTTCTTAATAATTTCCTGACAAACAGGAATAGTTGCATACATGAGGTTTCATAGAAATCTGTCCTAAGGTTGGTATCATCCTGCATTTTCCTAAATGACTTGAATGATGGAAGACCAAACATACTTGTGAAATTCACACATCACCACCATATTGGCAGGCTTTTGATGGAGGCCAGGAGAGGAATTTAAAATTATCTTGATAAATTTAAGAAATGGTCTGAAAGCAATTAGGTGAAATTCAATAAGGACAAGCACAAAGATGCAGGATGGGAAAAATCTGTCATGTAAAGACAAAATAAATGCAGGAATGTCTCTCTCCAAAAATAAGGCAATTTTTGAAGCAGAAAGGAATCAAAATTGCAGTCCAATTTTTGTGAATCCTGTGGGCATTGAGACTATCAGGTAATAAATGGTCACTCCTCTAAGATTTAAGCCTTAACTTTTCACCTCCATGAAAGATCACACAAGTTCTCACATTTCCATTTCCTAAAAGACTGCAAAGGGGCAGTAAGCTGGCTTTGTTCTTCCTTGACGCTGAGACTCTTCCTTACTGCGCTACTGCTATAAGTTAAGGTGCATTTGGAAACCCTAGGAGGAAAGAATGAGGAAAAATATATGTCTTTTGTTTGCTTCATAAATATCCGTGTATTAAGATTGTGATCCTCTCTATTTTCCTGGCTGATAATATCCTGCTTGCACGGAGTTAAATCAAAGCAGGCTGTTAGTGAGAAGCTAGCAGGAAATGAAACAATGTAGGGCCATAAGCAAGTATAAATATATAAGGTCCCATCATGGAGAACACCGAGACCCCCTGAGAAAGCAATGGGAATGGATCTATGAGAAACAGCCCTTTCC
Organism: Illadopsis cleaveri; assembly: GCA_013399915.1. Taxonomy (NCBI): domain Eukaryota; kingdom Metazoa; phylum Chordata; class Aves; order Passeriformes; family Timaliidae; genus Illadopsis; species Illadopsis cleaveri. The sequence continues at coordinate 440,492 of VXBB01020602.1, forward strand.
ATGGCTCTGAGTGTGCACGAGGTTTGTCACTGAAGAGAGATTTTGTTTCCTGGTGGGGAGGCACGATGGCCACAAGAAAACTTTGTTGAATGCCAGCTTTGCAGAGTTATTCTTCCCTCATCCCAACATAAGATCAAAAGGAGAGCAGCAGGCCAGGGGGACCCTGGTGTGGAAGGAAATTTGGGCAGGGGACCTGGAAGGAGCTGCTGCAGGACAGGCTGTCCCTGGGGAGGGGAAGGGAGCACCTGTCCTCTGGAGCGAGGGGGAAGGAACTGCTGCTCTCACCTTTGCTGTCTGCAGCCCGGCGAGAATGAGGAGATGAAGCTTCCTCTTAGTGGTGTTAATGATCTTGACTGCCTCAGACTTGTTTACAGTGCCAGCATTTTTTAAATATCCTTTCACAGATCAAGGCGAACTCAGATTTTAGAGCAACAGGAGGGAGACACGGGAGGCTTTCTCTGCGGAGCAGGATGCGCTGCCTACAGCTGCCTCCGCTCCCCCGGGACTGGGTGTCCTCTGCCTCCCCCGCTTTGTGTGGTGGGGCTCTGCATCTGCTAGAGTTTAAAAAAAACCCCAAAACATTCTAGTGGATGTAAAGGGCGTAGGCATTTCAGAAACCTTGGGAGTTAAGTGGGTGTAGGAGATAGGGTGTATGTCCTACACAGACTGGCAGAGAGAAAGGGAGAGACAGTGCTGGAAAAACTGAGCAAGTGACAAATGTTCTCTCTCTTAGTAAATGATTAAGCAATAAAAGAAAATAAATACAAATTCACTCTTTTAACTCAGAGGCAGCTTTTGCTGTCTTTGGTTGTGCATGCTTGTTCTTGGGCACTGCAGCCTCCAGCAACCATGCAGTTTTAATGATGTGTCCACACAGATGAATTTTAGGGAGATCAGTGGGACACATGGGTTGCTACTGTCTTCTTTGCAACCTATAAGAAATTGGTGGCAATTCTGCAAACAAGCTAAAGATCTCAATATTAACATGCCACTTAGAGCCACTCAGCAAATAATACCTGCTTTTCCAAGGATGGCTCTTGATTCAAATAAAAGCTTTCATCAAACACCCAAAGAATCTCAGTATTAAATCCAACTATTTTTCAAGCAGTGGCACATTTTTTTCCTTGTAATTATGCTTTAATGACAAAATGGAGACATTATTTTACCTTCTATTAATTTCTCTGGACTTGATTACATTATTAGTCCCGTAAAGACTATGAACTGCCCCTAGAGAGAAGCAGGTTCATGACAATATCACTGGCTGATAAAAATGAACTGTGGCTGTGTGGTCAGACGTCATGGTGTTAAACCAGTATTTGCTGCCTGAAGAGAGACACTGTTTGCAGAGGAAACTCTTTCCTGTGCAGAGGTGTTTAAATCTAATTCAAGCACTTAAGATTTTGCAGATGGGTGGTTTTCATTCCGTGTGTATTTACCTACTCTCCTGCTGATACCAGCTGAAGAGAGATCATTGCTGTCAGCTCTGAAGTATCAAAGTGGATTGGAGAGGGGAACATCACCTGAGGCTGTGGAACCCACAGCCCTGTACAGCAACACTGCAGGTAAATGGGACACCTGGACTTTCCTCACTGCCAGTGAACACTGCAGGGGGTGAGCTCAGGGCATCAAGCAAGGTCCACAAGGCTGCAGCAATGCTTGTAACCTGGCAAAGAAACACTGAATTCATATCAGATATAAAGGAAATACATGTTACTTGCAGTTGTGCTTAGGACAGCACTGAAATGCAACAACTACCCTTTCTTATAGCACTCCTTTCTGGGTCCAGTTTTTCTGTGTTTCTACCAAAAACACAAATATATTGCCCCTCCTAGCTGCAAAATGTGAGAAATTCAAATGTAGAAGTCAAGTGGTATCAAATGCTATGGAATTTATGTTTCCTAAATTCTTCAGCTGAAATCATGATTGTATTCTGAGACCATGCTGTCTCTAGAGGTATGGACTTCAGGCTGTGGTGCCTTTGCTCACAACTCTGAAAGAAAAAGGAAGGATAAATTAATCTCTTATGTGCTGAGAATGTGTTCAGCGAGCCACCTAGCTTGGAAGGGGTTTATGAAAAGGCTCAGTTCTACAAATATTTATTGCTATATCACTGTGACATTGTTCTGACACGAAATGTGGGCTTCCTATCAATTCCCTAGGAGAGAGAAAAACATCCTAAAGCAGGATCTTAACTCTAGATTCTCATTTTTCTTTTGAGGAATAAGTAATTGCAACAGCTTTGGCTTTTATTTGTTCAGGTCTAAATCAGTTGTAGTCAATTAAATTTTATGTAAGGGAAAAAATATCACAAATGAGACCAAGCAGATCAGATAATCTCTTTGTCTCCCTGTGGACAGGGTGAGGTCAGTTCTTGCTTTAACCTTGCACCACAGTGGTTGCAAAGTATTATTACTGTTATTGCTGTGATATCTTTTTCCTCCTGCAGAACATGCACCCACATGGCAAGATGCTGAGTACCTCTAGGTGATTTTCAATATTCCTTCCACGCTCCCCTGTTTTTGCTTCTCTGTCCCTCACCACACTGTTCTGAGATGAATCTTTGTCAATGTAAATGTTCAATTTTTTGTAAAGCTGAGATCTTATGAGTTTGAAGTATCTGCTTTTGCCTAAGTCATTAAATCATTTTAAAAAATCATTAAGCACACTGGTCAGCTAAAGAGTTGGGGGAATGTCAGTATTTGTTGGTGTACACCTTATAAATCATAAAGTAATTCACAGCTGTGAGACTGTGTAAGTGCCTACACTATCCAAGTGAAGGTCCCTGCCCTCCCTTGCTTTGCTTGCTCTTGGAGATATTTAGTGTGAGTTTCCCATCCTCTGCAGGGACAGACATCCTATTTAGGATCAGCTGTGTTGATGGAAAAGATGCAGCACCTGTTCATGTTCTTCATCCCTGTGGTTTGCTCTCGGGGATGTAGGTGAATGTGCTTTGGAGCCTAACCGGGGGACTGGTTCAGGCCAGCAATTTTAACTGTCTTAATTCATACAGTAGGATTTGGGCTTGCCTGCTTGGAAGGACAGGCATGCTCACCTCCTTTTGGGTGCTTACAGAGGGGAGGACAGCAATCACAGCTGCCCCCAAAAAGGCAGGCTGCAACCTTGAATCTAACAAGTGCACTGGCTTAATGGAATCAATTTAAAGCTGCCATAATTATTGCAGATGCAGAACAGATGTGAAGTCTCACCTGCCAGTTGCATCAAATTGAATTTGAAGCACATGAGAAAAGAGCTGGCACCTTCCTTGCACTGGCATCTTTGGACACTCTTGTAATACTTAGAACTGAGCCCAATATGAATGTTGTTTGTTGGTCTTGAAACTGGAAAGAGACATTAGTGGGATAGTTTTCACTGGGAAATTACATCATGTTAGAACATATTGCTGGAGACTCCTGGTGATTACTACCACAGTGTAACTTCCTGCCATAAACAAGGCCTGTGAGACAGCTGTGGGGAGGCCAAGAGTCATCGGGCTGGGCTGGTGCTGCTCTGGTTTGGAGCTCCTTGGGCCGTGGGTGACTCAGCTGCCACGGGCCGAGCCCCAGCCTCAGCATCATTCCAGTGACACGGTGCAGGCATGCTCTGCTTGCTGGCTGTAAGTGCCAACAAGCTTTTTGTTTGGTTGGTGGTTTTGCTTTTGATTTTAACAGCCTGTAAAGAAGTAGATCATGCTTTCTTTTTTAACAGTCTCAAAACAGGCAAAATCACTCCTCTTCTAAAAACTTTGCCTATGAAACCTCCAGTAAATTCAAAGTTTTTGTCTATGATTATTCTCCACTGGATAAAGAGGAAGCATAAACTGTGAGTAAGAGTCTTGTAGGGCTGCTATACTTGAGCCATCCCTTTGGGAGCTTTCTCTACTTAATTTAAAAACACCTCCCTTTCAATCCTCTTGTGGTGATTATCACACACAATTTTACTGAGAAGCAGCTTACAGTGAACCACTTCAAAGACAACACTACATTTGTAAAGGAAGGAATTTCTCTGTGACAGTTCAGCAGCATCAGCATGTGCTGGAAAATAAGCATGCATCACGAGACAGTGTGCTACACATGGGGAATCCTAAACAAAAAACTGCTTATAATGAGACTGCACACAGAGAGCTCACATGATTCTGAAGTAGCTGCTTTCAATGCCTTGGAGCATTGAATTAAACTGCTCCGAGCAAAGAGAGGTTGCTCTTGGGCTTCATGTGAAAATCATTATTTGGGAAAAGAATTATCATTTTGCCATGTTTGTACAATGGAGTCTTAATTGGTGTTGCCAGAATGCAAATTTTTAACCAACCAAACACCAAGTGCCCCTTTCTTTCTTGAAAATAGGGGGATTACAACTTCAGGGAGCACATAATTGATCAGCTGTCACTGAATTAATTTATAGCAATACCTTGATACTTGCAACATGCTATTTAAAACCACTAACACAGGGAACACTTGCAACCCATACCTGAGGCTGATGGGTGACCTACAAAAGCTAAAATGCCTGGCAAATATGTTTTCCTTTGGCATTTTTTAAATCCTTTGGCAGTTTTGAATGTTCACTTGGAAACCTGAGACTGACTACTGCTTTTTGTTAGGTTTAATTTTAAAAACAACAAAAAAGCATGAGTACAAAAAAAAAAAAACACTAAAACCAAAAAAAACCCCCAAAAAACCCCAAACAAACAAAACAAAACAAAACCCAAAACCTCAACATTTTACAAGCAGCTTTACCACTGCTATGAGTGCTAATGGTAGGAAATGCATATCTGGGGACATGCAAGACAAAAATAGCTCAAGGTTATTTTGGACCACTGAAACCTGAAGGTTTGTGCAGTGCTACAAACCCAATCAGATCCCACCCAGCAGGCTATGCCCCCATCCTTGCACCCTGTAGCTCTGCAGCATACCAGGCAGCCTCCCCTGCAGGCTGCAGCAGGACCTGCCATGCAGCAATCCCAGCTGAAAGACAGTGTGTCCCAAATCCCTTTCCCTCTTGCCACCAGAGATGTACATCCATATTTTGACTGTGAAGAGCTTGTGACACTGAATTGATGCCTGCTTGGCCAATGAGTTTTCTTTTCTAACCATGCAATACTTTTCACTAGCAATTAGAATTGGTTTTTTCTTCTTCTCTTCAGTAGTCTTTGTCTACACTTGGATTTTCAAAATTAGCAACCTCAAGAGCTATATAGCCTAAAAAAATGCTATCTCAGAAGGATGGGATTACATATAATGCTGCAATATATAAAGGATGCCTCAGAAACCATGTTCAGGCTTAAGGGCAAAATCTCTACTTTGCCATTCCCATATCCCAGGACAGAGGGGAAAAGGGGGATGTAAACATACAAAAGATTCATCCTGACAGATGGCATAAAAATAGAAAAGACAAGGGGCTGAGACAAAACTTCACAGAAATGACAAACACAGATGCATCCAATGTAAAAAGTTATGGAAAACCTGTTATACCCTGCAAACTCCAAAATACTATTTCTCAGAGAATTAAAATCACCCTCTAGGAAAAAAGGAAAAAATAAAACCTCCTCAAAATGTCAAAGACACAAACTCCCCCTGGCTTACAGTTTCTGTGTGGATTTGAGCTATTTATAAAGCCAATCTCCACGGTTTCTGTCATGCATTGCTGTTACGCATGTCCTGAGCTAGCAAACTAGTGGATACAAACCTGATCTATATAACCATGGCAATAAGTGAAGATATCTGTGCACACTCCATGTTGTGCTTATTAAAATAACAGGAACTGCTGTATTTGATTTATAAAGAGATGAGTAGGTTTCTGCATACAACTCTACTAATAGTTGAAAAAGCCTGTTCTACAATGGGCTGAAAATGATCTCTCCCCACCTACGCATGCATCTGGGATTTGATCACCAACCTTTAGGAGAAACTCACAAAACCTATTCCACTTAGCAGATTATATTACAAGGCAAAGGAAAACCTTGCAGGCTCAAGATTTGGGTGGAATCCATTTTTTCCACATGTGCAAAGACTGGATGAAGAATTGGAGGATCCGCAACACCAAAACCTCTCCATGTGCTACACACATAAGCCACTTTTGATTGAAATCTTGTATATCTTTTCCTTATATAATAGGTTTCCTTGCCTGGTATAGCTTGATTTCAGTTTCAACTGCTCTTTTTTTCATCTCCATCATGTTCAAAACTATCATAAACAATCTGTAAACTCTGCATCACAAATGGTTTTCTAATAATAAAAAAGGTATTTTCAAAAGAAAGATCAGCTCCTCCTGTCTAAGTTGAAAAAGGGACAGTGTCATTCAGCCAGAGGTTAAAAAAATAATCTATTAATCCTAAAATTATTATAATATTGTAAAAAAATATAATAAATACAGAAATAATATTCTGCAGACTCTATATGAGGAACCAAATTTCTGGCAAGAAAAAAATACTTACTCCAAAGAAAGGTAAAACTCATGAAATATCCCTTTTGGAGGTATTTTCTATGTATATATTATTTCTATTCTATTTTCTTGATTACAAAACGGTCTGTGTCTAGAAAATAATCCACATCACAGTCAAAAGTATTTTTCTCCACTAACAAGGTAAGGTTCCTCTTCAATGAAGTACTTAAAATCCATCATTTTCATGAAGAAAATGTAATACACCCCCAGGACATACCCTCGTAAAATCCTGTGTACTTTCATGGCGATAGTATTCCTCACCAAAGCAAACATCTGCACTTCTGCAGAAAATGCTTCAGGGATCTTTACTTGCTCTTTCAGGAAACATCTGTGTGAATAGACCTCATTGAAGATGTTCCCTGCAAAAGAATTCTATCACCATGTTCTTGATTTATTATTATTTACTGTTGTTCTGTCCAAATAATTCCAAATTTTATCTCCATCTCTGAAGATCTGTATGTCCTTTACTTGCTTGGATGGTTTTACAAGGATGAAAGCAGCATTTCCAAAACACTACAGTGAGTATTTCTGTAGTTACAGGGGGAAAAAAAAAAAAGGGGACTTTGATCTTTGGTATTTATAAAAGCTAGTTTATAATCAGAGTATCTTATCTGTTCTTAGAACACAAAATGGTACATTTATGAAAACAGGGAAAAACTCCTAGTGAAATAAACCCATTGGATCTTAATTTAAAATGCAAAGGCATAAAAAGATTTTGTCCTTTGTAATGTGAAGAAAGCTTGTTTCCAATTCTTCAAATATTTTAACAAGGAATATTGTGTATATACAAGTTTTGTGATATCAACTGACTGGTTATTCAACATATTTCAGCTCTTCCCCTGCTCCCAGCATACTCGCACACTCACAGACATATGTGATATTCATGTTAACAATTTATTTCTTGGAGGGAAGAAACCAGTGTGTTCTCAGTCCAGTTATCCTGCAGGTTTCCTCAGGTTATTTTACTTTTTATGTTTAATATTGCAGGGATTTTATGGATTTACCAAAATACCATAATTTTTATTTTTAAATCACTATTTTTTTAGAACAGATTCAATCCAGATCGGACCTTACCGTACTCTGTTTCAGTTCACTGCCACCATATGTAAGTGTTGTCAAGGCTGTAATACATAAAGTATCTGGCTCCAGGGCTGGTTTCAGTGTGGTTTTGGAATACAGATTTTATAATATGCAGTTTCCTTCCTCTGAAGTCAGTGGGCTATTCAGTGGAATAAGGTTTCTGAGGCACAGGTCAGCTCTTCAAAGGCACGTAGGCACCCAAATACTGTTTAAGGATATTCCGCTGATTTGAAACTAGGTGCCTGCCTTATTCCCTCCAAAGAGGGGGGATTTCCTAAACCATAGGTAGAGCCAGGTTAAACAGGCACTCAGGCACTCCCCAGGCAATCTCTTGGGGTTGGAACCCCTACCCTTACCACTAGGCCACTTACAAAAGATATAGGCAGCACATAGTCTTCTTTTGAGACTCAATTTATTCAAGCAGGACCATCCTCAGATTGATCCAACTCATGCTATGGGTGAAACTGAAAGAACTGATAGCTTTTTGCCCTTGGATTGCATGTGTTTCAGTGATGTTACTGCATACACATGTGCAGTGAGCTTGCTACACAGACCATCTGCATACACATGCCTCTGGTGTGGACATCTGGTGCTTCTGGGAAACACCAGATTTGCTGAGCTGGAGCAAAGCAGCTGAATAGCATGCAGGCAATGGCACTGATAGCGTCCAGAAGCACTGTGCTTTTTGTGTCTTCTCTATGAATTTGCAGCCTCTGAAGTTGCCTCAAAGCAGCATTTCTGCTGTGTTTGTGTGTGGTGACAACAGCACATGCCTTCAGCAGAATTTATCTGCTGCAGCACAGTAGTCACGGCTGTGAAATCTGGAGGGGTGCCAGTGCACTTGGAGCTGTTGCACTGGACCTTCAACTAAAGCTGCTGTACACCCAGAAAGTCAGCCAAACATAGTAAAATCCTCAAAACTAAATTAAAACTTCAAGACAGAAAAAGAGGACATGTTTTGGGAAACTTGGATGTATAGCTTTTTGACTCACAGCACCAAAGGAATGTTACTTTGCTCAGTTGTCCCTTGGGCTCTGACTTTCTTGTTTGGACTTTCTGATAGATCAATGTTTTGTGACTTCTTGGGATGTGTGTGGACAATGGCAGACTTGGGTCAGAACTTACAGTGGCAGAATAATGGTTTCAGCTCTGTACATGTTGATTAGGGAAAGCAGTTTTGGAGGGACCTTGTTGCTTTGGCTGTTTTAAATGGTGCATATGACTGGAGGAAGAGGAAAACATGCACACAAGAGTGTGTATATGTGTGTATGGAACTTAAATAATCAAACCATCAGGATGTGGATTGGGCATGTTTGGTTGTAGTACAGGTCCTGCCATAAGACAGGTAACAAGAAGCAGGAAAGAAGCCTTGCTGCAGGTTACCTTACTCTGAAGAGCTGTGTTACTGATTTCAGTAGGAGAAAATACAACCCTCAGATACCTATATTAAACTAGAAAACTTAATTTGAGCAGATATTAAACTGGGTCATCCAAAGAAGAGCTTTGGTCTCCTGGCATTTTCCAGAGTGGGAAAGATTATGTCAGGGAATTAAAAAATTGCATCACAATTTTGCTGCTGTTCATATTTTTTTCCTAAGTCATCAAAAAACACCCTCTGTGCCCACCTCCTTGGTGAGTTCTCATGTTCATTCATAGCCAGAGCTGCTGCAGTATTTGGGCCCGAGGTGTATCTTCCCTAACTACATATATGAAAAGCAGGGCTCTGGATCCTCAGCAAGTTTCCCTCTCTGCTCTTGCCCTGGATTTGAAGAAGATGCAAGTCTTTGAGTCCATGCCAGGAAACCCTATGGAGCTATAGCTTGAGGACAGGGCCAATCCAGGCCTCTCATATACCTCTGGATGGGGAGAAGGGTTGAAGGCAAAGCAGATGGGCACGTCCCAAGGACGGAAGAAGTAAGCAGATATTTGAGGCAATTTCTTCCAACTAATCCCTGCCATAATTCTTCCCCCAGCAAAGCTGCTCTGGTTCATCATTTCCATGAAACAGAAGGCATTTTTTTTACTGCTCATTTCTCAGAGGTCTTAGACACTTGTTTTTAATCATATAGTGTATGCTGACATCTGGTGGCATTCAGCAACAAAATCTTCATTAAACAAATATGTTTCAGTTTTAAGGAGTCGACATCCTTACTTTCCTTTAGCTGAGTGCAGAAAAGAATTCCTCTCTGACCACTTCAGACTGGGGATTGCTCTAACACATGAGTATAGGACTGGCATGGCCCTGGAACTCTTGTGGGACATGTATGTGGACACTGACCTCCAGATAAGGAAGGGACCATCAGCCAAGGCATCTGACTGTGTTCAAACACAGTCACAAAATGGAGCACATGGCATCTTGTCATTCCCTATTCTGAACACAGAGAAACAATGCACTAAAAAAAAATGCTGCAAAACTACCATGGGTTTTAGCAGGAACAGAACCACTGTAAAATCTTAGGTGCTAACACTTCTGTAATTTATTTTATCTTTATTTCAAATTGGAGAAAAAGAAACAAAACAGCATGTATGAATAGCCAGAGAGATGTACCAAAACCTTGTTTCATGGTATGTAATAAGTAGCACAGAACCAGCTGTCATGGTTAAAAGATACCCATGATGTAGCTGTTCCATTAAAAGTTGGATTAAAATCACGTTTAAATTTCATTTCCTTCAGTCCTTATCCTGCTTTTGATTAGTTTTAAGAGCAGTTGATGGTCTTGTGATTTGAAGATTTTGCATTTTAAATTTTGTGTACATGGTCTGGAATTTTATGTGAAATTGTGGGTTTGATCTTTGACCTCTGTTTACTAGAGTCCTGATTTGCCACTAATTTGATAGCAAGACATAAGGGCCTACTGTAAACAAGCCACTCACTTTACATAGCTATGTTTGACTCCTAAATGAAGAAGTATGTATGGAATATACTTTGTGTACTGCAGCCTCCTCCTAAAGAAATAATAAAAACCACATCACTGCTTAGTTCTCCAGGTAACGTTTACATTTGGAGAAAATAAGTTGCATGCCTAATAGAGAGAGAAAATGCAGTTCATACCCATTTTGGGTTTGTTTGCTTGAAATTATTCTTTTATGTATTTGAAAGCTGAGGCTGTCTCTTTTGAAGTCAGTTGGAACTTTGACGTTGATTTTAAAAGGATCAGGATTAAGCCTAAATTGGTAGGATCTAAAAGGCAAAAATGAAAATGTCCAAAGTCTGCAAATCTCTCACTGATCCACCATGCAGAAAGGAAGGACAAAAGCCTTCTCCAAGGTCTATAATGTACATCTTGATTCCAACACTTCTATTTTTTGTACATTTGTAGACTTCAAGATGGAAAGCAACTTTCCAAAGGACTGTAATTGCTAGCATATGAAGTAGTATATACTTGCACCATGGTCTTGTAAAGTTGCTGGGGGAAGGGAGATAAAATCTGCTTGTAAAAACCAACTGACTGTTGGTACACATCTTCCACAATTTGTCCTGCACTGTTCATTACACAGCATTCCCTGCCTGCAACCTGCTCCATGCAGATCCCCAGCTCACAGGCACAGCCTTACACATAGTGAGTGACCCAGCAAAAGTCTGCTTGAAGACATTTAACTCAGAGACACATCTAATCATCCTGCTCAAGCCCAGCACTTTGGGCATTCATCTGGCACTTGCAGCCGGGTCCTCTGAAGAGCAGGTAAAAGTAAGGTCTTCAACTCTCTCCTGTACCACCCAGCTGGAACCATCCATCCCAGCACTGAACTTCCCATCACTTGGGCTCTATCCTCACAGTGGAACACCTAAGTACGCTGGACAAAGGGCTGTTTTCCTGTTTGGTAAAGAAGGAAACCATTGACTCTTTAATTTTCTGTCCTAAGAAGTCTCCGTGACTGTGATCAGAGCCCAGTAGTCAAGGACAGGGATTCTTCTCAGCTGAGACTGGCTCATCTGCAGTGGCAAAGTGTAAGCTCAGAGAAGTGATGGGGCATGGGCAAGGAAACATGAAAAGCCCTCGTTTCCTCTTCAGACACCCAAGTGCATTGAGTATCCCAAATGAGGGACCACCGGGTCAAGCTCTTCAAGGATGACTTCCAGAGGCTAAAGCAACCAGGGGCTGGAACCTGCCTACTCTGTTGGTTTATGAGGTCCCAATGTCATACAAGCCAGAGTTCAGGGTGGCACACAGATCAGTCACTGTCCCACATCATCTGAACCTGAAGCCGACAAAGCATCCATTGCAGTCTCCAAATCCTCGTGACCAAACAGAGGAACATTATCTATTGGTCACAGCAGCCAATGCTTGGCCCAAGAATATCAGACAGAAATGCAGCATCCAAGTGAGGGCATCTATGCAATTTACACCCAAAACAGTCTCTTGCATCTCCATTGTTCAGAAGTAACCCAAGGTATTAAGAACTTGATGGGAAGCACTAGAGAAGGTGGATGTAATCTCCCAGGCTGTGAAGTCCCTTCTCTCCTACTCACAAATGGCTGGCAATAGAATGAGAATAGTCAAATACTGCTGCCTTACAGATTACTTTGTTTAACCAGCCTTGAGATTTTTCAGCAAACCAACTCAAGCAGCATCTACTCCATTTTCACAGGTGCTACCTTGTGCTGTGTGCTGCTTCAAGGGAGTAAGGTGCTACTACAGGGAGAAACATTCCTGTCCTGATACTGACCTGGTCAGCCACCACAGACAGACAAAAATCTGCACAGCTGTTGCCTTTGCCCAGGTGTAAAAACAGACAGATCCAGCAACAGCAAATCAGGTCACCTTTCTGAAGATACTTTTATTGAAGTATTTTTGAGCTACCCCTGTTTTCCCAGAGTACAACAAAGAAAACAACCAAAAATACACAAACAGAGATTTGTACATGGTGCATTCTGCACATATCCCCAGTGATGTGACCTTGCTAATGTATTGTGGTACTCACTGAAAATGCCTTATATTTCCATGCTTTTGAAGTGGCTGTAGTCTATTTTGCTGGCCCAGATGGCAGTGGACACCCCTGATTTGAAGGACCCTCAAATGGAACTTGACTTTGGGAACAAACTTTCAGCACAGCTGTGCACCACTGGGAATAATGTTCTCAGTTAAAACATCCTGCAGGTCCCATCTTCTGCTTCCACTTCACAGAACATTTCCTCAGGATCCAGTCCCAAGGACTTAAAACCTTTATGCCAAACACCTCAACATCACTTTTACCCTGAAGATAGAAGCACAAGTATAGGGACTTTGGCACATAGTTATTTTTCCTAAGGGAGGGTAGTAACTGAGCTGAAATAGTTTTTTAAATACTCTTTAATATTTTAATAGGGCTGCCTTACAATGTAAAGAAAAGTTAAATTATTCTGAATAACTGAAGAGCAGTTTTATATGCAAGACAATCAGAAATCTTTAATAAGTAGAAGATGCCACAAGTGCCCCTGGCATGTTTAGACGGAGTGGGTATGTCTGGACCCAACTGTGGAACAACTATCTGTCACTGTTAGGTCAACTTCAAAAGCAATTCAACAAGGGCTCCATGCAGACAACAGTACAGAAAACCTGTTCCAATAGCTTTCTTATGCAAGAGAAAACCACAGTCACATTTGTATTTTAGGCAGTGAACCAACAAGAATGAAGCAAAACAACAGCAACTGTCCCCAAGAGCTATTTTGGGCTGCTCCTCTCCTCCCACTCCCCTTACACTCCTTTTCAATCTCCTACCAATCTGGGCATTTTTGTTAACAGAGAACCATACTGCAAAGGTCGTTGGCAGGCTGGTAGGGACCACAGTGGCTTTTGGCTACCAAAGACAATTTCTCCAGCCTGGGGGAGCATCAACCTCTTTGCTTCCTACTTTGAGCTGGGGCAGAGGTGACTGTGTGAAGAAGGGTGAGAAATGGAAGAACTTTCCTCAGCTTAGCAACCTTTGACAATCGTTTCTGCTTTTCCTCTTCACTCCAGGATCTGCTATACAACAAGTGCAAATTCAGGATGACAAATAAGAACATTAGCCTGATGTTTCCGCTTAAATGATCTACCATGAAGTAGCTGATGTTGACACTTAAATTGTCAGCAGACTTCCAGTTTAGCGCTCCAGTTAGAAGAATGGGTCCTTTCACACTTCCCTCTGGGCTATTGTTTCAACTTTCTTTGGTTGGGGCAAATATCATTGCAGCAGTTTACACTCCAGTTTCACTGCACTGGTTCTTTTGCAACCATAACCCAGATTGCCTAGAATTTTTTTTCCATAATGTACACTGAGACTACAGAGAATAATTACACAACACTGTAAAAATAATCTGCAGCAATTTTCACAGCCCTGAAACACTGGAGCTGTTTTTTTCCAGTGTATCTATATATACATGGCTGCAGCTAATTCCAATATTTACAAATAACTCACTGGAGCTGTGATCACAGAAACTGGTATTTCAAGTTAGGTCACATACATGAACAAAACATTTATTGCTATAAGGCAAGATTTTGTATTTTGGGGTGTTACACCATCATCTAATTGAAGCATTACCTTGCCACTTCTGCCTTTTCAATATAATTTTCTGTCTGGATTCAAATAACATCCTTGTGGCTAAGACATAATGTGTTCAAGTTGGAAAGTATTAATTTAACTACCATTTCTTTCTTGTAATTGTGTGTTTCTTCTATTTTTGACCAAATTAATCATACTGGCAGTCAGCTTTGCTGCTGCTCATTTCTGTTAGGGATCATTTCTCCTTGCCTGCTGGAAGCTCAGTCCCCAGCCTGCTATCCTGCACGCTGACTTGTTCCCTCTTAATGCATCTTGCTGATGGCAGGACCACGGGCCCTACTGGGACTAAGCCATCAATGCCAGTTCCTCTTAAGAGCAGGAGAAAACCACTGTAGCAGGGAGCAGAATAACTGCTCACTGACCCTTGTCTGCTGCAATAATTGTCAGGGCTTTGGGCGTTTTCAAACCCAGCTAAGCAATGGAATGAACTAATGCAAGTCAGTTCCTCCAAGGTAGAGTATGAGCTCTCTGGATTGCATGCAGTTGTATTGTCCAGAGCCTGAAGATGTGGTGTCTTAATATTCCTTTCTATGCTTCTCTAGAAGCCTACTTCTGTCTCATGTAATTCTACCAGGCTCCTACCTTGCTAGCTCTACTCTTCCTTTAAATGAGCTTGTTTAGTTGTTGTTTTCCCAGAAGAAATAAATGATCAAATCAAAACTAAAAGAATCAATGAATAAAGCCACAGACTGGGAACAAACACATTGCCTGAAGTCTCTGCAAAGAAACTATTCAGGAAATAATTAGAAGAGAAAAATACGGGACATAAGTAAGAATTTAAGTAAGTGACTATCTGCACTGAAAACTTCTAAGTTTTGCAATCCAGCAGTGTGGAATTAATACTTAACCATTAGATTTAGGCACTGATTTGAAGGAGTTAAATTCCCAGGCTGCCTCTTCAAAGCAGGGTGGGGCATTGGGGAAGTCAGAGAGAAAAAAAGGCACCTGAATGCTCTGGGAAGGAGCAGCATAAACCTTCTGCCTAGCTCTCCTTCTTCTCTTATGCTCCAGCTACTCCCCAGCTGAGGGGGTCCTGGTGGACACCAGCAGTTGCAGCCCCACGCACACACACCTGTGTGCAGAGTGACCCGTGTGAGAAGCCTTCCCCACACCAGGAAGAGAGTGCCACGTCCACATCCTGTTTGCCTCTCCTCACAGCTACCCCTCCCCACTGGTGTGACGGTGCATGGCATGGCCAGTGACTGGGGCCTGAGGGCAGGGTCATGGACATCATCCCAGGCATCCTGGAATGCATCCTTTGGGGGACTGGGAACCGGGAGTGGGCCCCTGTCTGGCCCCTGGTACAGCACTCACAAGGTAAGTGCCCACCAGGAACGAGAGGGCTTGGGGAGAGGCTTATTAATTTCATCCTCTCTCTTGTGTCCTCTGCAGAGCCCTATTCCAGCACCTGCTTAGTGCTGGCTCTGTTCCCTCTTCACCCCATTGTTCAGCCTGCACCGCCCTCGCTCCCCCTCTGAGCAGTCCTTTCTGGGCAGGAGCTGGGCAGGGCTGTTCTGTTCTGTGCTAGAGCATCGCTGGTTTTTGTCATCTGCGTTTCTGTTCCTGTCAGTGCTGACAATGGATTTAGGCAACTGTGAAAGAGAGACTGAAGCAGCCCCTGAAGCAGTCCCTGAGAGCTAGCAATTTGAAGCATCTGCTAACAATAAAAATGAATTGGAGGTTGATTAAACCCTTTACCTTTTTTCTGCTTTTTGTTTCACAAGCTAGAAAGCATGGAAGGATACCCAACATTGTTGATTTTCTCTGCATAAGAAGCAAACCACTTTTTCATGATGTAAAGTATTGGTATAAAATGTGCATAAAATGGCTTGCAACTAGCTGCTCTCCTTTTTCTAGGAGCAGCCCAGTAGCAGGTGACAGCCTGAAGAAGGTTCAAAAACTTTCCCCTCTGGATTCAGTAGCATTTGCTACTGAGTGGATATTCATTTGGCAGGGTGCATTTTTCAGACCCATGTTCTCGGAGTGAAGGAAAACTGAGAATTCCTGTGCTCAGGTCCCTGGTGCAGCAGGAGTCCTGGCTGATGGCTGGTGGCAGCGCTTCCCTGGACCAGAGCTAGGGTCTCTTATTGGGACACAAGATTGTGGAGCCAATGGTTTTACTGTGGATTTGTGAATTAGGGTCCCAAGACTGTGAGCTTGCACAACTGCCAAGAAGATGGCAGCAATAGGGAATTCCCCTGGCGTGGGGATACCCACCTGCATGTCAAGGTGGGATTTTTTTGTTTCCTTGGAAAACCTCCCAGTCCTCCTCCTGTACTCCTTGGGGTTGTTGCATGAGTATTGCTGTTTTTTAAACATGGCAGTTTTCTGGGTAGACCTTAAGAATATTTTAGAGCTGCTTGAGTGTCTGTGGTTGAGACTGATATTCTGTTCTTTTATTTACTTTATTTGTAGCTTTGGAGCAGTAATGGGTAACTTTAGGTCATATGTTGATGCCAACCTTAATTTTCCCAACAGTTAAATTCTTCTGTCCACCCCCATTTTCACATTTTACATTTTTGGAAGCCTCAGAAACAATTTCCTCCTGCCATTCATGGCTATCCTGGCTGTGATTCAGTGGATCATCCCATTTTCAGGTCTTCACACAGGGGCTCTTTCCCTTCCCCTTTTTTTGAGGTCATTTCATCCTCTCGGTTTGAAAAGGAGCTCTTTGTTTTCTCCCTCTACAAGAGACCATAACTGCACTGGCTATGTCTGCCTGGGAACATCCCAAGACAGCTGAGGTGAGTTACTTTTGAGGGAGTATTTTTCAGCCCCTTCAACCCCATCAGGAGGTGAAAGAGTGAGATCCCCTTTTGAGAGCTCCTAGACCTGAAGGGCTTGGCACAGCTGCCAGTTGCAGTTACCTAGTGCCACATGGGCATCAGACATATCCACACAGGAGCAGCAGATCTGATACATTCTTTAGGGAAAGCCATGCATTAGAGTGGGCCTTCAATGATGTCTGTAAACACTCAGCTCCCTGGAAAAATTTAAAGCGGCTGTGTCCATGTGGCTGTGTAGTATAATGCTTCTTTTTGTTGGAGTTACATTTCTTTGTCTTTTGATTTAATTAGGATTATTCTCCTGAGAGGCCCCTGATCAGGCTGATTGGATGTTAGCTGTTGGCATAAGGGTAGAAGGGGGCACACATGGCCATGGGGAAAAAAAGCTGGAGGTAGGATTTCTCCTTGGCATCAGCGTGGATATAGCTTGGTTGATACTGCTTGAGGAGCTGCATCTCTGAAACCAGCAACACGCAAGCCATGCTCCCACAGCCCTCCCTGTATAGGCAGGGTGTGTTATGGGACGTGAGTGTGTTTAATGGTGCAGTAAAAACTGATGAAATATGTACTTAGTTACCTGAAGTATTTCCTGCAAACTTATATCGTAATATTTTTGTGTCTGCTGGAGTAATGAGTGTAGGAAGCCACAACATGTGGGCTTTGTCTGCTTAATAGAAAGTGTATGTAATTGCCTCAGTGTAATACATTTTTATTTCCCTCAGGACTTCTTGTAGGTTTTTACTTATTTACAATATTGTTGTTTATGGACAGAAACAATTTGCAGGATTAGTTGAGATTATTTTCTGCAGTATTGATCTTGGTTTGACTTTGTATCAGCGTGGGAGAAAACAGCTGGGTGAGAACAGTCACTGAGAACTCAGGTGTACTAGAATCATAGAATAGTTTGGGTTGGAAGGGACCTTACAGGCCAGCTAATTCCAAACCCCCTGCCATGGGCAGGAACAATTTCCACTAGACAGTGTTACTCAGAGCACCATAACAACTCTTCTGTAACTCAGCATTTCACATGTCTGTTGTGTGTAGACACTCTGTGTAGTTGTTCAAGTGCAGAAGCTGAGCCAGAGATAGAAATTTATTTCACTTCTGCTTCTTTTTCCCTCTTTTCCTGTCACTTCATAGACTCTGAGTTATTACTGGCTGCCTAGACAGCCACCTTGAAATATTGTCTTATTGTCGATCTGTTGGAAGGANCCTTATCACTCTCTATAACTTCCTGAAGGGTGGCTGTGGTCAGGTGGGTGACAGTCTCTTTCTCCAGGCAGCAACGGACAGAACAAGAGGACACAGTCTCAAGCTGCGTCAAGGGAAATACAGGCTGGATATTAGGAAAAAGTTTTTCACAGAAAGAGTGGTAAAGTACTGGAATGGTTTGCCCAGGGAGGTAGTGGAGTCACCATCCCTGGATGTGTTTAAAAAAAGACTGGATGTGGCACTTGGTGCCATAATCTAGTTGAGGTGTTGGAGCATGGGTTGGACTCGATGATCTTGAAGGTTTCTTCCAACCTAGAAATTCTGTGATTTTCTTTCTGTGATTTTGTGGGTTGTAGGAATAAATAATTTCTGCTCTGTATTTAGGGGTTGACAATGCTGACAGTTCCTTCAGATAGATCTCTGGCCTCTTGTCCCCTTATCACAGCCTGTGAGGTGGTGAGTATGTGCCTGATCCCTTGTGTGGTCTCATAAGCGAGTGGTGGTGGTGTGATGAGAAATCCCACAAATTAAGCAGATTCTTGTAGAGGTCTTTCTACTCTGCCTTCTATCATATAGATGAAATCTAGATTTTGTGTGGAATGCCACAATTGAGGTTTTTAGTTCATTCTGTTCAAGAACATCTTCAGTGCTTCAACTCTCCCCTCTTTACACGAGACTTGATGTCCAGTGCCACTGAGCCTCAGCAAGGTGAGAGCTTTGTTTGGTCCCGTTTTTTCCCATGGCAGCACAGTGCCTGCTGGTACTTCTGATGCCATGGGGGCTGCTTCACCTGTGCTGTGAGGGACCCGAGGCAGGAAGTCAGAGTGCTGTCTTTCTCCATGGAGAGAAAGATTTTCTCTCCATTTTCCTTGGCTGAGGCAGCACCCCAGAAACAGTGAGGGTCTCTTCAGCTGGCACCATCACCAGAGAAAAATGTTGTCATGGTACATCCCTACAAACATTCACCAGGACATTATACACACTTGAGCAATGACATTTCCAGCCACAGCTTTCAATTAGGAAAAGCTCTAGAGCAAGTCAAGGTGTCCATAGGAAGTGTGGCTGGGAATCAGAAGGCAGCATGGTCACGGCACAGGCGGGTTTCAATCAGGACATCTTTCCTCTGCAAGAAGGAAGGGAAAGGTGAAGGCACCCCCTCCTGGGGTTTTTAATGCTATTTTCTGAGTTTCTGTAGGGTACCTCAGTCTCCAGTCTGCTCCCTGCTGCACTGCAGAATGTTAGCTTTTTCAGGTTAATCAGTAAACCAGTCCCTGAGCATGGGGAAAGTAGAGACAAACATCCTCACCCAGCTTTCTGCTGGTGTATTCGTCTGTGAATACTGCAGTGAATTTTTCCCTGTTCAACACCATCCGTCCAGCTCTTCATTCTAAAACTGTTCACTGAAAGCAAACAAGGGTATCAAAACACTGACTATTTCATCCTGTTGTCCTTTACCGGTCAGATTTGAGAGTTGGTGCAGTTTCAGTTTCCTTTATCTTATTGGGAAATGTGTTTGGGAGAAAATGGATACCATTTCTTAGGTATTAGGGAAGTGTATATTATTTTCAGCCCTAATAAATCAAAACTGAGAAAGAGGACTTTGTTCAGCCTTTCAAATACAGCCCTTTTGAATCTCTCATAGGGAAATTCAAAATTTAAATGTTATAATGAAGCACACGCTCGCAGAATGGGTGAGGTTGGAAGAGATCATCTAATTCAACCTCCCTCCTCAAGTAGGGCCCCCTAGAGCACATTACTCAAAACTGTGTCCAGAAGGCTTTTGAATCATTCCAGAGAAGGAGGCTCTACAACCTCTCTGGGCAGCCTGTTTCAGTGCTCTGTCAGCCTCACAGTAAAAAATTCTTCCTCATGTTCAGATGGAATCTCCTATATTTCAGTTTTTGCCCATTGCAGCTAGAAGCAAGAAGCATTGCACAATTTTCTGATGTTGTTCTTCTGTCAAGAATCCAGCAACTTTCCATGGTTTAGTGCCCATTTAACTAGTTTCTGCTAGAAAACAATTTGTGGCTTTGGCTTGTAAATGCAGGAATCTTAGCTGGGCCAGCTTGCACACAAGCTCTCAGGCTCTGCCAGAGCTGTAGGTCTGGTCTGCTGAGGACTGTGTTCTGATTAGCTTTAGTGTGACCAAGAAGCTGACACAAGAAGGCAGAATTGAACACTGGTTAGGAAATATTGTCCATATCTTTTTTCATCTTCATACATCCATTCTGCTGTGCTGAACATCAGCTGTCCCTGCAGATGTAAAGATGTGAAATGAGCACACAGCTTGTAGACTGCAGCCTTCAGCTTAAGGAGAGATCAGCTGCTGCTTGGGAGCTTACTCATTACTCAAAGATAAGGGAAATAAGTGCAGGAAAGCATTGCCCCTTGCCTGTCCTTTTGCACAATGCTGTAAGCATGTTTGTATCATCCCAGTCCTCAAATTCCATAGGGAAATATAGGGTTTTTTCCATCAACCACTGCAAGCAGAGTGGGAGTGAAGCATGGAGCTGTTTATACCTCTGAGTACAGAGAAGGCTGGACATAGAGAAGCAGGTCTGGAACAGTAGCCCAAAGGCTGGAGGCAGTATGAAGTTTTCTAAGCATGCTTGAGGAGTGACCTGCTTATCTGGTTTCCACCAGGCACTTCTCTGGGTCCCAGGAGAAAATTCTCTAGTGTGTGTTATTGGCAGGCCTCTAGTACCCTGCTTGGGTTCCCCCTACAAAGCCTGGAAGGAGTCATGTGCCTGTGGCAGTTTCCCTGCTAAGCCCAGCGTGGTGCTGGGCAGCAGAGAACAGCAAACCAACAGCTCTGCATTCTAAGCTTGGGGCACACAGGCTCAAAGCAAATGCTGATGATGAGAGAGCTCACAGTCCATCTATTCTGGACATTTTCTTCTCTTCAGCATTGCTGGCAGAGCTGCTTGCAGGAGTGTTTTCTCACCTGACAGACAACAGAAGCTGGTGAGCAAAACCCTTTTGTTTAGGCTGATACCTCACAAATCATTTTGAAGAAGTCTTGGTAGCTCTTCCTGGACACCTCATCCAGAACATTGGAAATGAATGCTCTTGCAGAGCTGGGGCCATGCTAAGCACAAGCTATAGCTTGTCCCAGTGTCTGTTGTCTGATTCTCACTGGGCTATTTTTCACAAATCTCAGACTGATTTCAATGCTTCTCTTCCCAGCAGATGCTATGGTAAAATGAGTTTTAATTTTTTTTTGAGGATGTTAAAGAACATTTGCATTTGATTTTTTCTTTTTTTTTTAACTGATGATTGAGGTGACTGCAGGTTAAACAGGAGCTTTGTAATTACACTAATCTGTTTTAAGAGGCGTGAGAATGTTAATTAGGAAATTTCTAGGCAGTAAGGAATATTAAAATATTTGTCATTTGTCAGAAAGTGGGGTGCAGAAGACAGATGCAAAGAAACTTGAGTCACTAATTACACATATCCTACCTAGTGCATAATTTAGTTTTGCTTCGGACTGCTTCAAAACGGTATGTTACAGAAAAATGGGGTGCATAGTGCAGGCTGTGTCTGCCATCCAGCTTAGCCACTGACTAGAGAGCTTAAACTATGGAGCCAGCAGACCAGGATGAGTCTTCCTCTTCCTTTAGTCAGTATTGAGTGGGAAAGACTCGTGGGATGAACCTGAATCCCTCTACTGTTTTGGAGGTGCCTGGCTCAGTGTAGTGCTTTGCCCTTCCTGTTCCCATCTCCTAGGACAGTCTACAAGAAATGACTTCGAATTAAATTGGCTGTGGACGCTGTGTTGATTTTTGAGTCTCACAGCATGTCTGTGAGTTGCAAAGAGATGTAGGGTAAATGTCTGGCTGCTCATACCAACACCTGTCTGATCCTAAGAATTCATGAGGTTGCTGTGTGGATATAGGACATTGCTGTCACACAAAGGAGTAGTGTTGCTCCCACCTTGAATCTGTGCTTCTGCGGCTTCATTTGCCCTAGCACTCATTTGACTCCTTGATGAGGCAATTTGTCTGGGTAAATTGACAGGAAAATACTAATTGATGCAATTTTTAAAATTAAAACTGTCTTTCACGTAAAATCTCACCTGTAACACCAGCCCTTATGATTTTGTGATCCAAAGACTTCATTGCTCTTCGGAGCTTAAGTATGATCCTTCTTTTACTATATTCTTGAAATCTGCTTTGGGCATTGATTAAAAAGGTGTCTGAATCTTATCCTTGCTTGTCTCCAACAGTCTGCTATATCTGATTAAGTCCTCTTTGAAGGAATCAAAAGAACACAAATTACTCAAGCAGAAATTTGACAAAACTCATAAAACAAGGCTTTAGAAAGATGAACAAACAGCTGACTTTGCACTTCAGTCATAAGGGAGGTGAGGACCTTTGACCAACCTGGTAACTAATTATTTTATTTGGAGTTTTGATGTTATATATAAACTGTTATGCTCATGTTTATAATGTCACCACAGACTGTCCCAGAAGAATGGCATTCACTAATATGAGCAGTTGGGAGATCTGCTTTCCATGCTTTGACTCATATGGGCTTTGAAACATGCGGCCAGAAGCTTCAAAGAACAGCCAGTTGGTGTGTGAATCAACACCAGGCGTGGAGCAGAGCTCGCAAGAAAGGGATATTTGCAGTGTGCTCAAAAGTAAATAATCAATATCAAACTACTGTGTGCTGTTTAAACTGGGGTTATACTGGTGTAACTCCATTCTCCTCAATGACATTCATGGTTGATTTACATGACCTCTGCCAGAAGCTTTGGCCTCATTTGGTGATATGAACTCTTTTGCCCATAATGGGGAAATGAGAGATTATGGAACTATGATAGTGAGAAATCACAGAATCACTAGAGTTTAACTCTTGGATGAGGCACACAGCCACTCTCTGGCTATATTTCCCTTTGTGTCCTGCTGTGTTTTGCAGAAACAACCCTGTAATGTAGAGGTCCATGGTGAAGTGCAAGGTTTGGAGGAAGTCCCTCCAAAGACGAAAGCAATGACTCAGAGCAAAGCAAATACTGGCTCCTTGGACAGGATTTCTTCATGGTGGCTGAGGTGAAGTAGAAACATAGATGTGCATAGCCCTCTGTGGAGAAGCCTGCCTCTTGCTGACATTCAATTCCCTAGAACCAAATCAGCTTCATGGGAGCTGAAATCTCCACCAGAGTCCTAGCTAACATGTTCGATGACTTGACTGTCGTCCTTCTGGAAACAAAGTAATTTTGCCAGCTGATACAGATTGCACTTGAAGCCTTTTTTTTCAACAGCCAAGGATAGTTCCACTGTAAAGATGTTCCTGTGAAAAACAACCAAAATGTGGGGTTTGTGTGCATAACAGACTTTTACCCACACAGTTAACTCCCAAGTAAAACCTAGTTTAATTTTCTAGGCTCCAGCCTGGGAGTAGATAGATCATGACTCCATTTACTTTGCTTTATGACTCTAACCTACTATTTCTTAATGTTTCTTTTCCATTTTTATTTGGGGTATTGCTGTGAGTTTGGGGATTTTTTCTGCTTTGTAATTGTCACAAGGTTCTTGCATTTATTGACTTCTTATCACATTATTTTCTTTCCTGTGTTTCTCTCTCTTTTGGTAGCAGTCTTTTGCTCCCAGCAGTGACTAAAGCACCATGAACATTTTCATTCAGTGTCTGTGTTATCATGCAGCAATGACTCAGTCATCATGTCAAGAGCCAAGCTTGTAGTGTCTGCAGAAACTCTGGTCAAACAAATAATAGCAGCTTTCACCTGATCAACACTCTAGCTCCAACTCTTGACTATGGTACGGGTTTTCACCAGAGTTAATGTTCTTCATAGTAATTTCTGTGGTCTATGTTTGGGATTTGTGATGAAAAGAGTATTTCTAGCAATCAGGATGTTTAGTTATTGCTGAACAGTGCTTGCACAGCATTGAGGTGTGTTTTGTTCCTCATACTGCTCCATCAATGTGTAGGCTGGGGATGCACAAGAAGCCCGAAGGGAACACAGCTGAGAGAGTTGACCCTGACTGACCAAAGGAATATTCCATACCATATGGTGTCATGCTCAGCATATAAAACAGGGGGAAGAAGGGAAAAAGGGGACATTTGGCATTGGTCCTCCTAGGTAACCATTACCCATGATGAAGCCGTGCTTTTGTAGAAATGGCTGAACACTTATACACCGATGGGAAGCAGTGAATGAATTCCTGATATTGCTTTGCTTCTCATGCAGCGTTTGCTTTATCTATTAAACTGTCTCTGTCTCAACCCACAAGTTTTTGCGCTTTTACCCTTCCAATTTTCTCCCCCATCCTGCTGGAAGAGTGGCTCCAGCTGCGTGAGGCTGAGCTGCTGGCTGCTGTGATAACCACACATCAGAGACTGCCAGGACAAACTGAAGAGCAGTGCATGGTTTAACAAGCATGCATGTGAGAGATAATAACATCTGGCTTATGAAAAGGATACTCAGTTTTCCTTCATCTCTTTAATTCCTGAAAAGAAATTTATCTTCCTGACCCCATTTCTGTAGTAATCCCTGTCAAGGAGAAGCTCTATAACCATTATATCCTATACTAATGCTAAAATAGCAGAAAAAAAATACAGCAAGTGTTATATTGGAGAATCCACATCAGATACAGTTTCTGAACAACCAACAATACTCACAACTAGGGGGAAAACCACCACCACCACCTTGTTATCTCTGTAAGTACGACAGAGCATATAAAAAGGTGTTAAAGGTACGTAGAAGGGGTCATTCAGCTACACCGATTTTAGTTTTCTCTTGCAGAAGGCAGCTATGAAGTAGATGCTTTGGATTTTTGTCAACTAAACACCTACTCTTTATGTCAGCATTCACTGTGAATTACAAAATGCTAATAATTCTTTTATACTTTAAACCAGTAAACGACAGTTTGTAGTAAAATGTCAAAATGTACAACTGCAATGTGACACAGGGCAAAGGCTGACCAAACACGAGACCACTACCTATTTCTTAGGCCCTTGCAAGAAACTTGATGTGAGAACATTTCTTTAGAGTTTATTTTTTTATTCCAAGATTTGCATCTTACAATTTTGAACATAAGTATCTGCAAATTAAAAGCATCCATCTGTGTGTTTGTGTGTATGCACCCATCAACATACATGTGAATATTTCAGAGGGTGCAGGACCTCTTGTTTTAGATCACCACTGATAATCTAGCAGTTGTTTACATTTAAATGAATAATGCTGCGAAGCAGAAGGTTCTGCCTTCTGGAGTCCACTCATTTTTTTTGCATTAGGAACTATCTGTAAATGATTAACACTCTCTCTGGAAATGAAAGTAGGAGAGCCAAGTGCATGAGGTGCAGGAAGGAAAGCAAGGAACTATTGCAGAGTGCCCCTCCTCTGCAGGAACAGCAGACTGGAAGGGTCTTTGGGCTGCTCCTTCCCCTGCCATAAAATCAAGTAATTCTTTTAACAGATGGATCCAACTTCATTCTAAATGCAGTCAGGTCTTGTCTTTTTTCCCTGCCCTGTCGTTAGTCCTGTTAGAATATTTCTGAAATACCACTGGCTTGGAAGCTTTGTGATTTCCTGCCTGTGTTTACTCCTGTCTGACATGGGTGACTCCGTGTTAGAACAACTGAGTGTGTTCACTCAGGCTGTGACATGGAGAAGCATTTTGATCAGAAATCACAATTTTGATTGTGAAGATCAGAGGAAGGGTTAGTTACAGCTAACAGAAGATTTGAGTTAGAATGGGAGACAAGCCTGCCTTTGTTTGAAAGTGATGCTGGAAAGGTGCATGCTGGAAGAGGCATGCTATTCCTCTCAACTGGTAAAGGGAGAACTTTATATAAAAATTCTTCTCAGGATTTGCTAAAGAATGTATTAAGCTGGTTACATTTCTGTCAGGGGTTTCTGTTCCTGATTGAAGTAGAGTCAGAAATAGCTCATTTGTACTTCAGTAAGACTTGTACTACAATAACAAGAGGGAATGAGCACTCAGTGCTTGGCTTGGAGGCACATTTGTGTGTACATGCAGAGGTTGTGTGTACATGCAGAGTGAGACATCTCTCCAAGAGTACTCCTTGTGCCTAGCCCTGCCTGATATAACACTGAACAGCACTATTTACTCAGTTGTTCAGATAGCTCCTTTTTGAGCTTGCCTCTAGCTTCCTATAAGCCCTGTGTCACCTCCTTGGCTCTCAGTTTAGGGGTCCAGGGAGCCACATTGAGCAGGGATAAGAACAGCACAGCCTCTCAGTGTGAGCCAGACTGTAGCTTCTGGAGATTAATATTCCTAGGCTTGGAATGGTCTGGCTTAGACCTTACCTTGTACACAAGGAATTAGCCTGAGTCAAACAGGAATATCCAGAAAGCTTGCTCCTGGACAGCAATAGAAGTATATCCCCAAGCCAACTGGCCATTTTGTGGGAGAAGGTGGTCAGGCAGTGCTATGTTGCTTCCCTGTTTCTTCTGTGGAACCTGGAAACTGGCAAAAGTTTATAATCCTATTCTTGCTTTTCCTAGTATGTAATTTCTGTAGTTGCCATGGAGATGATATGTGATGGTACTTGAGAAAATCTTTTATTAAGATGTTTTCAGCCATGATTGAGGGTTTTATACTGTCATGGGAGATGTTTTTTATTTGCAATCTAGCAGGCATTATTAAAAACATGAAATGGTCTTTGATTATGCAGCAAAATATCTCAGGAACTAAAGTGTCCCAAAGTATCACAGGCTGTTCATGGAAACAGTATAAAAATCTATTCTGCCCCTTCTCCATTCTCCCATTTATTTCTAGTTTTAAGATTTCATACCTGAGAATAAGAAATTGAAATGTAGAAGTTGAGAGGTTTGGTTTTAACTCTTCAAAAAGGAAAAAAACCCTGCTTTCAGAGTGGCCTCTTAAAACTACCTGAAAGTAAGTTGTAGTGAGGTGGGTAACAAGTGATAGAACAAGAAGAAATGGCCTCAGGTTGTGTCAGGGAAGGTTTAAATAGTACAGTAGGAAAAATTTCTTCCCAGAAAATGTTCTCAAACATTGGAACAGTCTGCCCAGGAAGGAGGTTGAGTCACCATCCCTGAAGGTGTTCAAAAGACGTGTAGATGTGGTGGTTAGGGTTTAAGTGCTGCACTTGGCAGTACTGGAGTGATGGTTGGACTGAATTATCTTAGGGGTCTTTTTCAACTTAAATAACTATGATTCTAGGCTTGTTAACAATACAGCGGGTGGATATGTTTGTATATAACCTTAGTAAGCACGTTAAAAGTTACTTTAGTTGCTTTATTTCACACTTCATGTTCTCCAGCTTGGTTTGTTACCTGCTATGTATATTAATTAAAATAATCAGAGTGATGAATATAAATAGGATCTCATGAAACTGATTAAAACACAGAGAAAAATAAGAGTCCCACTTCTGAGTTGCTCTATCCTCTCAAGTTCTCCCACCTTTTCATAATTTACCAGGCTCTCATTCCAGCCTTTGCAATTTGTCACTTTTCTGGAAAAATATATATTTTAAATTTGTGAGGTAATGTAGTTACCAAGTTTCTTCTCTCTATTCCTAACAATGATGATGCCAAATGTTTTAATTCTCTCCTTCTCATATATTGAACAATATCTTTTTTTTTTTCTTTTATGTCACAATGAACAAATCAAATGTATTTTCACTTCATGTTCCTACACTGGCAATTGCCCTTTTACTCTTATTCCAGCTGTCCTTCAGTACTTCATATGGACCTTAACTCATAACTGAGCGTATGAATTGCACTATGAAAACCATTGGAACAAGGGCCTTGTTTTATTTATACATCTGTAAAGTAGTGAGTCCAGCCAGAGCTCTGTGAATAATAATAGCTAAATGATAAGCCTCTCCCAATTCCACATGGTAGCTCTTTGAAAAATATGGTTTTTGTTAAGGACTCTGAATTCCTCTTGCTTCAGAGTTAACTCATAATTGGAAGTTTAGAACATGTTCCACCCCTTTCTCTTTTTTTTTAAAATAAGATCCATTGAGGTTTGACAAAGTCGCAGTTATTGGAAATGATGCATAGCTTTTGAAACAGTACATGCCATTAAATTTGTTGGGAACACCTTTAGATCACAAATACATAGAGAAATCAAGAAAAAATAGGAGCAACAGTTTAACTAGCCTTGATGTGTGAGCCGACAACAGACATTTAAAGTGTTTGGGTTTTTTTCTTCTCATCAGTTCAATTTATATGCATAGCAAGTTTCCATTAAAAATGGTGTATACCTTTTTAGTCAATGCAAATTAAGTTCCTTTTTCTAAGTTTTCATTTCACAGGCCTGGCAACTGCACTTTAATGTGCTTTAGGAAAACACACATGTACTATGGGTAAATTGCATTTCACCATGTAGCTGAGTCTCCAATGCAGATTTTAGTCTGCAAGTGATAAACTTACTAGAATTATTGCCAAGGATACCGATTTCAGCCTGGCTTTCATTTGCCATAAAACCCTTATTTTACTTTGACAATAAATAGAGACTTTGCATGTAAAATGCTATTTTAAAATACTGTCAGAATTATGTGAAAAGGTGCTCTGGTAAACAAGCATCAGGTCCTGCCTGAGTGCTGGGAGCAGGACCGTACCCAGCCATGTCCCACAGTGCTGCTCACTTGTTTTGAATAGCAGTGTGCTGCCACTCCACGTGACAAATGGATTTCTCCTGACTGATGGCTCAAACCTCCCTCCCTCATGCCCCAGCTTGTGCAGGACCCACATGTGGCTGGGATGGGGATGCCAGGAGAGTGCTGAGGGTGCCTTGCTCGAGGTAAATTTGCCATTTCTTGTAGTCAGTTACCCTGGCACGCCCTGTACAGGTCAGTGTCACCCCTGACAAACTGCACAGGGTCACCAGTTTAAAACCCTTGCTGTGGATTGTGAATTTTTGATCTGCCTTTAGTGTTAAACACTGGCAGGTGGCTGATAAAGAACATAATGGTAATGGGGTATGTTTTGGATGTTTTGGGGTATGTTTTGTTATTTCAGGCACTTAAGCAAAGCAGTGAGATAGTGGCAGGCCAGAGGAAAGCATTCCTCAAGCCTGTTTTGCCACCAAGTAAAATGTGGGCAGATCCACAATCTCAGTCCATGGTCTGTGTGCTCAGGGGTTGTCTAGGAAGGACTTCAAAGTGGGTAGGTGACTTTCATGGCTTGTTCCAAAACATATTAAAGTGAAGTAAATTAAATTTCTTTGTTGTTTTTTATTTTCTGGAAAACTTAAGGGCAAGATGTTTCTGTGACAAGCCTCATGTATTTGGAAGCACTGGAAGAATGTGTCAACAGTTTGAAATCTGGGGTCTGACAAAGTGGCCTGTATGCTCAGACAGATGTTTCGGTGATGAAGAAACTTGCATTTTATGCCAACAGTTTTGAATATTTAAAGCTCTTTCCTGTAGAAGTCCTTAGTTGACTGAAGTAGTACCATGGCTCTGAAGTTGTGTCTACAACTGAATTCCCCAACTGAGGTTTGTCTTGAGACATATATGTGGGAAGCTCTGCAGTGCTGTGGATGATATCACAACTGGAAACTCAGAGAATACTTATTAAACTGGCTGTTCCACCAGTCCTTTAGCCTCTGATGGATATTAAATGGCAGACATTGCACAAATAATGAAGCCTTTCACATGGTAAGATGGGAACAGAAGGGCTCTGGTGACCTTCAGGGCAGTACAGCAACCATTTTGTGATCTGTCTTCAGTTGCAGGTCATCTTTCATTCATGTATGGTTTTCCTGGCCTGAGATATGCTATCCTATTTTTTCTCTGAGCGCTGCTGTATGTGATAACCCTGGTTCATTAGAAATTGCCTGCTGATTTAAGATTCACTCTGATTTGAAATGTTTACATTGTAATTTTCCTCTTTAGTGCATTTCCCCCCATTTTTATATTTAATATAAGCATGTGTGACTATGAACCCACATGAGACACTTTTGCCATGCTGTAGCTACATGGTGTTACTGTACTTTCATCTCATTTCCCTGAATGGATCCATGTGATATTTGACCTCCTTAGGGCATCGTACTCTGCTCTTAATTTTTAGGGGTCTATCCAGCCCTGGGTTTGGAAGCAGTGTGCTATCACCATGCTAAGCAGAGCTCATTAACACCTGTCAGCCTGGAGCAGGCAGTGCAGTATATATGCCAACAGCAACGCTCAGGTGAAACATGTGGCCATTGCAATAAAATTACCTGAGCCATGAGGGGAACGTTTGAGCCCAGCCTGCCACTACACATTTGCCTTGATTATACACATGCACTGTTTTCTCTTGTGTGCAGACCAGGAGGTTGCTTAAGTTAGGCACAGAGGAGTATCACAGCATAATGATTTTAAGGTAAAGGATTTAGATTAGATTTAGACTAGATACAAGGAAGAGGCTTTTCACAATAGGGGTGGTGAGGCACTGGAACAGTGTGCACAGAGAAATTGTGGATACCCCATTCCTGGAAATGTTCAAGGTTGGGTGAGTCTTTGACCAACATGGTGTAGTACAAGGTGTCCTTGCCCATGGCAGAAAGGTTGGAATTAAATGGCACTTAAGGTCCCTTCCAACCCAAACCATTCTGTGATTCTCCAAGAAGAGAATTGACCTTTGTAAGATTGTTTCTATTCAGACATAGGCTGGTCACCATGATAGAAATCTTATGTGTCCCACAGTGATATCTGAGCCAAGCTCACAGGTACCTGATGGAGCAACCACTGTGATGCAAAAGCAGTTGCTGTTCTGGGGAGGACACCCATGATGCAGGACATTGGAAAACCCACTGCTGGAGATTGAATGCACAGTCTCTGGAGGCACACAATTCAGGTCATCATCAGTACCCACACATGGATCTGATTTAGCACATTATTTTAGATGACCAGTGGAACACATGACCTCATCCTCTGCTCACCAGCTGCATTCAAGAGCTGGATGGAGACCCTCTTGTGGTCTGGCTTAAGATCAGTGGTGTTTCCTCCCTGGTGTGCTGGTTGCCTACTGGGTTCTGTGCAAGGTTTGTGACCCCCAGCTGAAAACTGGGAAGAAGGAGCTGCAAGGGGTTGCCTCCAGAGATGCAGCCATAATGACAGGATCATGCTGCTAGAACACCCACTGGAGGATCCCGGGGAGAGGATGCAAGAGGGGAAGGACCTGCAGTGGCTATGCACCAGAGGCTATGGGCTAAAATCTTGAGTAATGCTTCTCACTCAGTGCTTCTTGTACACAAGCTGTGGCACTGATGCTGTAATAGTTAGCAGAGGGAGCCCTCTCACTTCCTGCATTCTTGTCTCTGAATCCCTTTGGACCCATCAGTCATGTCTTGGTGACACCTGGCAGGCAGCCAAGCGCTTCTCTCAGAGCTGTTCTGCTGTCTGCTTCTCCTGCCGACTCTAAGCCACTACAGAAACACAGGGGCTGGAAACAGTTGGATTCTGCTGTTTGGCTTAAATATTGTATTTGACTTGTAATAAGGCTGTTGTTTCTTCACACTTTTGGGGATGCCTTTTCTTAGTCTGGAAACTATCTAGCCACAATAACAATCCCCTCTCCAAGTGCTTCTGGGACAACATGTTGCTCTTTATAAATATTGAGGGGTAACAGTCTCTGTGGCTGGTAGGCATTGCCTGTTCAGAGTTGCCCAGGGACCTTCTTGGATAAATGTCATGAAACCTGAGGCAGTAACAATGGCATTGGATGCTGCTTTGTAGCCTGGAAACAGTTGTTATGCTGGGTTATATTACCATGACCTTGTTTATAAAAACTGATGGTATGTTTGTCTTCTCTACAAGCTAATGGGGCTCCTCAAAGCACTATAAAAGTGACCTTGAATGGGTTTTTAATACACTTAGGATGGCTTGCAATGTGTTAGAACATTTTGAAAGTGGACAGGGAACCCTATCAAGTACCTGTTGTTTGACCTTTCTGAAATGGGGTCTTTAAATTACTTTTTTCCAAAATAATGAATCCTGCTTGAATGTTTTTCATTTCTTGGCTTCATAGAATGCTTGCAAATCTTACTGAAAATTAAACAGTCTGATAGGAAATTATTTAATGAAATAACATAATACATTAAAGAAACTGTCAGGAGACCTATGTTCCTGGCTGTCCTGTCAAATAGTGGATATGTTAACACATAAGATAATTGTGTTCCAATAGGAACGGTTTGATTGCTGATGATTTTCCTTCTGGATAATGTAAAAACCAGGTCCTTTTTTGGGGGAAAAAAACCCCTGTCTGTGGTTTTCAACTGAAACCTCCTAGTTTTATCTTTCATGAGATTTAAGAAGGTGTTCCACTGAAGGACAGCAAAACCAGTGTCATGCCCTTTCCATTCCCACTTGTTTACTACTTAAGCTCTAGTCAACTATGCAGAGGTATTTGTTACCACTTTACTCACTGCAGCATGAACTCAGTGACTGAAAAGTACAATAATTTGGTTTTCATTGGGTTATAATGTGCTCTCAGAAAATCACCATTATATTGTTCTTCTTAAACTAAAAAGTATTTTTATATTTCTTTGTTTTGTGATTTGCAGACTCAGCTCTTGGGAGTTTTACTTGCTGCTGCTTCAAATTTTCTCATCAGTGTCTCTTTGAATATACAGGTATGAAATGGTTTTTCTTCATGCAGAGTTGTTTATATTTAGCAAGTACTTACATTGCAGTTGGGTTTTAATGAAGTTCAAAATGCAAATGTTGTTGCATTTCATAAACCTTCTCTCTGTCATTAACTGTAATCTAGCAGTGCCCTGCTGTAGTTGCTAGGAGCTAAGAGTTGTTGGGAGCTCTCAACCTGTTCTATGCTGTGATTGTCGTACAGGAATAGAAGAAATGTTTGTAACTCCTCCTCCCTTTAATGTGCCAGAAAGAAATACCAGCTGTAAGTCACCTGTGGTCCCACTGAACCTGGGAGTAAGGAAGGATCCCATAAGAGACAGTATCAAAAGCTTTGCTGAAGTCCAAAAAGATTACATTACCTGGCTTTCCTAGATCAGCTAGGTGCGTTACCCCGTTACAGAAGGAAATCAGGTTTGACAAGCAGAACTTTCTCCTCATGAGGCTGTGCTGGCTGTGACTGATGACTGCATTTTTCAATACTTCCCAGAATAATCTTCTACGTGATTTTACCAGTACTAAAGTGGGACAGACAGGTCTGTGTTTTCCAGGGCTCTTCTTCTTGCCCTTCTTGAAAATTGGGACAATGTTCACCAGCTTCCAGTCAGCTGGGACCTCTCCAGATTCCCAAGACTGCCCAAAAGCAATTGAGAGAGACTTTGCAATTACATCATCTAGAACTTTTAGGATTCTTGGATGAATCCCATCAGGCCCTATAGATTTGTAGGGATCCAGCTGGAGTAGCAGGTCCCACATAAGGTGGGGGTCAGTTGGGATTTGATCATTCTCATAGCCATGATCCTCCAGCTCAGAGCACTGAGACCCCCTTGGTCCATCATCTATGTTGAAGACAGAGGCAAAGAATGCATTAAGCAGCTCTGCCTTGTCCATGTCCCTGTTTATGGGGTGCCCATCCTCATCCTGTAGCAGGGTAATGTTACTTCTATGTTGCCTTTTGCTGTTATATATCTGAAAGGTCTATTTTTATTGTCCCCCACATTTCTGTCCATCTTCTACTCCAGTTGAGCTTTGGCCGCACAAATGTTTTCCCTACAGTGGCAAGCTGCATCTCTGTATTCTTCCAGGTCACCTGGCCTTGCTTCCACTGGGCTCACACCTTTCTTTTTTGCCTTAGACCCAAAAGAAGATCCCTGTTCACCAAGCCAGCCTTCTGCCTGACTTCTGATACTGGGGAATGGCTGCTCCTGTGCCCTTGGGCGGGGTTGTTTAAAAAGTGACCAGCACTGACAGACTCCAGCACTACAGAAACATTTTCCAGAGGACTTTTCTTACTAGTTCCCTGAGTAGCCTGAGGTCTGTTCTCCTCATGTCCAGAGTTGAGGTTTTCCTGCACTTTTCCTCCTGTCAACGAAGATTTTAAACTCAAACATTTTGTGGTCTCTGTGGCCAAGACGGCGCCAGTCACCACGTCATTCATGAGAGTTGATAAGCAGCAGATCAAGGAGATCTTTCTGAGTCAGCTCCCTGTCCCATAAATGCATAAAGACATAAAGGTTTTTACAATATTAGACCCCAAAACAACTTCGGTCAATTTAGTTTTTCTTCTGTAATTAAGATAAAATAATCTCAGTAAACACTATTTAAATCATGAAAGTAATGGGAGGTGTTGCCCTTAAAACTGTGGTAAAGTGTTGTAGGATGTCAATTATAAAATCCTTTCTGTTTTAATAATTACAATACATACTCAGTAGAAAGTTAAATTTTTCATTATAATCTGTATCTTGTATACGTCATTGTATTTTTAGGTCTTCTAACAAAAGCTTTTAAAGCACAGAAGCATTGTTGTGTAAATTGTCCAGAATAAGTATTTTTGCTAGCTAATATTTTAGAAGTTGTACAGGTCTCATATAAAGTTATTTCTTGCTTTTTCTGTAAAGGATGAAATAGAAAGTTGTGGAATATGAAGGCTTCTGTTCATAGTAACCCAGTTTATTAAAGCTAGAAGGTTCTTCAGTGATTTCCTTCTATTTAAACATCATTAGCTGGAGAATCCCAGAAAGAAACCTGTTTATCCAGAGGTGGTAGGCAAGTTGAGATGACTGCTGCCTCTCCAACCTGAGTTCCAACCTGCGGGTGGTGACAGTGCTCGGAAAACCTCTGAGGCTGGAGTGGAAAGGTAAAGTGAAAAAAAGTGAAGGTGAAGTGGAAATTCAGTCTAGCTATAATAATGAGGTTGTTCAGATTTCATTTTTTGTCTGCTGCAGGTACTGGGTGCCAAAGTAGATGCTTTGCAAGGGGATGTACTGAGGCATACAAGCAGAACTCTGTTGACTTGTAATAGTAACAGTCCTTACTGGATTTGAACTGTCAGCTTTTTAAATGCTCATTAGGGAAACACAATGGCTCTCATTGCCATTTGACAGAAAATTTTAACTGAATTTTTTTTTAGTCCTTTAAATTAGGTTTTACTCCATTTCATAACACTATCTTCTAAATATGAATAATGACTTTCCCTAGATCTCAGTATTTATTTTGACACTCCTAGTAACTGGACAGGCCAGATGTTTCTTTGTTCTGTCCATTTATGACCATGTAGTCCATTATCCTGCTTCTCTTCCTTCTAGCAGGTTATCTACTAAAAAACAGCTCATCATTTGCAATGTATTTCAGCTGAGTTATAAACAGCCTCCACCTAAATACCATTTGCACACATTACAGTGCAAAGAAGACAGACCTCTGAAGAAAGAAGACTGTAGGGGTGTTACTGAGCTCACCTTCCTGTGTTTGTTGCACATCTTTTCAATCTCACTGTGCCCTCAAAAGTTAATCCTACAAGAATCTAGGGTGAAAATACATCTCAGGATTCAGTTAAGAATTTGTCCTATTTAATTTTTGGCAGAAACTTGAATTCTTGAATAATAATTTGAATATTATTTAATATAAATTTAATATGTATCCTTCTTGGGCTTTTTTTGTTTCTTTGTTTATAAAAATGGAAAATCCTGGATGTTAGTCTGAAGAACATCCAGGTCCGTGGCTCAAGTTTGATTTCCTTTTGCTCTTTTTCTCCTTGGAGGGCTAAACTTCTTCCCCAGAATTTCATCCCCTGAACACGTCCCACAGCACGAAGCTGCAATATGTGCTGCGTCTTCTCAATAAGAGCACTGACTATTACAGGCATTGCTGTTTGTGCCATGCTCTGTCAAGTAGCCTACAGAGAAGGATGGGAGTATAAGGAAAATCCTTTTCAGCCTTTCCAGGCTCCGCAGGAAGACTTCTAAAATCAAATATCAAGTGATGGAGAAAAAAATTTCTTTTCTCACCATTTGTACTGTAATAACTGTATCATTTGATTTTCACCTTTTTTGACCCATGTGCAGAAAGACTGGAGAGTAATTTGAGAAAGGAAATTATAATCTGCAGAATTAATTTGGTAAACATTGCATCATTCCCAGTAATGATACTTTCTTGATGGAGACTGCCTGGACTGTGTTTCAGAAGATCAGTGTGAATGAAGACAAATTGTCTTGCTATATACATGTTCTTGCTGTACAGCCAGAGAAAAAACAATTACAGCTTGTGCCAATGATACCTTCTTCATGTAACAGGAAGTGTTGATGAAGTATTACTTGAGTATATGTTATACCTGTGCCAACTGTTTTTTCTTTAGAAAATAATGCTTTACTTATGATCTCCTTCTAAGGTCAAACAGGAGTTTGTAGCCAAATCATAAATTCTATTTAATTAATTTAGAGTCCTCCCTACAGAACATGTGATTAAGTGCTGCCTTTTTCATTTTGAAAATATATTTCTGGTGAGGATAGGTTTCACAGACAGGAACACCCTGTTGTCTGTTCCCCTGTCCCAGTTTGTTGCCACAGTTCTGATTCTGCCCCGTCTCCTGCCTTTGGATGTTTCCAGATTCAGAGCACAACTGCTGAGCATTGCTTTGAGACAAGAACAGATGTGTGCAGTGATATCTAGGAAGCACTAGCTAGTATTCACTTAGTGTTTTTCAGGTTTATAATTTTTCAGCTGTTTCCACCATGGCTAAGAAAGCACATCTGAAGGAGCACTGAGCTAATACAAAGCTCTGCAACAAGAAGCTCAAAGTCTTGTTTAAAAAGAAAACCTCAACGCACCTGGAACTTGAAGTTGACAGCCCCCTTAATTATTCCCCTTTTTTCAGATGTAAGAACACAATGGAAGTCTTTCTATTCATGCCTGTTCCTAATAATTAATTTTCTAGAAATGTGCTCATCTCCGACTGGTTTGCCAAGCAGAGCAGAAGCCCTACTACACAAGCAAGCTGTGGTGGTGTGGGATCACCCTCCTGGGGCTTGGAGAGGTGGGAAATTTCACAGCCTATGGATTCGCCCCCATTACTCTTGTTGCTCCACTGGGATGTGTTTCTGTCATAGGTGAGATGATTTGCCATTTCTTCGTCGGGTATATGCTTTAATCAAATGCTTGCTTCTGGCTAGAGGAATAATACCACAGAAACTGCAGCAGGAACACAGGAGGAAAATGTTAATGTTGTGGTTTGAAAATAAATTATTCATGTAATTACATGAGCTGACAGTTTGACAAAAACAGTCTGCTTAAATCAAAGACTCTTCTAATATATTTCTTTTTCCATGGTTTTGTGTTTTGCGTCACTCTGTGCTCTGCTAGCTCCTGCCCAGTGCTGTGACAATGCTGCCAGCTCTGCAAGCCCCCAAAGAGGGGGCTTGCATTCTGCTGCATGCAGAAAGCTGTGCTCTGATCCTGAGTACATACAACACATTTTCTAGGTTACCATCACACCAAGTGGTTTCTGCTGCCTATTCCCTGCCTATCACTGTGATTCATGTTGATGTGGGCAAACTTGCTTGACACTCCTCAGTGTGTGACCAAAAGGCCTAGAAATTTTCAGAAATGTTAGTACATTTATGGACATTATTAAACATGTTCATTTGTTCCTTTATGTACAGATTAATTGGACTTTAGCTGAAGTGATACAATCTCACTCTTTACTTCATGTGGGGTTTTCTGTTATTAAGGTGCTCAGGTATGAGATGTCTGTTTCTTTGACAAGGTAACACACATTTAAAAATATGTCTTCATGTTGTGCTAGTGTAAAGCAGGGTAGACAGGGCAATGTTGTATGGAAGCTGTAAAAAGAGGAATACAGGGTGCAGCTGCATCCCATAACAGGTCACTTCACATCCACAGCTGAAACATCCAGGACTGAGAGATCTCAACAGTTCTCAATATACTGGAGCTCATTTACTTGCTGTTGGCAAGTGGTAACATTTCATGGTCTCCAGCTACCAGTTGCATGCTTGGAAATGACATTGCAATGAGTGATTCTCCATGGGAAGGTAGAAATGATGAAGTGTCTTCCCAGTGGACTGCCTAGCTGTAGTGGAAGGAAGCAGCTAACAATGTGTGGGTGCAATTCAGCAGAGAGAGAAGGGGAAGGAAACTGCAGGCAATTTACTGTAACCTTTAATGTTAAACTATTGCAGAATTTCAGATATAAAGCCATGTTAGTTCATCATAGTAGGAAAGAGTTATCAAAGAAAGGAATGACATACTACCTGAGATGAAAATGTAAATTAATATGACATATCCCAATGTGATTTTGGTGGCAGTAGTTATATCTGTAAGAACTGTAGGCATTGTCAGACATCTCTGACATTTCAGACATCAAAGAATATTGGCCAATCTCATTTGTTGTCCAAACTGAAGAAAATGCAAATATAGAAAATTAGAAAGAAAATCCAAAAAGCGGAGAGTAGGAAGAAAAATCCCAATATTTATTAAACTGAAAAATATGAGATCACATTTAGGGTTGATTTTTATCCCAGCAGATTCCTTCTTTTCTTTTGCAAAATGCAAAGAAATGTTGCATTTGGTGATTCCTTCATTCTTCACTTCCCTTACTTACAACTAATACCAAATGTTATGTCTTACCAAAATTCTCATCCACTTTCATTTTTTTAAAACTGGCCCAGAATGCTTATTCTGGAAGATCCCAGAAAGCACTTTAATATCTTATATTCCATTCCCAGAAATCAGCTGACACTATCCATTTCATACCCCAAACAATAGAAATATCTGAAATTTTGTTTAGTCTAGCAAACATTCCCTTAAGGAAGAGCAAGTCAAAATTGTGTAGACAGCCAATTACATCAATAACTTCCCAGTAACACTTCCTACTACAAGATACTTTCCTGTCTTCAGGAATGAAAGCCAGAGAGAGAACATCTTTTTAATTTTAAAAGAGTTCATCATTTAGGGCAATGACAAACTGCCCAAGTCACATGTGCATCATCTGCTAAAAACTGGGCAAAGGATAGTTTAGGCAGCAGGTGTTCCAATTTAAAAGATCAAGAAATATTTTTCTTATTAAGTTGTGACCTCTTTTAAGTGGTGGAGGGTGGCCTTTGCAGAGTCTAGCTGACAGGTCTTTTTGAAGTATTGTTGAATGTGTGTCTTTCATAAATTAATTTTTTTTAATGAACAAATTAAGTACTTGATAACAAACTCCAAATGCGTACCTGAACCCTAAGTCCAACCTTCTGAGAAGCATTTTGTTCCCAAATTCAGTGTCAACATGTCCCCTATGGTAGGGGCTGGCTGTCACTGACATTGGGAACACAGTACATATGGTGTACAGAAGAGAACTGTGCTTTGCAGTATGTCCAGTCGTCCAGGGGGTTCTCTGCAGGTCTCTGTGACTCTGGGTTTGCAGGGAAAGTTTCTTTGCTTGGAAACCAGAGTTTGGAGGAGGATAAGGCAGACTACAGTCTCTGCCCAGAATGGATTTGGGCTGTACCCATCATATATCTCTAGACTTCTGAGACGGGAAGCATCTTAAAATAGATGGAGCCAACAACTATTATGCTCTGCTACCACATGTAACTACATCCAACTGAATTTTGCACTTAACCCGGTATCAATTAAATAGTGAAAAGTTTGTGCCTCTTTCTCTTGAGCTGGATTGTTTGAGTGGCTTGTTTTAGAAAGAATACAGCACCAAAGATCATGAATTGGCATGGCACCAAGAGATTTAAATTTATTTTTTTTTAGCATTAAGCTAGAAAAACTATATTTTTCTTCTTTCACAGTGGAAGTATTTCTGTGTGTGGTTGCAATGATGCAAGCTCTACATCTGTTCAGGATTTTAAATAGTTTGAGAAGACAGCAGTTGTTTTCTTCAAGAGGAGAAATTAGTAAATTTTTAATTTAAAAGTGGAGGAGCAATACATGTTTGATGTGATCATTAAGAAACTTTCTATACTTAAAAAGTAAAACTCATGTTTTACACGTAGCTTGGGTAATTTTAGGTTGCAGTGGTTTTTAGCTCATCATCTTGCTTTTGCCTGCAGAAATGACTTGGAGATGGAAAAGGTAAGGAGAGGCCAGTGGCATTGGAGATCATTTCTTCTGCAGTGTTCATCATTCTGTGGGGAGTTGTTTTACACTTGCCTCACTTAGCCTGACATTGTTGAGATCCCTTTGCATTTTATATGCTCCTTGTAAACAGCAGTGGGGGGCTTTAGGCTTTGAAAAGATATATTCCTGATGTACTTCAGGAAGATTCTCAGATACTCTTGTAGAAATGGATTTCTCCCACTCACTGTAATGTAACATTTTTGTGGCCCAAGAACTTAGAATTCTGAGGACTCTGTTACTAACGATACCTAGGAATATTTACCAAACTATTCTTTAAAATACTTGATTTGTACTAGGAGATGCAACAAAAGGATTTTCAGGGTTTTTCCTTCTCTGCAGTGTGTATGTCCTATAATCCAGGTTCCAGAATTAAACTTACCTTAATGGTCTCTCTTTGAGCAATTTCTCAGATGGGGAAAAAATGTTTCATGTTTTGTTCACCACTTTTCCAGTACTAATCTTTGATCGTGTTGGAAATGTTACAGGTTCAGTGTGCAGGGCAGCTGTCAAGAGGTATCTGTAATGTCTGTCTTTGTACTCAGTGGAGCATTACTGTCCATCATATAAACTCTGAATAGGTTTTAGAAGCCAATTAGATGTAATGAATTTGTTCCCAGGTGTCATTTGAGCTACAGCAATTAAATGCATTATGTAACTTATCATCTCTCCAGATTTTCCTGACTCTGTGGCAGGCTACAATAACTTGTGTTTGGGGATGGATTGAAGCATCTTCAGGTTTTTCAGTACTGGAAGGGTCCTCAATCACTTCAGCTTGGAAGATAGGCTGAGGGTCTGTTCATACAAAACATACTTTGAGGTCACATCTTGGAATGTGACTGGCAGCAACTGCATCCTCGTAACTTGAGCACTGCTCAACTGATTTAGGGCAAAATCGAGTGGGTAAACTAAAACTGCTTGATTTGATGGAAGCACACCCTTAAGTTGCATAAAACAGAGTAAATGCTTGGTCTCAGAGTGAAGTATTGTTGCACAAACTGAGAGAGGTGCAATAGTCTGAATCATATCTAGTTCTTCTCCCTTGGTGTTTCATCCAGACCACCAGTGAAGTGTTCTTCTGGATGTGTGACTTAAAAGGCCTTTACCTGACTGAGTCTGTTAAGCTTAAGAAAATGAACATTTAAAGCAAATATGAAATTTTGTGGGGGTTTTGGCTCTTTTTTTTTTTTTTTTGAAGAGTGTTGGAGAAGACAGAAGTAGCACAAGCAGTCTATGGATTTATGAGGAGAGCACTGATCTTTTCAGATAGTACATAAAGCTCATCTAGGAATCAAAAAGAGGAAAAGAAAGGATATACTAATATTTGATGTTACAAACAGTTGTTACAAAAACTATTTAGTGTAAGATTTGACAGTAAAAAAGAGGTCAAAAGGTCATATTCATAAATGGCTTGAGTACCAGGAAAATAGCTTAATAGTGAAATATAGTGAAATAGTTTTGCATAGGGAAAAATAAATCTTGCACACTCACTTGAGTTTTTTATGACAAGATTGGACAAAATACAGAGAATACATACTATGAATCAGTATGTATTTTCTATCTTTTACTTCTTCTGTTGTGTATTATCCCTTTCTTAAAGAAACAAACAAAACCCAATCCCAACTGCAGCTTTCATGTCTAGGAGGCAGATGAGTTATTTTGTGGGCTGGATTCTCACCATTCATTGTCTGCTGGTGGCAGAACCCACACATCACACTGCTCTTTATTTCTATTTGTGCTGGAGGAAACCTACATATGGAGATAATTGTAAACGATCACTCTCCTAAGAGAATGAGCAGCTGACTCTGCTATGTGTAGCACCATTACAGCCTTTCCTCAAGTCACTTAATTGCATATCATGACAAAAATCAAACTTTTTAATAATTTTTTCAATTTACATTGAAATTCACATGCTGCAATGCATACACATTCATTCAATAGTGAGAATATACAATCATTCAATATATAATGAATATATTCATTCAATAATGAATGTAAACCAGCCTGGTTTATGGTGATGTATGAAAAGATGAAGATTTTTAGATAACAATTAAGCTCCTGAATAAACCATTTCCCCCTATTTCCCACCCAGCGGTTTTTATTTATCATGATTTTGATGTAGTGCCAAATCATATTTTCCATTTGAGTTTCAGGAACATTAAGAAAGTCTCTGTTGTATAGACACAAGCATTTTACAGGACCTATTTACTTCTCAAATTATGGATATTCATATAAGCATGCAGTCAAGGCATGAAACAAACTCAAGGATTACATCAGAATATGTTGGTTCTGTAATGTTTAGTCCTTAACTGATCTTCTCACAGATTTTCTGCCCTTCTCTTCATCTAGCAGGCTACCATTGTCACTGGGAATGGGAGTTGGATCTCTGCCTACTTTTGAAAGTTTTACCTTAATAATTAGTGAAAAAGCTAAAAATTATTTTGAGTCACTCAGAAGTACACAAGTTTTTTCAGATGACCAGGGATGCGGTCTTTGCCTTGATGACTTGAGGGCTGATAATCCAGGCCTAGGGTTGTCCATTCCCAAAGCCAATGCTTTGGGAATGCTTTTCCAAAGCCAGTGGTTCAAAACCAGCAGGGCTTCAGAACAATGATAAATGGCTTGTTTAGTTGCCGAGCTACTGCCAGCTTACTCTCTGACATGATTTTTTACCTGCATTTCTGTATTGTTGTATCCTATTGCTAACCAATTAAAAACAAACAAACAAACAAAAAAAAACCCAAGAGAAAAACCAAGAAGAAAACTATTCCTCACTCTGACAGAGATCTCAATCTCTGTAACTGTCTAATTTTTTTTAAAAAAAAGAAAGAAAGAAAAAAAACCCCATTGCAAAGATATATTCATACTTCTCAGCGCAGGAATTGCCCAAGTTCCTCAGTCTATTCACTCACAGACTTAAACATAATGTTCAATGATTTATTTCTCACATCAGTATAATGGTGGTGGAGGAGGAGGAAGCACAGTTTCTGTGGAGGGAGAACAAGAGAAGTCTGGCATGAGAAAGGAAAAATTGTGGCTGAGTGGCAGGGAATTAAACTTACACTGTGGTGATGGGATGAAATCAAGGGGAAGTGGGCTAGGAGGAAAGCAGGGGTATAACATCACTGGTAGAGAGGAGGAGAGGTGGGAAGATGCGAGACACCTCACCTGTGATCTGGTGGGAAAG
Source organism: Illadopsis cleaveri (assembly GCA_013399915.1). Classification (NCBI taxonomy): domain Eukaryota; kingdom Metazoa; phylum Chordata; class Aves; order Passeriformes; family Timaliidae; genus Illadopsis; species Illadopsis cleaveri. The sequence continues at coordinate 483,698 of VXBB01020602.1, forward strand.
GAGAGGGGAATCTGGGGAGTTTCAGCTGGTCTGCATTTAGGAACTGAGCCCGGGGTACAGTAAGGGCTTATATTCATATATCTGATAGGCCTAGTTAGTAGCTTCTGGATGCCCTCTTATTCTCCTGCAAAGAGTTCACATGTCCTAGGAAAACTCAGGTTAGAAGAAACCTCAGAAAGTGCCTAACTCAACCTCCTGCTCAAATCAGGATCATCTTGGAGGCCATCCAGCAGAGAGGAAAGCAGAGAATGTGTGTTGGCCTTTTAGCGTATTATTTCAAACTGCCTTTTTGGGAGGAGTTAATATCTTAAGCCACTGAGTGCACCTGAGGTTGAAAGTGGGAGCACAAAGGAGCTAAGGAAGAGGAGCAGAGCAGATGAGAGGGATGTGGATTTCTCACTGGGCTGCTGGGGAACACTTTGGTGTCTGCATTTGTCTTGCCAGCCAGAAAAGGCTGCAAAGCCAGCAGAAGACAAAATTGGCAAACACCAGCCTACATTCCCAGGGCTCCTTTTGTACCCCTCCTCCCCAGCCCATCTTCAACAAGACAGTCAGCTCTTGGTTTCTTTGCTTTAATCTGATTCAAACCTACCTCAAAAATTGAAGAATTTGAAAAGACTATCCCAAAGTCAAACCTGGGAGCTTAAACCCCAGAAAACGAACAAAACTAAAATTAAAATATCATGTTCTCTTGGCCATGCTACTATAACTTGCTTAAAATTTAGTCCTGGAGGTAACAGCCAGAGTTTGCGAGGCTTCTGATCAGTCATGTATGTCTTCTAGCATCTCATCAAGTCTGTGTAATTGCTCTCTGCTTATTCTCTTAGATTTGCCCTATTTCCTTTTCTTCTTCACTTGAATGCAACTGGAGCACTGGCAGCTTACCCACAGAAATAGTTGTCTTTTGTGTTCAGTGTATCTCCTGGGTCTCATTCTCCTCACCTTGGTGTTGTACCTCCCCTCCTACTTCAGTTTTTTCTCTACTCCCAGATGGTCTAATATGTGTTCTTAAAACGTCCCCTATTTTTAGATTCCTCTACATATGACTCTACATCATAAAGAGTATTAATTATACACAGATTCTGTTAAGCTCATGATCTCTGGTGCAATACCAGCTATCTCTGGAGACAGAGCTTGCTGCATTTGAATGCATTATTAAAGCAGACTGACAAGTTTCATTATCTGGCTGCATTCCAGCACCAACCTTATGCCCACTGCCAGCCTCAGAGGTTGTGATCCCCCTAAGTTGACACTTGGGCATAATTCATCTTACCCCAAATTGGATGCCAACAGTGGAATTGCATTTACTAGACCTCTGCCGAATGCAGACAGCCCAGACATGGAGTACTCAAAACAAACAAACAAAAAGAACAGCAAAAAAATTACCACTGAAGTATAAGTCCTTTAAGCAGCAGCTCTTTGCTGTGACAGTGACTGTCTAGGTGCGTGGGTTGAGGTGGGATTTGTGAAATCTATGAGAGCAGGGAGGCAGAGCAGTAATTAATTCCTGCACTATCTTGAATGCTGCTGCTTCTTTCCTGGTTTTTGTCCCTTATTTTTTTTCTAAACCTAGGTAGCTCTGCTATTACCAGTGTTGCCTAGATACCATCAGGCAAAGTCGTCACTGAAAAATTGAATAAAGAAAACTGTATCAGGCAACCTAATTTCAATGAGGCATTTTCAGTTGAAGATTCTTTCCTTGCACTTACTGGTTTGCACAGATCCCCATCACTCTTGCTACAGTTTAATTTTATGACTTCTGCTATATCTGATTTTCTACTGACTGGAAAACAGGGGCCTAATGCTGAATTCCAGTTCTCTGTTTACCTCTTGGTATGAACCTCTCTAGATTTTTCTAGAGTACATCTACTAGCTAACCATGAATTACATTTTCTGTGAGAACAATAAAGAGGCAAAGATAATTGTAAAAATGTTGAACTGTTATTTCAAGAATAAACCATGCTGTAGACGAGCAGAGAGCTCTTGTAGCTGCGTCCCATGACTGTTTCAATGTGTCTCTCCACTGTCCCTCCCGAGGAGCCTTTCTTTGAGATTTCTGAATGAATCTAACATTACTGAGGCATCTCTCACAGAGGACTTTACTCATCTCTTTTACAGAGGAGCTACCCAGCCTCTTTTTCTTCTTGTTAGAGGTAGATGTTGTCTGCTGGAGTAGAGCCATGTCTCCCAGTCTCATCCAGCCTAAGCTCAAAGCCCTTCTTTCCTCTCTAGCACATGTCCACACTGAGCTGCTAACCACAAAACCTGCCCCAACCACTACTGCTGCTCATTTCCCCACAGCTGCCCATCCTGAAGAGGCAGGACTAGGAGCTGGCAGAAGCCAGATGCAAGAGCTGAACAAGAGAAAGTGTTTCACAGAAAACAGAAGATAATTTCTAGGACTCACTTCCAATTTTCTCCTTCCTCAGAGCAAGTCACTATGAAAGACAACGGACAGTACATGTGTGGGGTTTTCTCCCTGTTTGTCTGCAGACGTCATGACCACTTAGTTCATACTAAATACTGTGGTTTTGCAGTGACTTTCTTCTTCTCAGTTGTGCTACTGTTATAAGCTTCTAATATATTTAAAACTAAAGAAGCAGAATTTTATTGTTCTATGATGCAGTTTGCCTTGACCAAGTCCATAGAGTGACTTGGTAGCCAAACGGGGAGTGAAACAGTAAGGTTGATCAGTGCCCAGTTTTCCTGACATTTCCACATATGACTGAATCAGAGCAGTTTAAGCAGTATCCCTGTGTGGGAAATAAGAAGGGTATTGCATCTTTTCAACCACATAAGGGCCTGCTGGATACGTCTGAAATCTTACAGAAACCGAGTGTTGGTGGGTTGCAGGAATGGACTGCTGGCTGTTTATATCATGGTATGGTGCATCAACAACACTCATGAGATATATTTATACTTGTCCCAGGGCAGCTTTTTGCTTTAGCACTTGATATTCTAACAAATACATGTATATATATAAAGGTCTTTATATTTCTGTTCTAGGTAGTGCATTTATTTCTGTCTTTTTCCTAAAGAAGACCGTGAGGACTGCTGATATATTGGGTAAGTAAGCATTTGCTAATTTAGACGTGTGCTGCCATATGCTTAGCAAGCTGTAACTCTCACGCAGCCCCCCACCTTCACACTCCCACTTTCCCAAGCAAGTACTTCAAGGCAGATACTTTCAAAATTGGGAAAAAGTGATAAAAAGAGAGAGAATCTTCAATGCATGAGGAAAAGACTGTATTCCCAAATGCTCTGCTCTTACAACCATAACCCATTCCTTATGTGTCCTTATTGCTCAAATTTATTTTCATTTTCTATTTTTGCCTCTGAGGTTGTCTTTAGTATTATCTTTATGAGTACAACACAGAATAAATAAAACCAGGAAATTTATTGAGTTACTTATTCGAATATAAGATTTTTTTCGTACTGTAGATATTGCACAAAAATTCAAGCTCAATTTAAAGTGATAACTTCCCTTTGGTTTTAGTTTTATCACTTCAAAAAACAAATAATCATATTGTCAAGTCTTCAGTTGGGAAATGATGTCTTCACTGTAAAAGCCTGTCAGCTTTTTGTCTGTATCCAAGACTTTTTGCATATCAAAACTGCCCACTTTGAATGCAGCAATAGTGAGAGAAAAGCACATTTCAGGATTTGGGCTTTATACCAAGCCTTCTCAGCTGGGACAGTGCACCTGATTCAGGGCTCCAGATATTTCTGTGGGTTCCTAACATCTAGGCTTGATTGTCCAAACTGTAGTGAGGACAGCTGTTCTCATGAATGTGTTGGAGAGGTCTGTTCAGTATCGTTCCAGGAATACTATATACGATTTATTTAGGTTTGGAATCCAAGTCTGCCAACTCAGCTGCTAAATTCAAACCCCCCTTCCCTTCACTGATCATGTTTCCCTTATGGCCTTATACACTGTGTGTTGCTTTAACTAGTGTTCAGCTGATTTATTTTATTTCTGTGAGTTTGACTTTGCAAGATGGATTTAACAATGTTGCTACATTCCATAAGAATGAGCTGTATGATGGGAAATATGGTGATGGTTTTGCAAGCACATAAATATAACACAGTTCTGCTTTTCCAAGGGAACTGTTTGAGATAGCAGTGCCAACAAAGCCCTCCGGATGTGCTTTGTTTTGTATTCCTGAGCCTTGCATTCCGCTCCGATTTATAGAGTTACCAAGAATTTCAAAGATTACTTGAAGAAAAATTGATTAGCTAATATCTTCCTTAATCCAATACAGTTTACGATCTTAGGATCATCTCACTTATATCTTGATACTTCCATAAACATCTGTGTTTGTCGCAGGCAGATGTCCACAAGGCAGAATTTGCAGATTTTTATTAAAAGCATAATGCAAGTTCGACAATGAAAAGGGGCCCTGGCAACATAGTGGCTGAACAGTCTATTGCAAATCATCCTTTTGTAAAACAGTTCATAGATCTGCAAATACAACAGGGAGCAGCCAGAATGCTGGCCTTGTGCCAGCTTCACTTGAGCACTGGACTGGCACACGTGTGCTGCATTTGATGCTTCCAGGGCAGGTTGATTGCTGGTGGAGATCTCTGTGGCCACACTGACTTTGGGACAGTTATGTTTATTTACACTGGTTAATGATCTAACTCACTGCACTTGTCCTTTCAGTTTAGGCTAAGTTTGTGTGATGCACTTTGTGCCTGGGAGAAATACAAAGGATTAATTCTCCTTTGTCATACACTTGGGTTTAGAATTGACTGTATTTGAAAATGCATTGTTGAGTTGGAACCCTAATTCACATGGCTCTACTGACAACTTTTTTTCACATTTCCAAAATTCTTTGAGTCTTTAATAAAAATTAGATTAGATAAGACCACAAATGCAAGGCAATCCAATTGCCTAAGTATAGATCTGTTTAAATGGACTTAAATTTTCTTCTAGAAACTATTTCTGAATCAACTGGAGGTCAAGTATGACCATGATTAGCAAATACTGTATTGCCAAAGTAACGTGTCCTTTTCTTTAAAGGAGGAACACTGACAATAACAGGGATATACTTGTTGGTGACATTCGCTCCAAATGTACCTCAGGAACTCACAGCAAGACAAGTGCAGAATTACTTAGTAAGCTGGCCTTTTTTGCTATATTCAGTGAGTATCTGGTTCACACTACTCCCTTAATCAGAAAAACTGGGGTTACTGGGCTTTTTATAGCATTTTGAGTTAGTGGTAGAAAAGCTGCTCCTGAAGATAAATGGTGTGATTTTCATAGGAGAGAAAGTCCCTCATCATCCTACTGAATCCAAACTGAAAATATGCAGCAACAAAAGATATTTTTTAACTACATGTCAGGAGAAAGTCATAATTGTGCAGGATTAACAAGAGTGGAAAGATTTTGATAACTGGGGAACCTGAGGGAAAACCTAAATACTGGTACTGTTTAAATTTCCTATATATGTGTTCATGCCACCTGTCTGCCTATACATCTAAGTTTCAGGGCTTTTCTGGAATGTGATGGAATGGTGCTTTTAAAAATCAGGCTATGTATGTTCTTGGTCCTGCTTTTTGTCTTTCATACCACTCTATTTTATTCCCATGTTGTTAAGCCTGGCTTGAAAGGAGGCTTGTATGGAGCTGAAAACTGGAGGGGTGGCCCTACTTCACTGCCACTTAGGTTAACCTGAACCTGAGGTAGAATTCAAATACAAAAATACCACTTTGATTAAAGTATCTGTATACAAACTTCAAACACCATACATCTTCTTTGATGTGTTTAATTAACCTCAGGAACAAGACCAAAGTGAGTAGGATGAATTTCTGTCCCTCTTTTCCTCTGGAAAGCTGAAAATGTTTTCCTCCAGCTGAACGTAGAAGGTGTAATTTAGGAGCTTCAGAAGCAGTTACTTTTTCCCAGTAAAGAGACTCACTCAAATTACATTCTTAGTGCCCAGGCTTTTCTTAGTAGGAATCTCAGTTAGAATGCCACTGAGTAGACAGTTTAAGGACCTTAAGCTTTTAGCCATTTTGCAGACTTTACATGCATCTAACTATCTATGAACTACTGATTAAACACAAATTACATGCTACCATTAAAAATGTTGATCCTCTCTTTCAATGTTTTGTGTCTTTTAAACTCTCCTTCAATTTTTTTGTGTCCTTTAAAAGATCTTGAAAGATGGTGATACAACTCAGTGGAAAAAATTAATATTCTTGCTGTATAACTCACAACATGTACTTTCAGTCAGGCTTTAGAGAGGCTTTTGAAGGCAATACCCAAGAGTTTTGGGGTATCCAGTAAAGGTAGCTTCAGCATCTAAAAGAGCTTCAAGAAGTCTATACAATCAGCAGAGTAAGAGCAGGGAGTTCAAAATAGGGATATCAATGCTCTTTCTTTTCTACTGAATCTCACCCTCTACTGTAGGTAGAATGTAGTTCCACTTACAGATTATAAAGTAGCCTGACATTTTAGGCACTGATTTTAAATTGCTGATTTACTCAGTTGTGTAGAAATGGTGGAGAGAGAAAACTCCCTGTCTACACCCAGTGACACCAGAAATTTCTGTGTGATATACCATTCACATTTTCTTGAAAACAATGGGTTCCTGGAAAAGGGCTTTTCCCCACCTGAGGACTTTTTTTGACTTAATTTCAGGAAAAGTTTTCAAGAACACAACTGAATGCATAGGAAGAATGTGCTGAATTCTTCTCTTCTTAGGAGACATTGTGAGTAGGTAGTAGGTAACCTCTGAACTTTGTTTCCCCTCTTACCTCTAGTCTCTACCTCAGCCAGAATCTAATTCTACACGTATAGCATAGATTGTAGGGAAGGACGGAGCAAATACAGAGCAAATCTTGAATATAAAATCAAGCAAATCTTGACAATATATTAAACTTTATGTGTTCCTTCTGTTCCATGGGTTTATCTGTGTTGAGCTTCCTCTGACCAAAGAAAGGGGACAAGTGAAAGGCTCCATAGGAGACTGAGATATCAGCCTGATGGCCCTGGTATGCTGCTGGAAGATCAAGCAAACCCTGCTGTAAACATTCTCTTTGGGCAGGGAACAAGCTCTTCAAAATTGGTTGTAAAATACCTAGCATAGGTTGGCTGTTGAGATATAAAAAAGCGCAGCAGAAGCTGCAGAATTTCCAGCATAAATATACAATGAGGAGACAGTACAGAAGTGTAATGCAGTGCAATGATCTTTCTAAAAGGAGCCCCAAAGTGTGGTCTGCTGAGAAATACAAAGCTCCAATGGTATGAGATGTTCTCTGTGGGTGGTAAACCATCCCTTTGTGGCACTCCACTTGTATATTCTGCAGAAAAGCCTTTAATTCCCGCAAGACAACTTTGAGTCACCTTCTGAGACTCTGCAGTAACAGAATTATGTCTGAGCAAGAATGACTATCCTAGCTTTTTTTTTTCTCTTTTGCTTATGTGCACTTTGAGTCTCTACAGAAGATATAAATCATAGATGAAGCTCTTAGGTTTCCCTAAACAGAAGTGTAGTAAGGATTGGGTTGTTAATATTTAATCTCTGCAAAATAAGGTTCAAAACATTTCTGCTTTTCTTTCAAAGTGCCTAGAAGACTGTCCTGTATATGCCAGAAAAGCATTTGAGGCAGACAATGTGGTATTTTGTTTTGGTGCCTTCTGGTAATGCTTAGAAACATGGAAAACATGATTATTAAAACATGTAGATGAGATGTGGGCTGGAGGAGACCTCAATAGAGATTAGTTGTAATAGCAAAGATGATTGTAAGCAGGTGAAATTCCTTCATTTCCTCTAAACAGAGTATGTAAAGCTGATATAATCTATGACCTTCCCATTCCTGGACTTCATATTTCTCACTACCACAGCTATCAGTGATGAGACTAAGGACTGTTTTGGGTAGTTCTTGGAAGACAATTTTAGGCAGCAGCTGGGGCACTCCATCTGTGTGAGGCCCTGTTAGGAGCCATGGACTCTGCTTGCAGTGTAACTTAATTGTCACAGACTCTCATCTTCTTATTAAAGATGACCTGTGGGTGGGTCACCAAGTGGCAGAGAACCACGGAAGAATAGTTAGGCTGCTGGACAGCACTGAGAACAAATTGTTTGGATTTCCAGCTTAGTATGTGGGACTTGACAGAGCTGAGTAAACTTAGACAGCAGCCCTGAAAAGCAAACATCATTTATCTCCCTAGGTTTGGCCACAGAACTGCCATCACTGGCCCTACACCATGGCTGCTCTTGGGGTTTTCCCAGGAAGTAGAGGCAGCCACGCACACAGACCTGTGCTCCCCTGACAGCGCTGCCATCAGGGACCCCTGTGTCCTTGTGATCGTTTTGCTTGGCTGTTTCCTTTCAGATGTGTCTTCTTGGTGGGTTGGTTTGCTTTTAAGCAGGAGGAGATCACAGTGGAGCTTTATTGTAGCTTTACCAAGAGAAGAGATGATGAAATGATGAGTACCATCAGAAGGCTGATGGACAGAGCCAGCCAGCTGTGATGACCTGGTTCAGCCAAAACTGGTGCTGCTTGGCACTACCTGCCACTCAGGGGGTTGGACTGAGGTAGAAGAGGGACTGGAATGACAGAGAGGGTGTGATGGAACAGTTTGAGCCAGTAACTGTCCCTTGGCTTGTTTTTGGATGATTGTTCTTGCATAGTTTGAAATCTCAGTGACACGACAGATGATGGTGCTTCCCCCTGCTGCAATTGTCTAGAGGATATAAAATGTAGGTGTAGCTGCCTGCAGTAGGGTTGTCTCATGGCTTTCTGCACAATCTGTGGTAACCACACCAAGGGTCTGGGAAGAGTGACAGAGTGAGGGAAGCAGAGTTCACAGTGCTATGTCACCAGGTCCCACCATCCTGTGTGCCAGTCCTGAACTGATGTGTCATAGAAGAGGATACCTAGGACATCTCTGGGACTCCTTTCTTAATGTGGGCACCTTTCTGAGGGGAATATTTACTTAGCACAGATTTCTTCTGTTCTATTACCAATTGTTCTCTGTCAGAATAGCAAATGAAGTTACCTGGTGGCTGTTGTAGCTGCATCCTGATAATGTGATATTCCCCTCTGGCCCGCAAAGATGTGTTGGGCAGTGGCACGAAAAGCAAAGCTGCCACCTTTACTTCTCCTCTCAAGTCCTCCCAAAACCCTGTCATAGTTTACAACAGGGAGGCTAAGATGAGCTCACCTGTCTGCAGATCTTGATATTTCTTGTGCCTTGATTCCTGATTTAGACTTACCCAGTGTTGCATGGTTGAATAAAGCTGGAAAGGCTGGCCAAGTTACTTAACTGTGAGACTGAGGTAAAAGCCTCTTTTTCCCCCACCTGGTGGCCAAGTTTTCATCTCTGGGTGCAAGCCTGGTGGGGAGGGACATCACTCTGGAGGAAGATGAAACTAGCACTTCACAAGAGATTGCAAAGATTATTCAATTAGGACTAGCTTGGTAATCCAGGAATGTTTTGGGATGGGGGTTTTTTTGTTAATTTTTTTTGTGGTTTTTTGTGTGTGTGTGTGGTTTTTTTAAATTAATCCACAGCAAAATGCTTTCTTCTATTCAACACATTTGAAAAAACACTAACCAAACACCCCCTCCCACTCAACTTTGTTTTTTTGGTTTTTCTAATCTTGTAATAAATATTTGACATTTTTTAAAGAAAGGTCATATAAAATCCAAATTTGTATTCTTCATGTTTTGAAATGCAATTGTCTCTTGGTTGTCTTTGGGAGCAAGGGATCCTCGTGAAGGTAAATAAATACTGAATTAAAGTATAATTATGTTCTGTTAATATTTTTAAACACTACTAATTGGGAAGGGTATAGGTGTGGCAGAGAATTTTAGTAACTGGGCAGAGCTGACAGTTTTCATGCTGCAGTCACTCTCCAAAATGAGAAATGGGCTACTTGCATTATATTGATATCACTAGTAACTCTTCAATCACCTCTTTGAAAAAGTCATCAGCACAACACCCAGGTACTTTTGAGTCTAGTGCTGCCTTATGGTGGCTGTTGATTTAAGAGTGAATTGGCATTATAAAACATAAGACAGTATGCTGGTGACAAAATCAAAGAGATTACCAGGTGTTTCTATGATTTGCTTCGTTGGCAAAAAATAACAATAATGAGATTCAGTCATGATGACAATCTCATTTTCTGTCTTATTTCACCCATTTGTTTACCTTCTGACATGCACAAATGAACTTCTCTGTCCCTCTTCATGCTGTCTCTAAGGCTACCAGGCTTCTGAGCACCCCTTAATGCAGAGGTGCATCACACCTGCTTTCATAAGTCTTCTGGGCTCCACAGAAGCTTTATGGCCTTTGCACTTGCTGTTTTCTTTAGGCACAGAGGGATATTTGGGCAACCCCTTTGGGTAGGAGGCAAAATACCCATGCTTTTGAGATGGCAAGAGTTACTGAGGAAATCTGCAGAAACATATGAACAGGAAGTCAGCAAATTTAAGGATCATTTAGCTGTCACATGTTACTGAAGGAGCAAAACTGGACCATGCATGGTCTAGATGGAGCTGTGTCAGTATCTCAACATGTCCAATAGTGTGGTCTGCTAGTGTGTCATTGAACTGTTCAAGGTAAGGTCCTGGCGGGTACCTGTGACTTGAGAACTACCATATGAAATAAATGCTTTCCTCCTTATGATGTATGGCAGAAAATTTGGACAAAGTTTTGAGGGGAGTTTTTAGTAGGAATGGTGAGAAGGGCAAAGAAGGTAGCAAAAATAAGCTGGGACATCACAAAGAGTGGGTGACATTAGGAATCCTATAGGTAAAAGGAAAGATTGCTCTTCCTTTAGCTAAGTCCTTTACTCCGTAGGAATTATAGACAGAGTTTCGGTAAGGATTATTATTGATAAATATTGGTACCTTTGCTGTCACATTAAAAATGTCTTCTCAACATTGCCAGAGACAAAATATAGATAGAAGTGCAAAACGAAAAACTGAAGATATAAAAAATGCTCGAAGTTTAACTTTTGCTGTAACAGGAAAGATGACAACAATTTTTGATAGCTCAGTCAAGTAGTCGATAGTTATTTTTTAGCAGAAGATACTGTATAAAGCCATTCTTTGCTTTGAACAGATGAAGCAGCAAAAATGAATGTGACATCTCAAAGACTTTGAATGAAGCATTACATAGTTTCACAGCTCTTTTCTTTTATTAACTTTCTTTTCTTTTATTTTCAGATTTTAGAAATGATAATATTCTGCATTCTCCTCTATTTTTACAAAAGAAAGGCTGTGAAACACATCATGGTTTTGTTAATGATGGTAGCTCTACTGGGTAAGAACGTATTATTCACTTTAATGTTCCTGTCTGTTACTTGATAATTTCTTGTCACTCCATCTCTCCAGAGAGATTAGATTAAAGCCATTTCAAAGAAGAATTATTGAAACATTGAAACATGATTTTTACTGGAGTCTCTTTTTGAAGAGAAAAGCTGATCATTAAACATAGTTTCTATGCTTATTGCTGGGACTATTTCTTTTTACAGATACCCTCAAATGAATATACAATGTGCAATGGTATTCTGAAACTTGTTTTAAATAACACTTGAGGTTTAGATCCTGTGAAAGTGGACTATTCAAAACTTTGTTTTGAAGAGCAGGCTGTGAAAATCAGTTCTCTAAAGCAGGGTGGCTGAAGACCTTGTAAGCACTCTGTAAACAAATGCAGTGATATGCTGTGACTGCACAGAACTTTTAATTATCTATGACTATTTGCATGTGCAACATTTCATATTTTACCACCTTTCCTGAAGAGGAAGAACAACTCAGTGGGCCACTGAACTTCATTTTCTGACATCATTGACACTGACATCATTGTCACCACAATCAATAACCAGGGGAATACAGGAGATCATTTTATCAGCAGCTTTCAATAAAGTTAAATTTGAATCAGTTTTGAGAAATGTCAGGAGTTCATCTCTAAAGCTCCTATGCTTGCAGGGTTATATCAAGAATTTTCACCACCCCATGTGACAAATTCTTCTGTCCTTGTCGTTTCTCTGTGAAACCCTCATGGGACACAAGTCTTTGGTTGAAGTGAAAGGTGCCATTGAAGTCAAAGGTTATTTTTTTTCTCTGAGTTCAGTGAGTGCATGGATCAGTCTGCAAAGACATTTCTAATGGAGATGACCATGAGGGTCATAAAGTAGAATTTCACTAAAGTTTTCCAGGTACAAAATTTGGATTTAACTCGATGTGAAAAACCCTCACAGATTTATTAGTTCCCTTCCTTCAGATCTCTGAGTGGTTTCTTACTCAGCTGAAAAACTCAGACTTTCAGAACAATTTTTTGGGGACAGTATTCCTATGTAGGTTTCCCAGGCCTAGGAACATTAGGATCTGTAGCTCTGCAGAAGCACTGAAGGATTTCCATGCTCCCTGCATGAGGCAGAGATGGAAGAGCCCCCAGAGCCTTAGGTCTGACTGCTCTTGGTTAGGAGGAGGGAAGTGTGAGTGTGGCTATGCCCCAGCTTCTAGCACAGAGCCTTGGAGATTTGGCAAAGCCTGAGCTGCTCTGCAGCTTCTAACACGGCCATGAGGAGTGTGAAGCCCTGTGCACTCCTGAGTGAAGGTCCAGCCTCCTTCTGCATAGCTGGAAGCCTGAAGATTTCCAGATGTGCTCCTGCACATCCCTGCTGCAGTTCTGAGCAGGCCCACCATGATGCTGCCCTGAGCAGCCTGTGGAGACGTGGGCAATCCCAACCCACAGCCCTGCTGGCTCTGCCTTGCACCCTGTCAGCCCTGGTGCTGCAGGACACGGGACACGCGGAACTGCTGAGAGGCAGCAGGGCTGCAAACTGTGCCCTGGCAGGCATTAACTGCAGTCTGGTGCTCTGGCCACAGTCACCCAAAAATACATTTTCAGCTGGTGGCTGCTGAGGTTTTTGTGAGCTTATGCAACCTGAGGAAAAATGTGTCATTATTTCTGCTCTGTTAGAAAAAGACACAAACAAACAAATCCTGGTTCACGGGACATTCTGAAATACTGACATTTCCCTTGAGCATGAAACTCAGAACTGCATCTGACCGGTTCCTGCAGCTGTCCTGGAGCCCGGCAGTCCCCACAAATCTACACTTAGAACACTCTGGTTGGCCTCTGACCTTTCTGCTGAGTGAAGTGATGGAGAGGCTGAAAAATTGTCCCTTGCTTTGCTCCCAGCTATGTGACACAGGAACAGCCCTTGCAATTCCCTGCCTGCCTAAGGGATGTGTGCTCATGGAAGGTGATTGAGTGCTGGTGGAGTGTTCATACAGATGTAAATTAAATGTAGAAAGGTTTCTTTACACAGAGGGCAGCCTTGTGTTTCACTAGATATGCAAACTACTTCCACCATCAAGAAAATACAGAGGTGGTCACAAAATCTGGTAAAGTTATGCTTAGTACAGCTCTGCAAATTCATTTGGTGAGAATCATCTTACCTCATGTATATGCTATTATCATGAGTGAAAATACAACAATACAAACAATAAGTTTGGGGAAAACATTTCAGATTATAGTGGGATTTCAGAGGTTTTTGCCCTAACAGCTGGAAAGTGACATCATTTGTCACACTAGATTTGAGGGGAGGTCATTCTGACAGAGAAAACAACTCCTAGGTTTGAAACTTGTTTCAGAGTTACTTTAATGAAAAAGATCATTTCACTTCTCAAAAAATATAAACCAACCAACCAAACGAACAAACAAACCCCCTGGTGCTTTCATTTCTGTCTTGTTAAAATTATAAGGTGTGGAAACTGCCCTTCCATCAGAAACAAAATTTAGCAATCTTTACCCTTAGCAGGACAATTCAAAATACTCGTTTCTACCTGTAAGTGTTCTTTTAAAATAATAACTTCCCCATGTTAGAGTGCAAATCTCAATTTTATGTAGATTTTTTCTTGGAACTTGAGTGTATTTTTGACTTCTTATCATAGTGTTTGCGCCACTGCAGGCCAGTGTTTGACCTCTGCTCAGTTTTACAGCTGTGTTTGTTAAAGCACTTCACCTGTTTCCATTACAGATAAAGATGTGAAGTGCTGGGTGGAAAGGTTTTCATGAAAACAGTGAATTTCATGGTGATGAACAGGATCATCACAGGATGTATGCAACTCTTAAACTCCCCCTGAACTCTTGGACTTTCTATAAGAAAAATGCTTGCAATCAAACCCGCAGACCTGCATTCATTCTTCTTCCCCCTCCTTTTCTCCCAACCTTTGGCCTGAACCTTTTGCCCAGTGCAGGTCTCCTTGCCAATCTGAACGTTACAGGAGGATGAATCAGACCACTGAAATCCAACACTCCTCAGCTCTGCACAAGGGTGGAACTGCATCTCAGCTGGGGGGTGGTGCTCCTGACAATTAACTACCTTTCTTCAAAGGTCATCTCTGCAGCCTGACTCTTGAAATTTTTAGGGGATTTGAATTTGTTACATTTTATTTGCAGTAATGACAGACTTCTTGGGTTAGCTTCCACAAACCAAGAGCTCCAAAAGGAATCTAAAGTAACTCTTAGCTAAACTCTCAGCCCGATTTCTAAAAGATTTGTCTTGCAAAACTTCTCTGAACTGGTGATATGTATTAAACCCATTGCCTGCTGTCTGACGTTTGTCTGTGGTGATGCCATGGTAGTGATTAAATGGATTGACAACACACTACTGAAATACCCTTCCTGTGGGATAAACCCAGTAAATTGTCACAAGAGCCTGGCCCTTGAAGTGCAGACCCCTGTGTTGTTTGTCTGCTCTTCATATATATATAACACATGGGGAGAGTTAGGTGCTTTGGAATGTGATCTCAGAAGTCAACTTTATCTAGCTCCTGTTTCAGGAGAGAAATTCTGAGGGTGACAAGTTATTTGAGGCTGCCAGTGGTGCATGCAGGCTGCTATAAAGAGGCATCCTAACTGCTTTGGACAGATAACCAGACCTCTCAGATATCTCCTGAATACTGTAACATGGGCTCCAAATTAGCAGTTGGAGCTAAATAAAGTATATGTGGAAGATGTGGAGGCTGTTGCACCTTCAGCTGGGAGTCCAGCATGCTAAAAAGACTTAAAGGCAAAACACAAAGAATGCTTGGATCTAAGGCCACTAATCTTATAACGTAGCTTAGCAAGCATTTATAAATTCATGCACTTGTTTTAGATGCCCAAGTCCTTCCTCAGTCTTATTTTAAGTGATCAGGCCTGTGGCTCTGACCTGGGTCCTTGTCCTCCCTCACTGATGCACTGAAGTCACTGCTCATCTGAGTCCTGCCCTGCTAATCTCTTCCTTTCCCTTTCAGCATCACTGACTGTCATTGCTGTTAAGGCTGTGTCCAGCATGATAGCACTTTCTGTGAAGGGGAAAATGCAGCTAACTTACTCTGTTTTCTATATCATGAGTGTTTTAATGGCAACTTCTTGTGCTTTCCAAATCAAGTAAGTGAGACTCTACTTACCTACTAACCTTCATACATGTTTTATCTGACAGTTTTATTTGGTACTGATAATGATTCCACATGTAAGTTGCATTTTAAGGCAACAAATTCTGGCAGAGCCTTGACAGATGTGTAAGTTGCCTCCAGCTGGTTGTATTGTTTATTTAAACTTTATTTCTTAGTTTGTAATTGATTGTTATGGACACCACCTCCTCTCATTATCACCTTCAACAAGGTCTTCCCAAATTTACTTGCCTAGTTTTGGCACACGTCTTAACACACTAAGTGAAATTTATGCTTATGTAGTCATTTGGGGGTTACTTTTAGAAATCTTTATTGCTGAATAATCAAATGGCCATGTTTATCCTCATTATTCATGTCCGTGCCCCAGCTTGGCCCCAGTCAGACTGAAGAAGAGAGTTTATCCCAACTTTCTCCCTGCCTCTGTTAAATCTGCATGTTGCACTTTACTATCCTCTACGAATGTACCTTTCAAGTTTCCCCTGCAGGCCTCTGATCTGTGAAGTGATTGGTTTATGCTGCCTTTGCAGATTGCTGGGGGTGGCAGCATGGTAAAATATGTCTTGCAGCTGAACAGAGTCTGTTCCCTTTCTGCCTGTCCCTCTGCTTCTGGTGCTGATAGCAGCCTTCAGTAATCTCATCTAGACTGCTCCAGTGTGAGCCTGAGTAGTTACTTGCATGATTATTTTCCGGCAGAAAAGCCAACCCAGCTTTTTCATGGCAGAACATACCATTCCCATGTGGGATTAGAAAGTCCATGCATTATTATGCACTGACTCTCCATGGCTGACTCAGGAACTCCCCTGTAACAGATTATAAAATGATTTACATCCAGCTTGTCTTCACTGGGAGAACAGCTCCGGGCATTGAAAATACGAAATAAGAGCTTGCTAAATGGGAAGCTGCTGAATTAACCTCTCTATTTTGTCATTTTTTTCTTTCTTTCTTTTGTTGGCCAAAATTAAAGTAGAAGGGAAATGTGCCCATTTCATTCCCTGGGCTCAGTGTCCCTTTCTCTCTAATCTTTTGGATGCATTTTCTAACAGGGACAGTGCTGTCAGTCTAAATTTTTTCATTTTATTTGTTTTCTCTCTTATTTTATTTGACTGTCATTCATTATCTGAGAACAGCCTGTGCTGCAACAATCTCCTGGATCCAACGCTGTGCCTTGCTATCGCTATTTTCGTCCCTGTGACCGAGTTTGTTGCAAATGGGAGAAAATAATGAGGTGTTTTCAATGACTTCAAAATCCTGACTATCCTGTGGATATGTAGGATTTCTTTATTTTTAAAGCACCATGGAGACTGTTCAACAGTTGCTAAAATAACCACGCAATTATTTTAATGGCTAAAACAGATCCAAGCTTGGATTTTTACTGTGCACATATATTGCACCAGTGAAATGTTCAAGTGTGGCTCTTTTTACAGGATTGAATATACTCTGCAGACTCCTGATTTTTCTCTCTGAAATGACCATTCACATAACAGAATATCTACAGGTGCATCCACAATGTCAGCTCGTGATTCATCACTCTGGGTGAATGTTGATAGCTGTGGTCTCTGTACAAGTGGGTTAATTGCTTTGCCTTTTTGCAGATTGTGCAGGCTGCTCCACAGCCAGTGTCTCAGTCCTGCAGGTCTGTGTGCAATGCATGCTCCTGTGGTCCTGCACACTCTTGCTCATGATTCTGGTGAGAGTTCATGTTGCCTTTCAGAAGAGAGTTTCCAACCCAAGGAGCACAATCTTGAAGCCACCTTCCGGGACTTTCCCTGCAGGACAGAGTGTTTCTGGGGTGTGGTTGCATGGATAAACATACAAATAGGTGCTTCAGCCAAGGTGGACTGAACAGTAGCACCAATGTGGACTTCAGCAAAGTGAAACAGTTCCTACAAGAACTCATATGTTCATGTCCATGATGCCAATATACCCTTACACAACCTGTTTGAATTAGAGCAACTTGTCCCTGGCTGCTTGCAGGCAGCACTGCTTCCAAGAACCAAAGCAGATCATAAGAAATAATACTCTACCATTCCTCCCTTATCTGTGGCAGACAAAACTTTTCCAGCAATACTTCAAAACTGTGTCCATTGAGAGCCTATGGCCAGAAGAATCTATGCCAACCTTCTTGCTTTCACCTATTCATTTGTGCTCTACAGAGTCAAAACCAGAAAGTAAATTCAGTATGTGTATGCTGTTCAGGGCTACTTGCTATTGTGGTAAGAAATGGTCACACTTATTGTTAAACTGACAGGAATTGGCTTAAGCTGATTCAAAGTGCAAGGAACTTCCTGTAGGAATGAGATGCAATAATACTTATCTTGCAGGTTCTTGAATCAAGCAATGCATCTGTATGAAGCAACAGCAGTTGTCCCCATTAATTTTGTGTTCTGCACCACCAGTGCCATCATTTCAGGTTTGTTTCTGACCTTCTTCCTCGACGGAAATATTTTTTAAACATCAGATTTTCAAGAACAGGAACCCTGTGAATAGGAACCCAAACCAGTCATACTTGTCTTCACAGAAAGAAATTTTCCTAAGTCATAAGTGTTTAAGTTCTGAAAAATCAATAAGTTCACAACTTCTGAAACAAAATAAATGGCAGGGTGTTAGAACTAGATCATCTTTAAGGTCCATCCCAACCCAAATCATTCCATAGTTCTATTTAAAAAATCAAATTCTAACCTTTCCAAAATAGATATGTGTGATTTACTGTACCTTGCTGGCTTACTAGAAGTACCTGCATTTATCCTAGCCTCATGCTGACATCCAGTAAATGCATTTACCATGTGCACACCCATCTCTCCCTATACGAACTGGTAGAGTAATTTTAACAGCCTGGCAAACTACTCAAATGACAACCAGCTGTGCTTCATAGTAGTTAGCGTATATTCCATTTCAGAAGGTGGAATTCTGGGTTAAGTGAAGGAAATAAAATGACTACAAAAACTTTTTAAGCGTTTAACATTTTATTCTGGGCGAGAACTTTGAACTTAGCATTGTTAAAGAGGGACTGCAAGTCTTGGAAATGGTGTGCAGCCTAAGAACATGAGCTGGGAGGACGACTAAGATGCTGTATCAGCAATGAGCCAAAATGATCATGTTGTTAGAACATTTATGACTCATTTTAACACACGCTGGGGGCTTTCCTGTCATTGCTGTGCAGGAGTTTCTCATGCAGAGCTGCCATTAATGAGAAGGGGAGTTAGCTTCATGCACAGATTGCCTCAACACCTGTGTTAGAAGAGACCTACACTTTGTGACCGAGAGGAAACTTGTGCCAAAAGGGGGTTGTGCTCCTGTGACCATATGGGGAATTTGGCCTGGTGCCTCCTTAAAAGATCAAGTACCTATTCAGGAATGGCTTAATAGCTTTGAGAGTGGATACACATGCATTTGCACCAGGTTAGTTAAACCAGTGTGGGGCTTAAGAGAGCAACCTCTGCTGAATCTTGCTGGTGTGCTCATAGAGGGTACCTTGTCTCATGATTCTCCCATTCCCAGTTACAGCCTGTGAGGACACAGTCACACTTCAGCAGCACTGGGTCCCACTCTGGTGTTTCTAAGCAGAGCTATGCTCATCAGTAGTTTAAAGCTGATATACTTGGCTGTTAATGGGGGCAGCTGAGATCCAGATACACATCTGGTTCTGTCACCTCCACTGCAGAGGTGCTAATTCCTGGAAGAGGGGTGACCAGAAAGAGCTAGTGATCCTTTCAGCCAGAAAGATTTGGCAAACTTGGCTGCTGGAACCCTTCACTTGGTGTAAACATCAGGGACAAAGTTAGTTATTGAAAATCTGTTCCCAATTGGAGTTAAGATGTCCACATGGTTTGCTGGAGTAGCTTAACAAAGTCCATGAAGAACCTTTTAGTTATATTGGTATGTCTCTGCTTGTGAATAAGACCTCGAGTTTGACCCACACAGAAATTGCTGCTGACAATGCAAAAGAGACATGCATCTGTGCAATTACTAACCCAGCACATGTTCCAACCTGATTGACTAAATCTTCTCCAGTCCTATGCAGTATCTTGAGAAAGCCTAGATTATGGAATATAGGACATAAAGTGAACACATCACAATGTGTATTAATACCTTATTTGGGATTTTTTTGCTCCGTTTAAGTATGACACTTCTCCTGACCCTCCCAGCTGTAATTCATATCACTTGGAAGCCAGTCAAGATCTGCAATTCTTGTTTCTGTCACATTCCAGGGGTCATATTTTATCAGGAATTCCAAAATGCAGCTTTACTGAGCGTGTCCATGTTTCTGTTCGGGTAAGTATATTAGCCTAAAATCTGCACTAAGGTTTGTACTGAAACAGCATTGCCTTGTGGAATCTCTTCTTTTCTCAGTAAGAAGAAACCCGCCTTGTTATTAAAGTATTATGGAATAGCCATTATAGTAGGATAAAAAAAACATTAAAGGAAAGATTGATGTCTGTGCTCTGGGAGTTTGGAGGCCTGGTTTTGAATCCAAATATGTAAAAATGTGAGACACTTGTGAACTACTAATCTCATGATGGAATGAAAAACCAACATCATGTGTTCCTCCAGCAGGAAGAAGAAGTCACTGCTCTCCACCAAATATCAAATTATGGGGGGTGCTTTCACAGCTGTGGGACGTCTCCTCCCATGTTACCTTCCACTGGTGTCTGGCTGGTTTTTTCTGCCCCTAAGCATGGGCAATTGTATGAGCTGCTTGCTTATAAGCCAGTACTGTAATAACTCGCCCCTCTCTTCTTGTGTCAAGAAAGACACAGCATGCCTGTGGAAAAATTCAGAGCATGCTAAGTAACTTTTTGAAGAATGGCCTAGGTATTGTGAGAGCAGAAGCTTTCTGCTGGCTGTCAGCACCACAACAACTTTTGGGAGAGGTGACAATTACAATAACGGGCACAAAATGTTTAAAAGCTCTCCTAGAATTGCTGGAGGTGTCTTACCACACTGCTGTCAAATAAATGGGGTTGATAGCTACAGACATCTTCATCTTCTGCAGTTGGGCTGGAGTAGGTGCAAACAGCTGCTATCTTCTCTGACTGCTGGAAAAGAGACAAACATGGAGATGAGCAACCATGTATTTGGCAGATAGGAATTAGGGGTAGTGTGTCCAATACACAGCAAGTAGAAGATGTGTCTAACCATAGCAGTTTTTCACTGTTCCTGGCTTACAGCCTGCCCCTGAGACACACAATCAAATGAGAAAAACAACAGAGATGTCGATTGTCCGCAGCACGACTGAGTTGTTAATGAAATTGCACGTGCTAGAATGCTGACTTGGATGATCTGTGAAGATTTGCTCAGGGATTCAAATGTTAAGGTCTCACACTCACAGGCATCTGATTAGGTATATATTGCTGGAAGTGTAATTTTGGCTGTGGAGCCTTTGGAACTGATAATAAAGCTTCAGGAGGCAAAAACTAGACTGAAAGAAGCCCAAAATAAATTTACAGAGCTGCCAGGAAGAAGTGTTTCTTTATAAACTCAGCAACTTGAGTTTGGAAGTCCTTGAAAAAGAAACATGTAAAGAAAGTCTCATCTCAGATGCAGTGAACTGTTTCTAATGATACTGTGCCACTATTATTTTGCAGGTGTCTCCTATCTTCCCTTGGTGTGTTTATAATTGCAAGTAATAAAAAAGAGGAGCATTTACACATTCCTTTCATTGACTGTGGTCATATTCCTGGTAAGTAGGGCTTTTTTTCTGTCTCTGTTTAAATGAGGTATCAGATAATGGGGTGACCTAGGAGAATTGAGTCACAAATGTGCTGTAGTCATATTTAATAAATATACTGTTCCCTTAATTTCTATTCCTGTTCCCAATAGATTTTTCAAAGGGTTTTTTCCAGGGTTTTTCCAAGCTATTGTTACAACCAGTCAAATGCAAACAATGATTACTGGAGCAAAGAATGTTTAAATGATGGATTGGTGGGGAATTTGTTTTATTAAAATTCTTCACAGAGTTGTTGTTTTTTCCTTCTCTCACCATATTTCCTTAGGACAAAATTTGACAGGCAAAATACAACCAGATTCTCACAGTTCATGCTATGGCACACTGAATAAGGAAGATGACTCGGTGAAAAGGCAAAGCTGAAAGAAGAAAGCACTTTGATAGCCAATTAACAAGAGGAACACCATTGGAACAAGGATCAGTAGCACCTTTTTATTGAACATATTCAAGTATACATTGAACTTCTGTATGTTGATGAGTCATAGTATTATTTAATCCTAATTAATTTACCCATGACTGTACCAAATGTGTTCTAAAGATAAAGGAAGCCTTAAGAAAAACCAAATAACCATTAATGAAATGGAATATTCTTCTAGTATAAATGCCTCTTGAGGACATTTTTAGAGTTTTAATTGCTTTTAAATGCAATGAGCACAGAACAGGTATATAAAAATTCCCCTTTGGAACCCCTCATATCTGTGTAAATGTTTAAAGACAAAGGTGAGAAATTAGAATTTTTGTAAGTGATTTAAAAGTATTCTGCTATATATATAGTCCCTTTGAAAACCTTTTCCTTCCTGTTCAGGAGTCAAAAACTGTGAGCATATATGCAGTAGACACAAAATAGGTACACAAAATTTTGTTTTGTGTGTAGAAAAACAATTCTGATTATCTCCTACCATCAGATTAATTCTCTTATCTTCCAAGGAAATCAGTACTTGTGTGGAGGAGTGGGAAGATAGTATTTGCCATAAACACAGGCACATGGGCACACACACATTTGAGGTGCCCAGGCAAGGCAGGACTAGGGTACTATACTTGACATTTTACATCCTTCCAGAGGAGTCCTGTGCACTGGGCTGGGCTGGGAGGGCTCTATGATCTGTTGGTATAGTCTGGTCTGAGTTTTAGCTTCTGTTTTAGCAAAAGAAGTTTTTAGTGAAGAAAGTGCATAGTTCTTCAGAGGAAGTGGAGTAGCCAGGGTCTCTCTCTTGGTATGTCTTTGAAAAAGACCCCTAAAAAAGTAGGGCAACTCCTGTTACCACTGGTAATTCTGAAGGAGGAAAGGCTGTAAAAAACAGCTACAAAGAGTCATGGTAACTATACAATTTCCCCTTCATTAAATGGTTGTGTCTCCACAGTGATTTGAAGAGCCAGCACTGATGGGAACAATGACAGTACAGGCTTTGTGTTCAGATTTGGGACATCTTGGTGTCTCTCAGTCCCAGTGTCTCATCAAAAAAGCTTTCTCTAGGCATTCATCATGGATGCACTTATCCCTGTGTGATGGTATTGATCTATCTCAGGCAGCACAGTAGGGGTTGGTCACATCCTCTGCATAAACAAATGAAAGTGCTCTTGAAAAATGTTCATGTCTTGTTTTAGGATTGAATTGATCTGCAGTAATGGGAAGGAGCAGTAATGGGTAGGGGCCATAAACTGTATGTATTTTGTTTCAGGTTTATTTTTTTTCTCAAATAATTTTTTATTTAATTTTAAGATAGGGACAGCTGAAGATCCATAAGACAGTTTCATTTCAAATGCTGTAAAACTCACATAGAGCTGCAGTATTTTGTGTGCAGCAATGTCCCAGGAAATGGCTTTTGGGGACTTGTGAAGATGTTTCTCAATGTGGGTCTTTTCCAGCTGACGCAGGACAAGACTCTGTGTCTGCACCTTACTTGTACCAACTGCTTGGCTTGGCCTCTCTTTCCCTTCTTTCCTAACATCTTGAGTCAAAGTTTCTAAAGATTGAAATAATCAAAAAAAAGCACATGACTTTTACAGGCTTTCTCCAGGGAGTCAGGACATGCCTGTCTTTCTTTTGCAAGTCAAATTTAAGCTGCTTTCTAAGTCTCAAGTGAGAGTATGTGCTAAAGATGGAAATGGGAGGCCTACAGGTTTTCATTCTGTGACCTGGGAAACGAATGAGTGAAAGGATTTTGTATTGTTGCTTTTTTAAATGATTGGCCTTGGGCATCTTTCCGAAATCTTGTTTCCATGGCTCAGGAGGGCTGCAGGAAGTAATAAAGGTTACCAAGTATAGGATTTTCTCTTTAAAGCAAGAAATCAAATGTAAAAATCTGTGCCAAAAGTTATTTATTTTAAATTACTGTATTTCTTCTTGAACAGTGGTTTGGGTTTTTTTCTCCCTATGGGTTTATTAAAAAATTATAACGGTTAAAGTGTTTTATTTTAACTCCAGTGTGTTTCAAAATAATTTGTGGACCAAAACACTGGTAGAAATTATGTGCAATTAGAAGTCGTGATTTGACATGATCTTTGAGATGTTAATATATTCTAACTAATTAATATATTAAAGGACTGGAAAAACTCAGTTAAGAGAATTCATTACTACTCTATCAAGAAACAGACATGACTTGTTTCAAGAATCAGTTTCTAATCAACATTGTTTTCAGATTCTGCTTGCCATACTTAGGTTGCAGACACCACAGACAAACACCTGCTAAAAGAAAAGCCTTTGCACTGGAATAAAAGAAACAAACATCTCTGGAGCCCTTCTCCTTAATAACGAGTTATTTTCTTGCAGCGGTTTTCCTGACATCAAAAATGTGGGCCAGATAATAAGCTGCAAAACTGGTGCCTGCAGACTGAATTTTCCTGAACAGATCCTCCACGGGATCTGCAGAAATCAAACCAGGAGAAGGTGTGGTAGGCAGGCAATGTCTCACGTGGTCCCTCAGGCTCTGGCTTGGGATTTTTGACAGAGCAGGACCAGCAGGACTCGTTTAGTGCTTGTTCCACTGCTGGTCACGCTGCAGCAAGAGATGAAGTATTAACTGGCCGTGGGCCTGGAAATGGGAGCTCTGGAGTAGAGCAAGACTGTGTAATTTCTGCAGTAAAATATCAGGATACATTTACCAACAGTTTCAGCTGGCAAAAAATGAACAAAGTTTGGACTGGTTTTGTCTGTTTGCCCCTGGGAGGGGCCTGGTGTTCACCTGGCAGGCTGATTGCCTGCAACTCACTTCAGCCCAGCTTTTGGCAGACTCACATTTTGCATGTAAGGGCACTGGTCACCTAAAACCAAAGGAAAGAGGCTGAACTTATTAAGGGTTTGAGTTTCTGTGCTTTGAAACTGTGGTTTCGTGCACCTGGCAAGCTGCTTGAGTGGATCAGCACTGCCAAAAGGCTCATCCTCTTTTTCTCAGCTGTGAGTTCCTGTGGCTGCCTGTGGCCAGTTCAGCTCACCCATCCTGCAGAAAGCATCTGCATCCTTCTCCTTGCTGGGGTGGCTCTCTGAACTGACTCAACCAGAGTGACTGGAACATGTGATGGGACTGATGTGAAAAGGGGAAGAGGCAGTGAGATATCTCCTACTTTGGGGGGACCGTAGTAATATTTCTCTCCTTCTGAGGATATTCTTTATATAGCAAGCATTCTGCTAAGGTCACTCTTCTTGTATCACCATGCCCCAAATGCAGCTGAGAGCTTCCTGAAGCTCTTTTAAGTGCCAGATTCACTGGCCTGTGTATACTGAGTGATGAGTGGCCCCAAGAGGGACTGGGATAGGCAGATTGTAGCAACCAGCAGTGTTCCAAGGTCAGCTAAAAGCCTGGACACATGTCTGACTATAAATGATTCTAAGGGCTATTTTTTTTTTTTTATTTTCAGTGACTGTTTGCAATAAGATGTATAAACAGTGCTGGAAGAATGGACTGAAAAATCTATACTCAAACTGTTCTCACCCATGCAATGTCTCCTACCAGCCCTCTTTATGCAGGAGCAATGGTTGCTTGCAGAGAAAAATGCTCCCTTTTATAACACTTGGGTGCAGATGATTTGACTGAGCTGTCTCTCAGTATGCCCTTTTGTTACTGTCCTCTGAGGCTTGACATTTTTCTTGTTCAAATTTTTTTGTTCATTCCTTCTGCAGAAATCAGCTGGACTGTGTTAGCAACTAGCTGAAAGGAGATAGAGGCTAAGTACCATAATCATTATTGGAGAGCCAAGCTGGAAGATTTACAAACCGAGGCCACTTCAGGAGCAAAAGATAGAGAAATGTTTAGTGCTCTCAATTCTCAGGAGTTTGAGAAATCCTGAGTTTGCAATGTTTTTGGGTTCTGGGATAGTCAGGGACATCAGTGAACAGTGATTGCACATAATTTTGTTGTGGTTTTAGTTTGGGTTTTGTTTTTTTATTTATTTTCCACCAATTTGGGAGTGGAGGATGACTATTCTCTGCCTGGAGAGGAAATATGACATTCCCTTGGCAGACGGGAGATGTTTCAGCCTTTTGAAACTGGGAAATTTGTAGAGGCACCTCCCAAGCACCTGGCTGATGTAACCCTTTACTTAAAACATAAAAGGAGGCAGCACTGGCAAATACATCACCACGTATTAAGCACTCCTGACCATGTAGGAAGGATCCTTGTCCTTTTGCCATGTGTTAAATCTGTTCAGAGCATATGCAGCCAGTCTGGCCCCCGAGGCTGCAGATAAACATATTTTTGAGACATGCTAAATGGGATGCCTTGAGCACCATATCAATGCCTCTTGGGCATGTACAGTCTTTCATGCAGAGGTCTTGCTGGGTCTTCGCTACAGGGAAATTAGACTGTGTGATATCTATACAACACAGGATTGCTCTGATAAGAAGATACAGTACTGCCAGAATACTCCTATGACCTGGGAAGTGTTTATAGAGTGTGCCCAACAAGGAAGTTGTGTAAATCTACAGTCTTGGATTACATTCCCTTTGCTTTCTGATTACCACTAGAATAAGCATGGACGATTTTGGTATCCACATAAGCAGAATTATTAGCACCTCAAGAATCTCCAGGCCTAAGTAAAGGATTAGGTGGCTGCTGAGTAGGTTTTTTATTTAGTCTAAATCCCAGCTTTGCAGTTAGGCCCCTAAAGCTTGTCTAAGACTTTCAAAGTGCATTTCATAGTACAAATCTCCTTCAGTGTTTTGGTTGCTAATGGACTCAGGCATCAGTCCCAGGGGAATCTGTGTCAGTTCACAAGGTAGCAATGAGAGGGACACTGTTGGGCAGCAGACTCAGAAATACATCATGGTGGCAGGAAAGTTTTGCATGAACACAGAGAAATTACTCCAGGGGACCTGTAATGTACAGTGGTCTCCTGAGCTCCTTTTTGACAGTGTCAACAAGGCACTTGTTGACAGCTTTCAAACTACAGCTACTGTAAAGAAATGATTAAACAGGTGCTGCTAACACTGACTGCTTTACATGAAGTCAATATATCACTCTAGTCCATGGCACTAATACCTTAAACATGAAAAGTGGCCTATGGCCATTGATGAAGGAGCCAATTTCTGTACTTTCCTAAATCACTTTGGGAAAAATAGAAATGATTGATTTAAGCCTCCAGCACAAACATGCACTTGCCAGCTCTCCAGTTGAAGATTTCCACACTTGGAATAGGCATTGCCTTGCCTAGATGAAATCTTTCGAGTCTGCTGCCAGGTCTTTTGCCAGAATCATTAAACTGCTTGAAATAACAGCACTGTCATTTGTCTTCCATGTGATAGCTTGTAGGCATAAATCCAGAGCACTATGAGCACAAGATCAGGAGTTTTCTCTCCATTTGAAAAAAAATTTAGAAGTTTTTCTTGAGTTTCAATAGCATGTGTACCAGGTGCAGAGCTTTAAGCTGTCTAATGCTCTCCAAAGCCCTCAGCCAAGAGTAGGAGAGAATGCTTGCATGGCACAGAGGCTGCCCATTAAGCAGCTCTTACCTCTCACTGAAGGTCATGGCTGGTAACACATTGTACAGCAATAGAATACAACAAAAAACTACTGGACCTTCCGTTGATTTTTCAAGAACTGCTGTTCTGTGCTTTACAATGCGAAAAAGCTGAGGAATATAATTTACTATGACTAAGCATCACAGTTACCCATGTGTTTATTTTTCCTGACAATATTTAACAGTTAACTAACAACATGTCCCAACAATACTGACTGGATTCTGGGTGCGTGGATGTGTTGCAGGACTTGATTCAGCGCTGTGAAAAATGAAGGTTGTTGATTTAAGAAGGCAGCTTTATGTCATCTGGCCTGGGCTCCTTTATAGTTCAAGTCAAGCAACCTCTTCCAAGCACTTGTGTGAACCCTTTGACCCATCTGCAGAAGAAGACAGCCCATCCTCTCCTACTACTCAAAGTAGAGGAACCACCAATGCCATTAGTAATTTTTACTAGCAATGAGTCATTGTTTGCTTTTAAACTCTGCCTTATGTCTATTTTAACTTGTTTAGCTTGCAGTTATTTGCCTTTTGCCAGTGGTTTAAAGCACTCGGTAAGTCCCTCTAGCAAAATACACTGTGATGGATTTTTCACTAAGCTAAGGACAAACCATTTAAATCTCTCACCATCAGATATTTCTGTCAGCCCTCAAATTGTTTTCTGTGGTTGTTTTCTGCTTTCTCTCCATTTTTCCAGTGTCTGCATTTGGCCAAACACAAAGTAAAAATCAGATTGTAGCAGCACTGAAGGAGTAGCACAGACCAGGATGAGACCCAGTATGCCATGGTTGGATGCTTGGTTCCCCCACTTCCCACAGCTGCGGCCCTGCCACCACTCCAGGGAGGTGCCTATGCTTTGTTTTGACACTGTAATTTATTGTCGGCTGTTTTGCATGCCCAGAGATGCAGCAGCCTAGGTTATTTTCAGTGATTTGATTTCTGACTCATTGCTGAATTTGGTGGTGGTCCAAAGAGTAGATGCCCCTGTCCAGAGGTCTCCAGGAAGACCAGCACAGCAGGAGACTTTGAAAGCCTCTGGTCCAGGGTCTGGCACAGGTGTGGTGGTACCTGGCAGTGGTGACAAGCAACATCACAGAGCTGCCCTTTCTTCAGCACCTGAGAGATTTGAGAGCTCAGCCCAGATTTGGGAGGAGGGTGACTAATTCAGTGACTGTTTGAGGTGTGGTGAGTAAATAGGCTCTGGGAGGAGTGCCTGGATGTGGGAAGACCCTGCCCAGGTCAGTTGGTCTTTTGTCAAGGATAGTGATGGTGCACCAGAGAGAAAATGCTGATATTTGACAGATGCTAGCATATGACAGAAAGGTTTCTGCTCTCTGTCCCCTGCTGCTCACAGCCTCACAGTGAGCCAGTGTTCTGAAAGCAGCACTTTGGGCATCTTCAGTGCAAAAGGACACAAGCATCTGGCAATGCTGACCAGGACAACCAAACCCCAAAGAGTAGCAGGATGTGCATACCAGCCCTGACATCTTTGGATCACCATTCAGGTGATCAGTCATTTAGTTACTCAGGCTGTGGATTTCTCCACCCTGAGGTTCCCAAGGCACCCCACAGGGTCCAGCTCCTTGGTGGACCCTGTGCTTCAGATCCTGCCTCTCTCTGAACAAGGAATGTGTCCCTCAGCCCTTTTGGGGATATAGGATTTGAAATACATTGGCAGTGGAGGGAATATTGTGGTGGTTTTACAGCCCAAGGTGCTATGTTAAGCCACAGAACAGACACAGCTATTTTGCTGGCAGCTTTACACTGTGAATAGTTTAGATTCAGTGCTCTGAGGTGTTTAGGGTGTTTTTTTCTTGGTAATTTCTAATGAACAGATCCCTAATGTCACCTCAATTAGCCTGAGATAATTTGTGGTAGAGTTTTTCATTTTTTTTAAAAAAAGTTTCTTTTAATAGTGAAGTCTTTGCAAATAAGGCCCTGTCAGAGCACTTTAAAAGTGATTACAGTGACTCACATTTTTAATGGCTTTTTTTTTTAAATCTCAAAAATGGCTTTTTTCCAAATAAAATCCTACAAGGCCTCATATAACAAACAAGGGTTACTGCTCTTTTCCACACATAACATGAAAAATATCCTTGAGCAGAGTGAGCTGCAGCCCATCTGCCGCAGCTTGGCCGGCGTGCGGCGCAGCTCCCCGGCCATTGCACATGGCTCTGGGTAAAGCAAACCACCTGCTTCCTGCACGAGGGCCTGCAGCCTCCCCCGTGCTGCTCCGAGGAGGAAACTCATCCAAACTGCTGATGGGGGATGACAACCTTGGCATTCCCTTTCACTGCATTTGTTCACATGCCATTTGTTGTTCACTCAAGTGCTCCGTGGACTTTCGTCTTCTTTTCCATCCAAACTAGAAAAAGGCAGGCTTTGCCAGGGATAAATAGGCTCTTACTTTCCTGTCTATTGACCTCCCTTAATCTCCAGCCGTAGTCAGCAAAGTCTTCATTTGGGCAACCCAAAAGGTCACCCATGAAAGGGCAGGGAAAGGAGAGAAGTCTTGGGGTAATTTTGACAAGGAGCAATCTGAACATCAGCCCGTCCTCCCTGATTCAGGGTCTGATGCTGCACATGCTTAACTGAGCTGAGCCTTTCATGTTTCCAACTTATATCAAACAAGTACTCACTTTAATTCCAGAAGCATCCCTGACATGTACTTCTCAAACACATTTCCTAAACACTTATTGCACAGACAAACTGTAATTTTGCAAAGAATGGGCTGAGTAAAAAATGGGATTTTCCCCAAGCTGCTTGCCATCATGCTGCAGAGTTTGGCCAGCACCATTAGACTGCACATGCTGAGCATCCTCTCATGGCCATCACTGTCCATGAAGGGAACCTCTGCTCATCTCCATCACTGCTCAAAGCAGATGAGGGATGCATCACTCATCCACCAACTACATGGGGAGGGTGCCCTGCAGCCCTGGGCCTAAGAGCTGGGCATGGCTTCAAAGGATACAGCACTTTACAAAACAAATGGCTTTCTATGGCCTAAGTGAGGTCAGGGTACACACTACTCCAGGTACCGCTTAGTGGTCAAAAGATTATTGTGAAGTTTAAAAGTACAAGTTGAAATCCTTTCCCAGTCTGAATTGGAGAATATTAGCAGTGTCTTCAGGAACTGGAAGAACCAGACTATTGGGAAAGAAGGACTTCTGCTCAGCCTTGACTCTGCTGCAGTGGTCCAGAGGGTGCTGTGGCAGCACTTCATATTGCCATCAGGACAAGATGCCTCTTTCCTTCTGTGTTAAAAATAAATTAAATCCAGTGCTGTTGTTTTGCTGATAAATAAACAGTTTTCACTACCTCCTTCACTGAAGTTAAACCATACTGTTAAATTCACTGACTATAAACAACCATCAGTGGCACTATGAGGTGAAGTCCTAA
Organism: Illadopsis cleaveri; assembly: GCA_013399915.1. NCBI lineage: Eukaryota > Metazoa > Chordata > Aves > Passeriformes > Timaliidae > Illadopsis > Illadopsis cleaveri. The sequence continues at coordinate 514,197 of VXBB01020602.1, forward strand.
TATGAAAAATTTCCTCTCAGATGGGAAAAATTTGGCACTTCTATGATCAGCTCAAAATGTGATCTTACAGCACAGAACAAAGCAGTGCTGCCAGCTGTGCCCAAGACCAGGACATTTTTCTTCTTGAAATATGTGTTATTGGAGAAAAAATGTTTGTGGGTATGTGTGGTTAACTGCATACTTATGTGACACTGATCAATTTACCCACCCTATCATGTGTTTGTTAGAGTGCCAAGTTCCATGCCTCTCAGTGCTCAGAGTGCACCTTTTTATTCTTTCTTTCTTAGAACTGAAGTTGTGCAACATGCAGTAAATATCATTAAAACTCAGTAAAATTAGTTATTTATGATGCAGAAATAAGTTTTCTAATGCAAAATAATATCACGTCATTAACTATTGGCCAAAACAAAATCATACCTTAAAAATGTATCATGTTTATCTGGCCAGAATTCAAGGCTATGTTAATTCATTTTGTTATGCTAAATGGTGGCTTTAAACACACCAAGCCACTGGCAGAGTGAGGTGGCAGCTGGGCTGCATGAAACAGGGTAAAATGTGCAACATGCACTTCATTAAAGCACTAGTTAAGGTTACCTCAACATCAAACTACAAGAATAGAGTCCAAAAAAATTACAGGAATGGTCCTAACTCTGTTTCAGCAAATGTTGGTACTCACAGACTGCAGAAGCCACAGCAGATACCAGAGTCCCTGTGCTTTAGTTCAGCTGTTTAGTTAGCTAATAACTAAACTGCTGGAGTTAGCAGGGGGGTTACTGGGAAGCATTCAGACTCTTGTCTTGAGCCTGCAGTTACAAAATATTGTGTCCCAGTACAGTTAAGAGACTCTTGAATTCCTGGCTGCTTGTGGATAGGGCAATCTTCTGGTTCCCTTTTCCAAAAAATTGAAATCAGATTAAGTAAGTACAGCTCTAAAACCTGGCCTTCTCCCTTCTGGAGCAACTACTCCTGTTGACTCTTCCCCATGCTCTCCATTTGCCTTTCACAGCAGGACTTTGGGCTATTGCTGTGTTCCTGGTGAGGAAAGAGGTACCACAGCTGTCAGCAGTCAGGGCACCAGTTTGAGTCCTCTGCACACACTTGTCTTTGACATCTTCTGCTTACAGTGCTGTCCTGAATCCTTCTGGGTCAGCCTCATATGCAGTGTTTTTGAGTGCTCAGAGGCCCATGAGTGTGTCTGCAGTACAAATAATTCACTACGATAAAAGGCAGCAGTAGAAGCCAGAAGATAAGGGGCTAATCTCTATGTCTCAAACACTGATAGCCAGATAGTTATGGAGCCAACCAGGGATTGTTGGTAGTAACCATGCCTGTGAGAAAGAACAGGATATGTCTGGACAAGGGTGGCATACAGAGGCAGCACACTTCTGTGACAAATGTTCTTGATCTGGCTCTTGGAAAGCACCGTAGAGTGCAAGCACGGGAATGAGGTTGAGAAGTGGGCATGGACTGTCAAACAAAGGCCAATCCAGTAGAAGTGGATCAACACCGCATATGCCCCCCAAAGCACTCTGGCTCATTTCCAGAAAGGTCGGAAAGAACAGATTGCTCACAATAACTAAATTGCATAAAATGCAATAGATTTAGGTTCAGGGCAGGAAAAAATTGTCTATAAAAAAGCACCCCCAGGACCCTGGACAACCCATCAGCTGGATCAACTCAGGACTGGTGATCCTTCCTTCCTTCCTTCCCTCCTTCCTTCCTTCCTTCCTTCCTTCCTTCCTTCCTTCCTTCCTTCCTTCCTTCCTTCCTTCCTTCCTTCCTCCCTTCCTCCCTTCCTCCCTTCCTCCCTTCCTCTCTCTTTCTTCTCCCTCACTTTAATCTCTTTCTCTCCCTCTTCTCTTTCACCCTCCCCCTTATTCCAAATCCACCACAGTGTGCTCATACTAGACTAGCTGGGAGCAACACAGCTATTACCATGTCAGGTATATCATTTACTAATAAAACTTCATAAGTTTTTGTGGACGGTCTGACTTTCGTTGTTCCTTTTCAAACATATGCATCTAGGAATCTTGAGTGCTGCCTTTCCCTTAAAGTGGCACGCCACATCAGCATGAACAGAATAAATTGGCTCACATATTCCATAAAAATTTGTCTGGAATTACAAAGTTTCTAGCAAGTTCTGGCAGAAGGAAGCAATGGAAGAAGGCTCCAACAAGATTTACAGTTGAAGCACCAGGAGCAAGACACCTAACTATTCTTAGGATGGAGCCTGCAAAATGGATGAGATGTTTATATGCAACAGCACAGGAGCCCGTGATGAGGGGGTCACTCCTTGGCCTATGCTCCACAGACTGATGGAGCTGTTAGAGTCAGTCTTGACTTTCTGCAGCCACAAAGATGTTATGTGAAATTCTGCCCATAGCAACAGCCACCTCTTTGCTTTATAGTGGAGCTGTGAGGAAAGAAAAAGACTTGCATTTCACTAGAGACTACATGGTAGCTGAGATGTTCCAGGAGTGATATTTATATTGGAAATGCCAACCTGGCCTACTGGAACAGTGTTAGTAAGGGCTTCAGCAACATTTGAGGTGGTGTCCAAAAAAAGACAAAAAGTGTGCAAGAAATTAATATTAACCTGCTGGTTTTATTAGTAATACTGTTGCATCTAGTATGCATCATTCATAAGCATTAAGCACCTGATGGAAGATGGAAGCCTGGTACAACAATCTGTCATTGACTCTTTAGACTACAGACAGCACATTAGGCAGTATTTTGTGCCTTCAAAAATAAATGAAATAGTGGGCAGACTTCTCCAAAGCAGTGCTTCTGCATGCTCTTTAACCCAAAGTTCCACTGCCTTTTTTGAGGATTAAGCTGCAGACTGAGCAGTCTTAATGCGGCAGTTTTCATGAATAACCAACTGAAGATCAGGCTGCCCTTTGGAAGTTGTGACAATATGTGTGTGAGAGTTTGGGCAGTTTTGGGATGGGGGAGATAGTGGGGAGAGCTGCTTTGTTTTAGAGTTATCTCAGAAACCATTCTCTGAAGTCTTACAGAAAGGAGTGGTGCCCAGAACACAGGTGGAGAAATGCTCTCCCAGGGTAGGGACACAATAACATCTGAGAGCAGAACTGCACTGTTCCCTAAAGCTGCCAGGTTGATTCAAAAATGCTTGGACAGTAGGGCATGGTTAGACTTCTCCACTGTTATCCACAGCTTTAACTTAGAGCAGAATATAAAATAGCACTCTAATTGTTGGCATAGAGAAGGAAATGTTTAAACTCAGTGCAAATACAACCATGCTGGTCTGCTGCAAGCATTCATGGAAAGTCAAAGATGAAGGATCTCCTGGGTATTCCCATGGCGTAGAGTATACAATCAGAGCTGATACAGTCAATACCTTACACATTCTGACTGATGTTAGTGATGATCAAAACACATAGGAGCTAAGAGGGAGTGTAGATTTTAAGGGCAGTTGTATCAGCAGTCACAAATGTAAGACCATCCCAAGGAAAAAAGGTGGAGGGGCTCTAGATGGTTAGGACAGTAAATGTATGGATCCCTGAAAAGAGCCAGATTTCCAATGGGTTTCTTTCATTTTCTAGATTGAGGAGCAGTCTTTTAAGAGTCGAGTCTGGCAACATTTTCTTAGTGCAGAAGAGGTGCTTCAGAAATGAGACATACTAGGATGTTCTGACTAAAAGCAGAACTCTCTCCTCCATCAAATTTCCTTTCAAATAGTAATAAAATGTAAATATTGAAGTCTCCTCTACTTACAACAGTCCTGCTTTTCTGGTCTTTTTGAGGAGCACTTAAGAAAGACATGTCTTTTTCTTTCATCTCTAGGAAAGCAATAAAATAAGAATCATCTGAAAAATACTGGCATTAGGTCAAAAAAGGATTACGCAGAAATATGTCAGAGAAAAAAGAAAATTAAGTATTTGTTACAGTCTAAAATAATTGAATTCCTCTAAATGAGTAGCGCATTTATTGTGCATATCAAATTTTCAAAGGTAATCTCTCAAAAAATCAACAGTAACACTCACATGGTTCAGAGTCTGTACAGAAAAAGACAGTAATAAAACTTGGAGTTTGAACAATAAAACTTGGAGTTTGAATAATAATGGGCTCTACTCTCTGCCCATTGCTTGCTTTCTTTAAATAAGGGTACGTGCGTGTGTGAGTGGTGTGTGAGTGTGTGTAAAACAACCCAAATCTACCAAAGAGCAGGACTTATATGTCCCTGCATTTACCATGCTTTGCTGACTCCAAAATACGTAATTCTGAGAAACAAACTCTTGTTTCTCCCCTACAGGAAGAATTTTCCTTTTCTTGCCTAAATCATCACTTAAAACATTTTAGGATTAAAACATGACTAAACTTAAATATTTTCATTTGGAGTAAGCATTGTCCAGCAAGTTTGGGTGGTCAGCTTTGATAATCTGGCTTCTATGAAGCCATTTGCAAAGAAGAAAAAAGTGTTGTTGTAAGTGATTTCAGTTTTTTCCAAAGATTGCTTTCTTGATAATGTTATACAATAAATCCCTAAAAGCTGGTTTATAGGCCAGCTCCACAAGACAAACAGTGGACAAATTGGCCTGGGCAAGGAAAGCTTTCCTAAGATAATTAAAAACAACTTGTGCCGGCACTATGAGAAAGAAGACAGCTTTCAAAATGTTTATCTTCAAGCTAAAACACAAGTCCCAAGTCTGAGTTTGAAAAGCAACTGAACAATTGTTGTCTTTGGTGAGGAAATGATGTGCAGTGGGGGGAGGAGGGCCAGGCTGTGAGCGTCACCAGGTGGGATTGGGGCCAGCAGGTCAGCTGGGATGGCCCTGGGAGGAGCTGGGCAGGGACCTCCTTCCTCTGACGCATCCCCCTGGTCTCAGAGGCACATCCTGTGCCAGCTGTGTCACAGTCCCTCCTCACACCCACACCCAGTACCTTTAGCCTCTCTGTTTCTCCCTTTTGATCCCTCTGTCCATCAGCACTTATGGATGATCATGCTGCAAAACTCCTTTGCCTCTCCTGCATTTTCTGTAGACCACCCTACTGTTGGGATATCCAAAATACCCCTTTCTTTGCCAACATATCCTTCTCCTATTGCTTCACTTCATGTTGGCTTCATGAAACTTACTTAGGCAATGATTTACATTAAAACCTAGGGTGAGAACAGAGGCCGACATGATGAAAAGGCTTTGGCTGAAACCTCACTTTCAGTCCCTAACCTGAAGAAACCACCACCTCCTGATTCCAGATTTCTCAGCATTTTGGTGGCCTGCAACTCAGTGGTTTTGTGTATTTTGAAATATTTCATTCACAAGAAGAAAGGAAGCAAAGTTCAGCCATTACTGTATGAGCAAGAAGTGGAGGAAAAACCCTCTCTCCTCATTAAAAAAAATACTCAGACCTTTCCCTGCCTTCCCCTACAGTCCAAGCAGGACTTCAAGCAGAAGGCAGTTTCAGGCAGTGCCATTTGCTATGGAAGTATGTCCATGGAATGCAACACAGGAAACTCTTGTTGTTGATTGGATAGTTACAGGAATTTGGATATCACCTAAGGAGCCTGTGAGATTGGGTGTTACTGTCTGAGTCACTCATTAAACCTGCAGCTGGTACATTTCTGTGCAGCAAACACCACATGCAGGACCATGGTCTCATGAAACAAACAGGCTGAGGAAGCCAAGGGTCTGGGGAGGACAAACTCTATGCCCAGGGTGAGGTCTTGCTATAACAAAATCATTAGTAGAGGTCTCCTCTGTAAGCCTCACCTTAGCTGTTTGCTAAGGTTGCAGATGAGAGCAATGTTTAGCTGTTTGTTGGCTGCAGATGAGAGTTTGGACAAAGCTTGTGGGCCGTCCCCTGCTCACTGTCTGAGTTTTTCTGCTGTGCCACCTGCAAAGGCCATTGGGCTACAAAAAATGCACCTTGCTCCAAAAAAGCAAACAAGTTGGACATCTACCTAGAGAACTGTTGGAGCTTCTGTGGCTTTCCCAACAGAGAACATGGTCACAGTGGATTTAGTTCTGAAGATAAATTTCTTTGAGAACTAGGGAATAATAGAGCCCAATAACTCACACAAGGGTACAGTAAATATTGGCCATCTCTTCAGAGTCCTTCACAGAAGAGTGCCATCTTTGCACAGGGATCATATCTTACTTCTGTCTCTTACTTTTATTGGTTAAGACTGGCATCTCTACTTAGTAAACACCTGATCTGTCCTCAGTGCATTTTGTGCTACTGAATGACTTTATTGAGACAGGAGATGGCACAGAGGCACAGAAGCCAAAATCTCTTTAGGGCTTCTGAGGCATCACATCAGCTGTATCAGGAATAGCATATAACATCCAAGGGAAAAAGATTAAGACATTATACTTGTGAAAAATATTGTTAAGAAGAAGTTCCAGACCTGCCTTGTTTGTTGCATGGTTAGCAGCTACGATTTAGGCAGAGTCATTACTGCTACAGCAGCTCTGCAGCCCTTCCTTGCAGACAGAGCAAATCACAAATTTTTAGAGGTCTGTAGCAATATGGGAAAGGGCCAAAATGGATGGTGGCAAATAGTGGGGGAAAGGTCATGAGAAAAAAAATGAGGGAAGTAAGTGTTATTAAGCAGAAAAACAGGGCATGACCCTACCATTTGGCAAAGTTACAGAAATGTTAACCTTTGGAAATGCTATTAGTTCATTGCTGTTGGAAAGTTGGCTAGAAAGGCAACACTCAGGACTGACTCAGTTCTAGGGTTTCTGCTGTGCTAAGCACAGTAACTAACACATGAACACACCTCCTCCCCTCTTGGAGGCACGCTCATAAGGAACAGCCACTAAATACTGTTATTCCTAATATTTTGCTACCCTAGGCAACCAACCATCAGCTCCACTCGGCATGACATAGCCTGCAAGAACTAGATAGTCTAGAATCAATTTGCTACTCCAGTTGAGTTTGATTTTATGATCTTAACACTTGTCATTTTGGGAAGGAACAAAACATTCACTGTTCCCAGGGTATGTAATGCTACTGGGAAGCCATAAATTTTAATTCTGTGCTTTATTTCCCTCATGAAGAGATGTTGTTCATATGTGCTGTCACAGCTGGGGGTTCCTCTGTTTTTCCTTGTCCCTTCATTAAGTTGGAACATACTCAGAAACACGACAGCTTTTGTTTCCATCAATGATGGATGTTAAAGTGAGAGTTTTGGTCTGGTTTCCTTGGACTAGGAATTGTTTCACATGAAATTTTCTGCTGGATGAGCTGGCACTCCTGGCTCCCTCTCCAAGCTCTGCCAATCACTATTTTTTTTCTCTTCAGCATTCAGCTTGGATTTGAAGTGGCAGGATATAGAGATTGATGGTTTTATTCTTTAGAGGAAAGGAATCAATTCTGAGTGCATGCTGGAGCACAAAAGAGACTTGGGGAAGAGAAATGGTCTGCCAGTTTATCCAAGTGTTTTTCAGGGATTGAAAGTGGAAACAGAAAACTTACTTATTAAAAGTTTGTATTTTTTATTATAACGAATATTTTAATTTATTGGAAAACCCGTACTCCTATGGAACCTCCTGTAAGATATATTGCTTCATATTTGGGGAAAAATAACTGGATGTCTAAAAGCTTAGAAAAAGTATCTGATTTTCATTCTTTTCCACAGTGTTTTCCACTTGAAAAAAATTTATTGTGACAAAAAATGAAGGTACATACAGCAGAAGGTGCAGTTAATAGAAGGATGCCTTCAGCAGTCTGTGAAAGAAGACAGGTGTTATACTAAAGGAAATTTTAATGACAGAAATCAAAGTTTGAAGGACAATCTTTTAAGGGTTTTTTACAATTTGATGTTATGGAATAAAAGTATATCCTGTCTGTGAGGTCAGAAACCCTGTTTAGCTCCTGTTTGAGGAGACTCAAGGTTCAGTCAGGAGATTGGCTGAAGTTTTTCATATTTTTCAATACTCAGTGGTCTTAGCATTTTGAGGACTGAAAAGGAGGAAGCCTATGTTTTTCTGCAAGTCTAGGTCCCTATAGAGTAATTTATGTCCTTGAAAATATGCAAATTAATTTTACAAATGGATTTGGATAAGAATCAAGTTTTAATGGTCATCAATTTCATGACCTTGCAGATAGGAGAGGTGACCTCTCTTACTGCTTAATAGACTCTGAAATTCAGCTGACATGTGGAGTTCACTATTTTCAGTGGTGAAAGGAAGTTATTATTTTTTGTGGGGTTTTTTGTTCCCATCCCTGAAGACATGAAACCTGGCTACTGTCCTGGGACTTGTAGTTCAAGTTATTGTCTTTCTAGTCCCTGGAGTTAATCTAATAGCCTGGGATCTTGACTGCAGAAAACATTTGAAGAAAAAAGAATTAATGTTGTATTTCCTGCGTATTTTGATAGCTGTTTGGCCAAACTAACAGCATCCCCCCTCTTGTACTGTGGGACAATAATCTTTCTGCTTTTGATGGTCTTTTACAGAAGGAAATCTTAATTAAAAAAATAAGTATTTTGAAATAAAGGCCAAGATTTACTCAGAATAGGATCAAAGCAGAATTTAAAAGACAGATACAGCATAGACACTGCCATTCCCTCTTCTGTGGTCTTTACACTTCTACAGGAAAACTGTCAATGAACCATTCCACACCAAATGGTGAGGACACAGAGTACAAACTCATGTGGGGAGCCAGGTTGGATGAGGCTTTGAGCAACCTGTTCTAGTTGTCCATGGCAGGGGGTTAGAACTTGTCAATCTTTAAGGTCCCTTCCAACCCAAACTACTCTGTTTCCATGATTTTAAAGATATGTGAAGCCTCTTCTGCTTCTCAGGCAATCAAAAAAATTATTTGCTCCAAGGGAAGCAGAGATTTAAAAGTCTGTTTATTAGGAAGCTACTTACCTTGTGTGTCATGTATTTGCCCATGTGCAAACACTTGCACAACAACATCTTGTAACATTGGTGAGCTCTGGCTTCACACCAGCGTGTTATACCACAAAAGGCGGCTGGTTGCCTATGACACTACAAACGGGCCTTCAGGCAAAAAGGAATTGCTATTTTCTGGATACTTCTGCTTTCGTTGGATAATCCAAAAAGGTTCTACTAACCTAAAAAAGGAAAGCTTTTTTTAGATTGTGTCCCCCCCACATTAACACAGAATGGGAGGATCAGGACTTACCCTTCCTTCTCCAACATCAAAGGACTCCAGAGCTCTGTATAGGAAGGACTGGCATCCACAGCCTTTGACAGAGTGCTGTCACACTGCTCCAAGAGCAACTCCTGCTGAGGTTGTTTTCTCAGGCTCCAGTGTGTCTCCCACTGGCTGCTGCTGGACACCTGCAACACCCCATAAACCTCCTCTGTCCCAGCATCAGCTGTGGGGAGACTTCAAGGAATACAGAAATCTGTAGATTTGGGGTTGCCATTTTAGAAGCTGGGCCATTGTGTGCTGCCTATTAGCATAAAAGTATGTTCTTCAAGATACCAACAGAAACTACACCATTTTTTAAATAATTAGCTCTAATAAATACAAATAACTAATGCCTCAAAATGCAGCAGCTCAGTGAAAGCCCTGAAAAGACTAAGGGAAACTACAATTAATCCTTTTGTAAGACATTCCTCAGCCTACTATATAGTAATGCTCATTTTCATCTGCTTCTCTTTGAAAAAATAAAAACTGGTTACAGTTCTGAATCAATTTCATAAATTTTTGTGCCTTCATTTAGAACCCTCGTCATGTATTTGCCAACTAATTTAAAAGAATTATTGCATTGCAAAAATATTCAGAAAACCTGGATGCAATTGATTCCTGTAAGACACTCTGTTCTACAGGGAAATAAATTATCTATTTTTAACCCTTTAATCCCTGCTGATCTGTACCAAAACTACTTCCACATGTATGTTTAAAAAAAACCCCTCAAAAATCACTGCATTAAGCAGCTGCCCATCTGAAAAGTGTATTTTTAATTGCAGATTTATGGTTTGTTTTTCTGTGCAAGCACTCTGGATTTTTTTCAGTGCTGAGGAACAGTGACATACTTTGATGTGTATGATCCCTCTTTCCCACCCAACTCAACTCATTCTGAGCAATTGGCTTTGCTCCTGGGATGAAGCTTTCTTGGATGACATCTGATACAACCCAGGTAAGATTTTCAGAAGTGTATGTATGGTATTTATAAATAATTATAACTGCAGACACACAGGATTCATCACTAGAGCCACAGTTAAAACAACTGGGGTGTCTCTAGTGGGTAGAAGGAAGGGGCTCACTCCTGAGGTGGCATTTAAAGTCATTTCTGAGTAATAAAGCTCTAGATAATACTACTAGTAATTTCTAGTAATAAAGCTCTTGCATGTCCACATTTGTTTTTATTTCAACCTTTTGTTAAAGACAAAAAAACCCAAACCAAACCAAAATGAAAAGCCTTTAATATTACCTAATATGAAAAAAGATAGAAAACCCAGAAGAGAATTGATGTATGAGAGAGTTTTGATGGACACATGGGTTTGCAGGTGCTTGAGCTCTCCCATCCACCACAACCATTTTGGTCTTTTTTTTAAAAAAAATAGTTTCTGGGTTAAGAATAGGATGCTGAGAGGACTGAGCTGATACAGCTTTCTCATCCTGACTCTTTATTTGATCTTGAGATGAAATGAAATACTGAATTGCACCATCCTTTCTGGAAAGTTGCAGAATCCTCACATATTTGGATCATGAAATTTGAGTCACTCTCTTTCTTCAGACTGCTTTTTCATTCTCTGCTTTACTCTTGTGGTGTCCTGAATGTCTTTTTGATTTTACTTTTTAAGAATTGGACTTAGCTGTCAGAATAGGAGCATTGCTGTAAGGCCATGACAAAAAGACAACTAAAATGCACCAAGCAAGCTGATGCTGGTAGATGTTACACACATCTTGGAGTGTCTAAAAAAATTTTTTTAAAAAAAATCATTCTGTGCAGGCATATTGCTACTGTAGAATAAAATTAATTTCTTTACAAAGAGACCCAATGCAAATAAAAAGCTGTGTTTTGTCTTTTGTCACTCCATCTACTTTGCAAACTACCTTGAACTCATTATTCTGACAAGTGTCAAGCTGGCTCTGACTTTCAAAACTGCCATAAAATGGTTTCAGCCCATAACCCCTATCCTTTCTGAGTTCTCATTACTCCACACGATTCTACTTGCTCTTGCAGGGATTTGATGAGCCCAGTGTCTGCAAAGAACTGTAGTACAGCTGACTTGAATTTGCAAGAGGTAAATTGTGGGTGCTGTTTACATTGCTGACCTCTGGGAGTATCATTTAGAAGCACAGGATTTGGGGTTGAGGCTTTCTGTATGCTGTATTCTTGGAAAACAGAACAATGCTATTCCTTTCCTGTTTTTCTCAGTCTCAGTACTTCAGAAATCCGCCTTTGGTGGTTTACTCCCCCGAGCTGTGTTCCTACTACCTACCTCACATGGACATGAGAATGAATCAGGTTTGACATATCTGGCTCTTCCAGATTATAGAACAGTGAAAGAAAACTGTCATGCTGAATTTGACAACTTTGTCTGCATGTGCCATGATCCCCCAAGACTTCTATCTCCATCAAGCAGTCTGACACCCTGTCAATTATTTTCCCAGATTTCATTCAACAAACCCTGCTGCCTTTCTGCTAGGTAACTTCTTCCATTACCTACAGGCTGCTAAACAGATTGCCCTGAACATCTTCAACAAACACACAACAATCTGGCCCCAGTCTCACCTCCCTTCATCCCACAGAGTAATCGCCACCCTCCTCTGCAACCTCATTTTCTGGATTTGTGATGGTAAAGAATGTGTATCTTGGAGCCCCTCAGCTGGGTAGGTCCATTAGTCACTGTGCCTGTCAGCAGAGCAGGCGCCTGCCATAGAAGTCATGGTTCAGCCTGGGAGCCCTTCACCAGGTGAGTCAAATGCAGCATTTACACAGCTGCTCTGAGGGAGCCACAGAAAGAGCTACAGGAGCAGTGTTACCATTCAGCCTTCTCACTCTGCTACAGAGAATGCCAAAAATTGCCTTCTGTGCCTCGTTTTAGCTTCCAAAAGCTCTTGCCAAGCACAGAATGAGTGCTAAGGGTTTGTGCTGGCATCCATTTTGAGAAAGTTATCTGGAGGATAGCATGGCAGCTGGAGAGCTTGTGAGAGCTGCTTTCACTAGGCCAGAGCTTCCTAGGTTCCCAAAAATGCTCATGTATTACAGCCCACAGGAGCTGTTCCAGATGCTCTGGGGTAGTTAACCAATGTGTAGCAACTGCAATAAGAGCAGATGTGTGCTGTAAACTACACCTGATTCAACATGATGAGCACAGACATACTGTACAGCTGATGCACAGATAACACAGGTTTAATTATCCACAGTTTGATTATCCAATGTTGACATGGTTTTTATGACTAAATCACCCTTGAGACACCCGGAATCTGGAAATCACAACCACAGATAAAGATTTCCTTGCAGCTACATAAAGTCACAGTACTTTTCTGACAAATTTTGGCTGAGAGTTTTGAGCATTTTTAACTTATCTGGTTTGCAGTGTATTTTACAAGGAGTGAAGTCTTAAGGCATAAATCATTGACTTACAGGAAAACAACTGTGTAACAATATTACAAGATATACAGAACAGGATGCACTTGGGTTCCAGTTTCTGTTCACTGGCTCACCAGAGACAAGGATCATAAATCAAAAATGGAGAGTGGAAATCAAAGAAAAGTAACAGGAAGTGTCAAAATGAAAACCTGGCAGAAATTACCAATAGGAAGAAAAAAAAGGAAAGACTCCAGATGTTTTTTTAAAAAATAAAAACCTGGGAAAGACTCAGTGAACAAAAGATCTACAAGCAGAAAATGAAAAAATGATAGCTTGGGTGGAGGCTTTCTTTCTTTCTTTCTCACATACAAGACAGGTCTATTGAGGCAAGAAAATATGTATCTATTAAGAAGATGAGGGAGGTGATGAGGCAAAAAACCATATAAACATCACCTCCCCTCCTTTCTTCCCATGAAGCACAGCTATGGAAACTGTGATCCTAGAAATATTTCAACCGGGCTTACAATTCAAAAGGTTCATCAAATCCAGGATTAATACCATGAGAGAACTTGATCAGAGCAGCCAGGCTGTAAAGTTTAAGGGGCTCCTTATTCACACATACCTACAGGCTGCAGCACTCACAGTCACACGCCAGGAGCGTGTGAATCCCAGCCCTGCCAGCACCAAGCTCTTTCCTCGGGGGCCATCTGCTGGCTTTCTTGCAGATGCTTCCCAGGACCCTTCTGGGACCATGATTGCTTTATCAGGTGCATCAAAGGTGAGCAGTGAGGAGCCATTCAGCATAATTTCTCAGGGAGCTGCAATCCAAGCTGTGCTGGAAACTGCATCTTTCTTTCCCACATGCCACCACAACTCCCATCGCTGGCGTGCATTCTACAATCCATCTTCTGAAGACTTAAAAAAAAATCCAGCCCCACTTCCAATACTTCCCTTGCAATCAGATGTTCCTCCTCCTTCCCCATGTGCGTGCCATATTTAAATGGTTCTATAATTTAATAATTCTGGGGGTAAGGCACACTAAATCTTTCCTCCAACAACTCCAGCCAACATTATAAATTTGCCTAAGACTCTCAAACAAAACTGTGAAAGAGGAAATTAAGTTGAACACTGACATTTCGAAAGAAAAAGTCATTAACTAATCCATGTTTAAGTTCTCTTAAGATTCAAACTTAGTCAATAGACTACTAACTCAAGAATACATTACATTTTATTTGTACATGACCGTTTCAGGATAATTTTACCAACTGGCATATATTTGTATCATGCCGGCACTAAACTACAGTGTATTACTGTAAATTCCTTTTCAAGTTCCTTAACTCAGGAATGGCTAGATGCTTAAGGCTATCATTAAAAAAAAACCAAACCAACAAAATACCAAACACAAACAACCTACCCACACTGCCCCAGGCAAATCAAACACCTTTCTCCCTTTACCCCCCAGCATATTTTACAAGTTTTATGATTGTTTGAACAATATTCATGAACCGTACTGTAACATGAAGAAAACTTCAATTCTAGCAGATTCCATACAAAATTAAATTCATGTTTTGAGGAACAAAAATATCCTCTATTATTAACAGAAAATGTGTGCTAACCCACCACTAGCAATTTGCATCTGAAAGGCTTATTACCTTTCAGACTAGGGAGACAGACTGATGTGCCTTCCAGTTTAAAAGCTCCAGTTGCAGTATTTCTAAATGACATAGCTGGTCTACATTTTATTTGCATTTAATTTAAGCATTCAGCTTTCTCTACATAGCTCTGTTGCAGTGCAGCCACATGCATTCAGATATGAGGAATCAGGAAAGCCACTTGCTACATACACTGGATCAGACTGCATGCAGTTACATGTGAAAGTGCACTGTAAATTTACACTCCATCTGAGCAAAGACTTCTAAAATTAAGATGATGATTTCGTGTACATTGTTATAGCATCCACTGCTTTGAGGAGAAAAAATGAAGAACACACTTCTTTAGAGATAAAGAAGGTCATGATAATGATCTGTTAGAAATCCTTAGCAATGCAGACATCAAAAGTAGTTCTAGTCTCTTTATGCATTAGTTATTTTCTTGAATAATGCTAAAAAGCTTTTTTATTATTTCATAATCTTAGAGATATTTGGGCTCAGAATAACCTCAAATTTGAGACAAATCAGAAATGTCACAGAATACAAAACAGTATTATTTGGTATTTTTGGCATTCTACTGCACTGCAATGATGCTTAAACCTCAATATTAAGTCTTGCAAATCTGTACTGTAAAGATGCTGGAGTCCTTAACAAAACAAGCCCTTTTTTATCTGCTGGCTGGTTGTGTAACATATAAATTAACCCAGTCAAGCTAACAAAACCCAGTGCTTCTCCACAGCCTGTAGCCAACGAAAAATCCCCTCGAGTGACATACCCCAAGACAGTCCTGGAGCAGTGGGAAGTAACATCTGGGAGAGCATCTGACCAAAGACCAAGAATGAGGTCTTCATGGTCCTCAGTTCCTTCTTCATCTGGAATGCCTGCAGGGTCACTCTCTAGAGACTTCACATTATCCTTTTTCTTTTTCTTCTTCTCCTCTTTTTGCTTCTGTACCTTGTCCTTGAATATGTCACGATGTTTGGGTTCTTGCGGACCACAGAAGAGTTTGTCTTTGCTTAGATGCAGCAGGTCATCTTCTGTTGGGATGCAAATCATGGCATGTAATTCAGGGTTCCCCTTTCTCAAGAGTGACAAGGTGACCCAGACGAGAGCCCTTGGGTAGCTCATCAAGATTGGCAAAAAAACATCTTCAGTCATTCCCTTCTGTCCCAGCCGAGAAATCAGGCGGATTCGCCGATCTTTCCCAGCAGTGGGGTAACACCAGGCTGATAACTGCATTAGTAGTTTCTCACTCCTATTAAGAATTTTCAAAAATAAGCATCACAGACAGTTATTAACAAGCAGTTCAACAGAGATCCAGCACCTCAACAGAGATCCAGCACCTGACATATTTGAAAGAGCACAATTAAAAGAAGCCTTGGGGCTTTCTGTAACCTTCCAAGCTGGTACTTGTATCCCGCTTAGACTAAAAAGAACATTGGTGAGTGGAATTCATGAGTCTTCTTCAGAAGGAAGGAGACATTACTTGTCAAAACCCCCGAAGATTGTTAAAACCACAAACACTCTAAAATCTCCAGTGATACTAATACGGTCCAGAACTTTCAATGTTTTCTTCCCCTGGTAACTACACAAAAATGAAAGACCTGTGTTCAGGCACTTTACAATACTGCTGCTGCCCTCATGCGTTGCATTGGAATGCACGGGATTCTCTATTTTCTAGAGACCTTGTTAAGGAGCGCAAGAACCACCTGTGGTGATGTATTAGGGAAGAGAATGCAAGATGATTTTCACAGCAATAGTCCTAAAGTCACAAATATGAGCCTCTACAAGCTCCATTGACCTGGAAGCAGACAGAATACACCAACTCTAAGAACAAAGTAAATGCCAGAATGTTAAATTTAAGATAATTTAAGGAGTTTTCTTTATGTAGTCATCAAGTTTGCTGGAGAAAAACAGAAGGATTTCCACTCAACAGCAGATTCTGATTCATGACAAAACTATTTGATCTCACTGCATTTGGATCAAATAATTCTCTCTTCTTAATAATCAAGGCTGAGCTCTTCCTTCCCCCAATTCATTTAATACAAATAAAGAAATAAAACGTGTGTGTCATGTTGACATACCTGAGAACAATAAAGTCACTTGTCTTCGTTTCATCTCTCTCACCAAAATCTTCGGTGCCTGTAACATCCTCTGTCTTTAGGGCACCTTCAGAACTTGTTATTTCCATGGTCTCCTCTGCCTCACCAGTCTCAGGGGAAGCTTCTACGACCGCTTCTGCCTTGGGGTTACAGAGGGTCTGCCCTTTAGCTGTGCAGCAGTCAGGGTGGGAGGAAGAAGGACATAAAAATCCTCCTGAAGCTTTCATTCTTCCTTCCCAGTTCTTGGTCAGCTGCCCCCAAGGACAGATGAAAGGAGACAGAGTGCCCAGCTTGACATAATTTGCCCTTTTTGCAGGTGGATGTCTAAATGATAAATCAAGTACGTAGGTAAGAATATTTTTGAAATCGAGTATTCAAAACAGAAAGGGAATGCCCAGTTAACTTTCTAACCTGGTTGAACAAGAATTTTAAAATTACAATCTAGAAAATGGTGTTATATTTCTGTCAACTATATCCTTTCAGCCATGCTGGAAACATCTACCTGCTGTGACTGACACCACCACCTTTTCCTCTGAACTCCTCCTACTTTCCCCTCCCACCTGGAAGGGGAACCAACACCAGCTGGTGCAGAGGACACTTCCAGCTACTCCAAACTCATGGTTAAGAGTTCTCTTTGTTGCAGTAAAAACGAAGGCAAACTTCAGAACACCTGATATTTAAAATTAGATCCCAAAATGTACCTCTTAATTTATTTATTCTTTAACATTTGGTACTTACTTTGACATACTCCTTTGCATTCTCTTACCTCCTCCCCCATTTGCTGCCTAGAAATCTCAAAATAGTTTTATTTATTTTATTGCTATGCAGTTCTATAACTGAGCATGTCTCAGGGAATAGAAAGGTTTAATTTATATGCCCTGTTTAGCACAGTTAAATATATCTAGGAGCCCTTTCTTTTCTATAATACTAAGATTGAAAACACTAGTGAAAGATCTCAATAAAGCCCAAGTCTAAATGAACATCAAAAAAATAATTAAGGGAATGTTTTAAGCAGCATTTTTGTCATTCTTACCATCAATTTTTAAATTAATGTTACCGTTTGAATTTTTCAAGAAGACTGGTTTCCAGTTCTTTGGCAAACTGCATTCCTGCCTGGCAGTCTGGGAAATCATTTGGAGTGTGAGGTGTTCTTTGGTATTCAGAATGCTTTAATGCCTCTTGCAAGCCACCGACTCGTACACCTCGATATATCTGTTATAAAAACCAAACACCCAAAAAGCAATGTTTGAACCGATTCCGGGTTCCTAGCTGAAACAAAACACTAATGCCCAGAGAGTACTTCCTTAGAAAATTGGAAGTCTAACACTTCAGCTTTAAAAAATAAACTTAAGCATGGTTTTTACAGTTCTAGATGCTAATTTCAACAAAAAAAATTAGTCATGCTCTTTAAATTTAATTCTGCAGAGCTATCAATAAAACTGAAGAGAATTTCACAGGTTCTGATCTTGTACATTGCCAGGAATGTTGTATTACTTCAACAGCCACTGCCTGATGTATTTTAACCAATTTTAACCAATAGGTATCACTGCAACTAAATCCCTTGCATAATCAAAAGCCAGAAGGGAACTGCAGAAAGGTATTAAAACTGCCACCTAAACACTCAAAGCAGGATGCTTCAAACAGCGCCAAAGGAGTATTCAAGCTTAACTCAAACTTTGTTTTAAGCTCTCTCCCAAATCAGAGGCAAACAATTTGGTGACAGAAGTGTAAACAGCCAAGCTGGAAAATGATTAGCAGCAGCCACCAAATGATTCCTCTTTAGAGGCACATGGCTGTAGAAACACAGATAGGTATAGCTTCAGCTTTGTCTCCTGACTCCCCACTGATTTGCTGCTTCTAGACTGCCATATGGGCATAATTGTACCCAACAGAAGACATGGAAAGCTATTGTTTAAGTTTCAAGACCAAGCTTCTATCGTGAATCAGTTCATGTGCCATTTTTTAAAGTGAAATTTTGATCCTGTAATTGGGATTGGTTATACAATGTGAAGTACACTCTCTAAAATCGATTAATTTAAACTAAATTATATAAATTACCAAATTTACTTGCGATTTGCCATCAAAGTCACTTACAAAAGGAATCCAGAAAGCCATGCCCCAGCCCTTTGGAAGATAGATATCCCAGCCACTCCCCCATCCTGGTCGATCTTCTCCAGCCACTTTCCCTGGCTGCTGCACCAACAGTACGGGAATCTTAGATTCACAAGGACCCAAATCAAGGTGAGATCCAGGTACGAGTAACTGAGCTCTCATATGGTTTAAATCCTGAGAATGAGGAGACATTTCCCATAAGTTAATAACCATTCTTCTTCCCTCTTTCAGATACCCTTCCAAGATACAGAGAAAAGGTGAGTTTACAGCCAGGAAAAATAGAGTAGTAATATATTATATATTTGAACAGACTTTCATCAAGGTATGAAAAATTATTTTAGAAAGGAGTATTAAGCACCCTTTTTCTCCCTTTCTTACTTCCATAGTCCTTGATAAAGAACAGGTACAAGGTACAACATAGCTGAAAGAAGAAAAACAAGTTTTGCAACTTTGTATTTATAGACCTGTCCACAAGACTAGATTGAACAGCTGCTTTCAGTCTGTCAATATACGGAGCAAATCTGAACTATGTCCAAGGAGATGGGAAGAAGATTTGGTCATCAAACAGTTTCACATAAAGCATGCTGCCACAGAGGTTTTGTCAATCACCAGTTGTTATATAACATTGTACAACATTAAAAATAAATTTATGAAGAAATATACCATCAGATTACCTGTGTTTTATCAGGTAAACATTAAATTTCATGACAGCATAAAGAACACTGTTATATATAAAAAGATTGTGCTGATAACTGTCATGTGCTAGTGTAATATTTTCTAAGTACTCTATGTTTTTACACTATGTCAGACAGTTTGAAAGTGCACAAAATTAAATTTTTGAAAGAATATTTAGAAACATGTTTTTGCCATACAAATGTTTTCTCTTTCTGATTACAATGGTGCCAAAAGTTTATCACCGCTTGGGACTAAATCACCTTTTTATCCATGCATTTTATGGGCTGCCCTCCATTGTCAATGAAAACATCAAGATAGGAGATTTCAAATCTACAACAGCAAACCTGAAGTTCTCTACAAATCACAAGCTATTGCCCAGCACATCCACAGCATAATGTGCTGCAGTTCAGAAATACAGGATTTCTTTCCTTTTAACTTCCACAGTTCTTCCATCAGAAGAATCCTCCTGACTCCAGCTAAAGGCCAGAGCCTTCCCGTGTCACTCTTTTCTGCTGCACAGCTCAAGGTGATGTATGAAAACCCAATTCCAAACCTTTCTGTTATATAAACCTACAACTACAGTCCTATAGGCAATCCAATAGAGCTTTCTTTTGATTGAATCCATGGTCAATGGCTGTGCAAGAACATTATGCAAAGGCTACAAAAAACCACTTCATGTCAGCAGCTGGATACTATGACATTAAGGAAGCTATTGATTAATCTTAGATTTATACAAATTTCAAGTGTCTCTTTCTATGGACTC
The DNA here is from genome assembly GCA_013399915.1 of Illadopsis cleaveri. Lineage (NCBI taxonomy): Eukaryota > Metazoa > Chordata > Aves > Passeriformes > Timaliidae > Illadopsis > Illadopsis cleaveri. The sequence continues at coordinate 533,985 of VXBB01020602.1, forward strand.
TATGAACCATTAGCCATTTCCTCCATGGCAATCCACCTACTTAGTTACCTGCTCTGAGATTTTATTTTCAGTGACGTTCTTACAGATGTCGTGGTCCCAGATAAAGCTGTGAGCACAGTCTGCAGGTACACCCTTCAGGTACAGCTGCCTAATTTTATCATTATCTACAAAAGAAAAGAACCTTTAAAATATTCAAACAATTTTTGTGCTTTAAGTACCAAAGCCACTTCCGTATCATAATGAGCAGACAACCAAAAAAGTGTATTAAAAACTCAACAAGCATCACTGCTTCTGGCATATCTATCACATGTTCATACAAAATATGAAATCAACTGTAGTGTTAGAAAGACTAACCTGGTATTTTCTCACCAGCCTTTCTTCTTACAAAAGACATGATTGTTGACAATGTAAATTAGATCTTTACATACCACCTTTAATATTCTGGAATCTGGCCTTTCTGGCAGAGTGTGAAGCGCAACAGATTTGGTGAAAATCAGAAAGAGGAACATTACAACATCTGAAATAAGTCTGCCTAAGTAAACTTGTAAGAGAAGCAAGACATACCCTTAAGCAATGTACATACAGGAAACATTTGTATGGCTATGACTAGCATGCAACACTTATTTAGTACTAGTTTCCTGCTCTGGATCTTTTCAGGCTGTGTGCTTCAAGGAAGGGACTATGCTTGCTTACATCTGCACAAATCAAGAGTTGTGTACATTACTTAAGATAAAAACAATTAGAGCTTCAAAATGGATTGTTGAAGTATTAAATAACCTATCTCTTCTTCAGTTTTACAATCTAAGGAAAGCAAAAAAATGTGTATCTACCTTTAGTGACCTAAGGATTAACAGCCTTCAATGTACAGTACAGTATTAAGTGAATGCTGATCCATTTAAGTAAAATAATTCTTATAAAGAAACAATACAATGAACCTATTAAGAGTTTTGTGATTAAAAACTTAGAGGAACTGTTCCTCATTTCATCATCCACAAGGTCTTACATATTAAAGGAACATAACATGTCAGGGCTTGTTTTGTTTTTAAATTATTTAAGTCTTTTTAGAAAAGGTTCTTCTAATTTTTCCAGGTAATGTAGACAAAGACTCAAAGACAGAAGATATGGATTATTCAGTGGTACTAAGAGTACCTAGCAATAGGTATTGTCAAACATAGCTGCAATAATTTATTTAAAACCCATAGTCTTTAAAATACACCCATTACTAAAAATTGCAAAGTCCTTTGCAAGAAATAGTAACTACTGCAGCACTTGTGACAGTTTGATGATGTTACTGGTACTTGCCATGCATTCTTGCTAATGAGTTAGATTTATGTGAGGAGAAGAAATGCAAAAGAAATTATCAGATTACAGTGGCATTCCTTCAAATTAAAAACAATAAAACTAAAAAGGGAATCCTTGCCAATTAAGCAGAAGAATTCCTTCTCTGACCAAAAATTAAGAACAGGAAACTGAGCAGGAACCTAAGAGAGCTCAACACTCCTACAGGCAAAGCACATTCTTTCTGGAGATAAAGCAAGTATTAATGCCTCAAAAGAAGGAGAAAAAGAGCAACAAAACTGTGTAGTGGTGGTAGGAAATGTCTTCCTGACTCTTACAGATAACCAAGGGGGAAGGGCACATAATTACAAGTATAAAGTAAGGAAAGTACCTTTTCCATCTTCTGTACAGAAAGCATTTGTGAACACCAGAACCTCTTTACGTTAAATTATTTAAATATGTTCTAGTTCCTTCAGATGCAAATTATTCACTGCAATCTTCTCTGCTTTTTTTAACATTTCTTTCTATTACTACACTTCAGGCAGCATATCCTTGTCATATTCTCATAGTTCTTTGCAATTCCTATATGCTGTAATGGCATGAATATTTGTTTCCCCACTATAGAAAGACCTTTTAAGTCAGTCTCTTTTCATCACCACCACTCATCCCATATCCTCCTTATTAGCCTAAAATATTCTTCTCTAACTTGGTACATTCCTTCTCCTTGATCCTCACTGAACCTGTAGAATTTATCTTTCTACTAAGCATACTATAATTCAAATCATAATCCCAAATCCTCAACCAGTTCTTCTTACCTCTCTCCTGTTTTCTTCAGTCCATATTTTAAGATTTCTGGGGAAATAACCTTACTGACGAATAAGATGCTGGTAATAGTGAAAGTAAGATGTTAGGGCTAGTATAGGTAATAGGAAGTTGCACTATTAAGCACATGAAGCTCATCAACAAGCTACTTCTGTTGGTGTCAATGGTTGGTGCTTAGACAATACAGGCAGGTAGAAGAAGGCTTTTTTCCATTTCAAGCTATTGATCTGATTTGCATAGCTGACTATCTACTATATCTGAGTAAAGTCACAACACAAGGCTCAGAAAGTTTATGTAATTCTAAGGCTCATAAAATGATTTTTTTTTCAGAAGGGGGAAATTAATAGCACTGATATGGAATTATAGATCTTAAAGAAGTCTCTTTTTTTGGGCAAATTCTACTGGAAGACAGTGATATTGTCTGTCTTCTTTGATCCTTCTGCTTACTCAACTTTTTCAGTTGCGTGTAACAGTAAACGTTTCAGCAGAACCTAAATTAGAAGGTATTATGCCATTTACCTTTCCTTGCTAGCTGAACAAGGACCTCCTCCTTCTCCTAAATAAAACTCAGAGAGGACAGAAGCAGTTTTAAATTCATGATGAAAAATACTCAGAAAGAAACAAAAAAGCAACACCAGCTTTTCTGAGTATTTGTGGCATGGAAGATATTTTGCAAGTGAAGGATAACCCCAGGTAGAAAGATGTTGAAGATGGAAATTTCTACTCAGCCAAAGGAAAAAACACAGGCGTGCTCCTGACTCCCTGTCTTACACCATTACCTCTTTACCATGGCCATCTTTCCTGAGGTAAAACCAGCTCCAGCAGCAGGAGAGAAACTACTATGAGACATTTAAAATACCTAAATGCTTTCTGTTGATCTTGTCTTCTTAAACACATCCTCAGAGACATTACAAGCAAAATGAAAGACACTGAATTACTTTCTGTAGTTGCTAACTCTTCTAGCAGCTCAAACCAGTATCTGTAAACAAGTGCTACATATCTCATCTTACTTCTCAGCAGGAAAGAACCAAAGTAGAGGTCATGTATGCTGCAGCATTTCCAATAGGAACACTAATGATGATAAAGTTAGCTGAGCAGAACTAATTAACAGAAAGGCTGTTCTAGACACAGAGGGTAGAATAGGAGGATGTAAGAAAATGAAAACAGTAGAATTGTGCAAAGAGCTTAAAGACAGTAACTGAAGTAGGTGTTCAACCTGACTTAAGTGAGATATAAGACTAGATAACTCTAGTGTCTTGCAAACAGACCACCAAGGAAATTCAGTATTTTGAAGTCTCTGGAACTCGCAACTCGTCCTATTTGCTACTCTTTGCTTGCTGGCTATCATGTTTCTCCTATTAGGTAAGGGAGCCCGTGTCCAGTCAACCTAACTGGGAATGCCTACACTGTACACAAACCCCACTGCATCCTTTTGCACATTTTTAGAGGACATTCAAATCCATCTGAATTTGAATTTTGCACTGAAACATTGTGTAAGTCAGCACTGAAATGAAAATTTCAGAAGTTATATTTGCATCTTTCATTTTCTATCATAACCAGCATCCTGGCCATCTGAAATACTAATCCTACAAAGGTAAGAATTTTTTTGCAGTGGAATTGCAACTTTCAACATTGCAGACCTATAAACCAGAAATAGCACCTATCTTCTTGGAGAGAGAAACTGCATCAGGGAGACTAAACACCAAACAGAAACTTACTATGGAGCTTTTAGCACCTGGTTGGCCTTGCCAGGATTCGAACCTGGATCATCTGTATGGTCAGACAGAGGCTTCCACTGAGCACAAGACCAGCTTTGGTGCATGTCCCTCCCTCACAACTGCTGTCCTAAAACCTATGCAACTTTCAAGCTGTTTCTGTTCTGCCAGGAGCTCTAGAAATGGGACATATTTAGAAGCAAAACCTAGAGGAAAACAGCAAGAGACAATCCATAGAAGACAGAAGTAAATGAAAACAAAAGCATAGAGAGAAACTATATCTCTTCATATAATATAGACAAGGGATTTTACCTTGGTATTTTTCAAAGTCTGGCATGGCTTTTGTCTTCTTTTTTGGCAAATTGACTCGAGGATCTCCAACAGTGAGGCCAAGTATTGTACCTGGTGGCATATCTGACGGTGAACTCATCCCTTTAAAAACACACAGATGAACATTGAAATGAAACCACCAATTAATGCATTTTGGCCTGCAGGGATGTGACACCACTGTAAGCCAGTGAAGCAATCCAGAATACTCTATTTAACATATTTTGAAAACTCACCAATGCTTGTTAAATGTTCAGTAACAAATAAGTCAACAAGAGCAGTGCAAGACTTGGTTTGCAATTACATTTACATTTAGCATAGAAGTAAGGTCACTGTTACAGACTCAATTCATCCTTTGCATTTGACAAATTTCAAAGAACAACCAACCTTTGTTTTACACCCATGTGTCTTCAAGAGAATGGAAATTTAGAAGTGTTTTGTAGAAGTTTTACGTCATCTCTGCTTAACTGCCACATATTGGATAGACAGTCTGAATACAGTGAGAGATCTACCAAAGCCAGTCCCTTACCTGCTTCAGTGCTAGAAATTGAGGAGATATTGTTAACTTTATGATACTTTACAATTCAGCCAAATACACAACTGTTAATTTAGAAATGAACACATATAAACAAAGTATAATACTTTCACTTTGGATTGGAGGCTACCATTTTATCTGTGGATGTATTGTACAACCCACTGTCTTAATTTGAAGTCTATAAGAGAGAATGAGAGAATACATTAGACTGTATATGCCATCAGCAACCCCAAATCTAAGTTCATGAGGATAACAAACAAGATTCAGTTTCTCTATTAAGAGTTTGAACTACGCAGAGGATTAAATTCTCTTAAATACCCCAAACGTAACATTTTTCAATTCTTTGCCATGCCCTGGCAAGCACCTAAGCACATTCTCATTCTCATCTCTCTCTTGATCATGCAAAAAATAATCATGTCTAAACTGAAGTCAAATTTATTAGCATGCCAATTTTGACCATTAGATTTTAAGCTTCCCCCTCTTCCACCCATAGCACCCACGTGCCCAAATACCTTCCAATAGCTCAAAGATAGCACTTTGACATTGATGAAGAGATACTTTTTCGGGGTCCTTGCAGTTTTCTACCCACCAGTTATTCAGTTCTGTCTCTGAATCTACCATCTCCTGGAAAACAATATATCTAATTAAACTCAAATGGTTATTCATTATTTTCTATCAGTATGAATTCACTCTCAGTTTGCTTTAACCACTACAGCTGTTTCTTCCTCTTCATGTTTTAAACCAAAGTAATTTTTTCCTGACGAAGTATAGTCCTATACTTCACAATAATCTCTAATAAGCTGTACAATTTAACTAGTGTTCCAAAAAATAAATAAAGCAATCCACAACACTTCCTAATTCTGTCATTATTTCTTACAGAAAGCCAGAGATTTCATGGCCTCATCATGTTTGCTTCAAGAGACAAAAAAACCCCATTCAAATGACAGTGATGCTATACACCAAGAAGTGGATGATGAACCTAAATCCTGGAGGAACTCCTATTTGACTGAAAACATCTAAGTTTTCTGTACCTTAGATGTCTTCCCCCCTAATTCTAGGTGCTCCAGTTCATTGCTTGACAAACAGGATGTATGGTTTGTCAAAGAGAATATGAATTTTTCTGGACCTCTCAGCAGAAACTACACAGCACCACTGTTTTTTATTTTCTTTCTACTCCCACTTAAAATCCAGGTGGGACTTCTTCCTGAGATCAGCATTAGTCAAGAGGCTCAATATAGAGAAGCCACGAGGTCTATGTATTAACATAGATTAGCATTTATGAAAAGAAAGGCTAGATAATTTATGGGTCTTTCTAGCAAAAAACATCCAAAGTCAATTTGCTTACTGTTTGGACAGAAGCTGCTTTCAGGGTGTCTGTAAGGACAGAGTGCGATAACGGGCCGATCAGCCGGTATCTGAGAATCTCCATGCTTCTGTCACTGAAACAGGAAAGTTTCAGGTGAATGTACAAATGGACAACACACATTATTTTCCCCAGTACTGTTAAGCCAGCTATGTTATGTGGTTATGGGCCACAGTTTCTGACTCTACTGTGAACAAACCTGATTGCAATGCCAGTAGTCCGTGCGATCCAAGAGTAGGACTGGAATGGATCTCTAGTGCCGTCACCAATTATTTTTTTCACTGGCACAGCTTTTTCTCCTTCTTTATCCTCCTTCTTTCTTTTATTGCCAAGGCTTATAACAACTTCCACTTGTTCTTCCTCTTGAATTGATGTTGTAACAGACTCAGTAATACAGATTTCTTCAGGCTCTGAACACTGAAAAATTGCTTTTAACTCCTTCAGTATGTCCTTAAGAAAAATGAAGTTTGGATTAGGATGATATGCACTGCACACCTTCAGTATATTTTTAAAAACTATACTCCATTATTTAATTTTCCTATATGGATTTCAAGGAATAAAATTTAATTTTGCTGAAATCAAGGGCTTGCTAAGAAAAACTGAAAGCAATATTGAAAGTTGCTAACAATTTGTTCTCTTCCAAATTAATACTAAAAAAATTGCCTGTGCACAGCATTTTACTTTTCTCATTTTTGTTTTTTTAAAGCTGATAGCTAAGTATCAGATTATGATTATCTGTGACGATACTGAACTTAGCCTGCTGGGGGTGCCAGTGGAAAGGATGTGAATCAAGCAACATCATATTGGACATGTATCCTGAAGCAACTGACACTACAAAACTTTTCAGAACCTTAAGCACTGAACACCTTAGCAGCATGCACTTTCAGTACAAGGTTTACAAAAACAAGTTGCAGAACATGAATATTGTTAGAGTGGAAATAGTCTTTCAATTCCTGAAGTTCCGTGTTATACCCAGTTCTTCCAAACTTTTCAGATGATCTCTACAGCATTAATAATGCACAATACATAAAGAGATAAGAGTTCAACTACATAGGAAAAAGCACCTGCTTGAGAGCTGGATGCACCCAGATCCACAACTGCCTGTTTTCAGACTCATCCCTGGGTTTCCAAATAAATGTAACAGGACCAAGCATATCCTCAGGATAGCGATCTGCTCTGTAAAGATTCAGGGAACCCTCAAATCTTCCAGACAGACAACCAGCCTCTTGGAATGTCAATCCTAAAAAAGAAGATACTTATTGAAGAACAAAATAATATGTTGTTTAATAAACAAAGTAAAATTGAAATTCAGTCTGGCTGCTGAGTGGCTAACGTTGTACCATAATGACCTTATTAATAAGCCACTGAAATGTCTAGTCCTACTATGACATCTTAATTACTTTTTTCACTCAAAATCACAACTCAGTATCAACTCTGTTACTACTATTGAGACTGATACATTATTAAAAAAGGAAAAGGATGGGTTCATCCTTTAGTCTATCCCAAATCTTTATTTTGAACTATGTAAATTTTACCTGTGTCAATGCTACATATTCGAGCAAGTTGCTTCAGCAGCTCATTCTCTTTACCCTTCAATTCCAGGCAACAATAATATGATAAGTCCTGAAACAATATGATAGTATCAAAGTGAGAATAACTCTTTAAAGTGAGCCTGGTAACAAAGGACCAGACAGGGCTTCACAATTTAAACTTAAGCAGAATTTTTTCATTCTCTAAAATTTGCTGTAGTGAAATAAGTTTCTTTTTAACTTAAAATTAACAGCTGTAGGAGAGTGGTGAGGAATATCTTATATGAGGGCCAACCTGCCTCTCAAACCAACAGATCAAAAAGGACATAAAACAAATTATCTCTCCTTAATAGCTGCTCAGGTAGATGATATAAGGATTCACTTAATCTCTTAGGTCTTGAGAAAACTCAAAATGTAGTATTTCAGTCATAGTTACCACAAGACTCCTTTAAAGGTTCACTTAATCTCTCTGAAACTTGCCACCCTGAATTACAATTATAAAATGAATTATTTCATACTTAGCAGTCTTATTAGCAGCTGACATAACAGTACTTCAAAGAGACAGAAATATTCATTATAACTAAGCAGTTGATTACTTCACCTTGGCAAAATATCAGATAAAACATGCAGATGTGGTACCTGAAGAAGGCAGTGCTTTGTCATGGCTCGGTAACAAGCCCTGTAGCTCTTCTCTGTAGGGCTGTTTCCCAAGCAGTATCCCCATTTCTTTACCATATGAAATCTCTTTGCATGCCAAATATGGGTTTCCAGCCAAATATTCTTTCTTTGCCTGTGATTAAACTCTGCTACCAAATTTATGTGGCGTCTTCTAGCTTTGCGGCATTTAGTCTTTGACTGTTCTTTTTTCTGATGTACAGCTTTCTCTGCCTGTTTTTAGAATTTTTAGAAGAGAGGATATTAAAGTAAATCTCAAGAGAAAAGAATTCTGAAAAAAAAAAAGGCTGAAATATTAGAATACTGGAAGCACTAACACTAAGTTATACCATGCTGGATCATTCTTGAGGGTAACTAACTTTGAAATTTTCTACGCAAATCACATCCACAGAAGTGCATCAAGGTTTGACTGAAACCAAATATAAAACAAAATCCCCACACATTCAGAAATTTAACAGCGGACAGTAAGGGCTGCTACTTCCTGTATGAAGTTTTTGCCACACATCAATTTATTCACGTGAACAAATCAATGTGACATGGAAAATGCCTGGAGATTTGAGCTCATACAGAAGCAGTTCAGGCTCTCAGATGAACAGAAAGGACCCTACGAGTTCTACAACACATAGAAGCAGATGAGAGAGGACTGTGGTAATACCTTGACTAAATTATTGATAACCAGACCATATGAACTATTACATTTAGATGCATGATTAGAGAGGAAAGCATGACTCAATCAATGTTTTTCTTTTTGTGGAAAAAAGTGGAACAAATAAATAGGACTGTGAGACACACAAAAAAATTCTTAGAATATTCTTTGCAAGCTCACCAAGAAACACTTGGCAACACACCACTGGTTATAAGAATAGCAAAAGCAAGAAAATGATAGAAAATCAGTGCCAAGAACACTAAAAACACTGAAGCAACCAAAGAAATCAAAATAGAACTGAAAAAAAAAAGTAAGTATCTTCCCATCAGACCCACCATGCATCACAGAGAAGGAAATACAAGCCACTGGATCAATGGTAGGTGACTAGTTCAGAAAGGCAGTTAGAGAAAAAGGGATGCAGCATTGTAGGGGAAAAATATACATCCTGAAGCTTATTGAAGAGATGATCTGGGTAAATGTTTCAATGAATATGGTTGTGATAAATGATCTAAGACAAAGAAAATACAGCAGAATTGGAACAGGTAACTTTGAAGATGAAACACTGAAAAGTAATAGGCAAAACCTTTACAAAAACAAGTAATAGATATGACAAGCTGCAAGCAAATGTGAGCCTGTGCAATCACATAAGCCACACCAAAAGACCTGAAGACAGAAAATGTAGTAGAAGAAATACAGCTGCCACAGGGCCAATTAAATAATCTCAAAAATCCAAGAGTCGTACACGGAGTGGAAACAGGGATGGGAGTGTATGTGTGAGCATGTACACAGAAATTAGAAAGGCTGTCAGATGAAAGGAGTTAAAAAAAGCAGGACAAAAATGAACGAAACATAAACATAAGAGAAATCTAGATTTAACAAGGATAACACATAACTGTGCAAAACAACCCATGCCTTCTTCCTTCAGTTCCCAGAAAACAGACCCAAACTGCATCTCTTGTCATGTCTGACAAAGCAAAAAGAACGTGAACCAAAACAGTAAAATGAGATACAGGTTGTGAAGATCCAATAAAACACCCTAAGAAGCATGGGATTGGTGTGTGGCAGGGAAGCACCTGAAACAATTTCTAAACCATGAGCAATCATCTTCAGGAACTCAGGGTGGAGGAGGCAAGGCATCAACTTAAAGAAAATGCAAAGGGAAAAAAAATGCAATAAATAAATTTATCAGTCAACCTTAATGGATAGAAAACTTACCAAGCAAACTCAATTGATCACTTTAAGAATTCTCAGTGACGATAAAGTGATCAATGCTAAACATTGAGAAGATCATTTCCAAATAACACCCTGCTGAACCAATTTTTAATTTTCCTTTTTAAACATACAGGAAGGCCACAGTGAGTAAGGAACAAGTAACCCCCATAGGCATATTCTGACTAAGTGATGAGATTTTGCCACAAACTGAGTTTCATGAGCTGTTATGACTAGTCAGTAAGCCTTAAGTGGCATGCAGCCTACCAATAACCCCAGTGTACCTCCCACATTTGAGCTGTAACACTCAAACCATCAGGTCAGCTGTGCTGGCTTGAGGCTGGCACGGTCACATCCTAAAGCTGCGGTGGGGTGCAAGGCAGACAGCTCTTATTGAGGACTCTTAGACCACCTGGGACCAATGCACCACCTGAACAACCTCTCCTGCAGTGGACTCTTCTATCACTACTCTAATAACCTTTCAAAATGTCCAGTAATCACAGCCAGGTGGTTAGTGAGACCTACTTGAGCTACCACCTGAAACTGAGGTGATCTTGCATTTTGAATCCAAATGTCAGTCAAAGTTTAGGGTACTCAGGGAAGTCTGGCAGAAGTTCAGGTCTGAACATTAAAAACCATAGATCTGAACACTGTGCCCACTACATGAAATGCTGTAAAACACACTTATACCTCTTTCCTGGCCATCTCTTGGAGCCGCCTGGGCAGGCGTTTGACATTGTGACTCATTGCTCTCCTTCGCATGTGCCTAGGGAGGGTCTGGAAAACCAGAGAGTTGGAAGACTTCTGTGAAACTGCTTTCAACATGGCATTGATCTCAGCAGCACGAGCTTGAGCAAAGGTAGACACTGGAATGAAAAGAACTGCATCAGAGCATGGCAAACAGCAAAAAGCCAGAGGAGGATACTGCATGTAAATTACAGAATTACTCCCAGTACAGCAGTCCAATATCTTCTTGTTGTAAAAGTAAGTACTGTACTGTCACTGAAGAAATTTCAGTTCTTTACATATCCTGAAGTTTACAGATATGGTCAAGCAAATATTCACACATGAATGAATCTGAAAGCTGTTTAACCAACAATTCCTATTTGCATTAAATACTTCTCTGTTAAATTAGAATAGCAATTTTTCAGGTGGTATTCATGGAGATGAAAAAATCTTTAGCATGGAAACAAAATAGAAGCAGTAACATATTACAGACTGTCCTAAAACAACCAAATAAAAATCCAGAGCTTGGCCTCATTTCATGTTTATGGAAGTGTATCTACTATCAAAGCACTGCCACATTTTGCAAAACTGATTTGCTCTCCTAAATAAATGTTCTGTTAGATGAAAAGCTGTCTTTAACTTACATCATGAGTAAAATCAGTTTCACTGGCTACATTAAAAGCAGATGACTGTCAGCACTCATTTTGCTGGCAAACAGAAACCAAAATGCATTTCCCTCACTACAAGCAGGTGTAACTTTTCCACTCAGAAGTCTGAAAGAATCCATTGAACAACAGCTAGTCATTCACTCCAGTTCCCAATTACTTCTGTGTTATGGAGAAAATCAGGAAAACCAGAAGAACACAGCATCAGTTCTAATTTTTGCTCTTGCACAAAAACAAAGACAGCAAACTTAATCACCAGCAAATTGCCCTGGATATATAAATTATGACCTTTTCACATATACAAACCTGTTATGTATCTTGGCATTTCCTCAGATACACTCTGGTGTCCTCCTTGCCATCCTCCTCTTCCTCTGCCTCTCTCTCCTCTACTTTGCCCCTTTGAAAAATATTGGTCTTTCCTGTAAGAAGGCCCAGATGACTGATTTGAAAATTTCTGCTGCTGCTGCTCAGAATGAACACCTCCTGGAAGGTTTAGAGATGAAAAGAGGTTAGAGAAACACAAAATAGTCTGAGTAACCAATAACTCTATTTGTCTTTTCTCATAAAACTACATTGCAGACTCCTCCTATTATATTTAATACATGTAACTCAAAAAGCCACTAGAAATCAGAAGAATTAAGTCCTTTCTTATAGGAATAAATAAGAATTTTATGCTGCCCTGCAGCCAACTTGTGGTAGATTAAGTAACTTTTGCATGCTCTGAAAATGGTATGCAATCCAGACTTTGCCTGCAAGAGCCGGAACAAAATCAGTCCAGGCAACACCATAGTGATTTTTATTATTTCTTGTCAGAGTTTTAGTAACAAAACGGTAAAGTTATTTTTTCCACTTACCCTTGATTTTTTTTTTCTATAAGCAAATGTATTCTTGCCTGCCATATGTTTCTTTTACAGCAATAATTAAGGTAAGCATGATACATATACGTTGGTGCAGTAAGTTATTTTTCTGGTACGAGCACTAAAACCAATACTGAAATTAAATAACAAAAGCCTACAGTAAAGCTTCCTAAGGTACACAGACATAAGACATACCTTAGGAGTGCTAAGCACGTAGCAAGTACCTAAAGTTTCAGAGGGCCTTGAAGTCCTTATTCAAAGACCAGTGAGTATTCAGCCTAACTAATATTATATATTAGTTTAGATTACTTTATGTTCAGTTAAGCCTTAGTTAGGATTTCCAAGACATCTTGAGATATGGCTCCCAGGCAGTTCATGCCAGACAATCCAACTAAAAAAGGTCCAGACATCCATTCCCATCACCCCATCCACTCCATCAAGACAACTGGTTGGAGAGAACAAGAGGCCATAGCATTCAGGAAGCCTCTCTAGTGAAAATCAACCTGCATGCCCACAGAAATGGAGTGAAAGATTGAAAAAAACAGTTTTCAGGTTGATCAGCTTCTTAAACAAGCCTGTCCGTTTGTCCCAAAACTGCTACCGTTGGCATGAAGAACAGCCAGGAGCAGATTCACATTCAGCAACATCTCAATTTATGAGAACTTAAAAAGGCAAAGAACCTCCTTTTTCCATTTCAAATAAGCAAGAAACTGAAGTTTTATGTTCAGCAGCAGTACTGTTACAGGCTGCTGCAACCACACATCATGCAGAACTGCAGTAATATTGCAGAAAAAATAATTTGGTATAGACACAGAAATTAGCTTTTATGTGGAACAATTCCCTGACCTGGGTTTCCACATGCCTGAGTGCAGCATTGTCCAGACACTGAGGTGAAGGTGAGAAGGAAATAGCTGGGAAAGAGGGATGGAAGCTGTCTCAGTCAGCAAATCTGTGTGCCTACAGCCCAAAATTAACTCATATCACAAACACACCCTTTTAATGGAGGTAAAAATTGTAATCAGAAGACAGAAGACTGTTTGGCAAAACACTCACTGACTTAGTAACTAAAAAACACTTAAATAATTTCAGCTACTACATAGATGCATAGTTCTTTAACTTCTATTCAGAATTTTTCTTTCCTGTTTCTACAAAACAGGCCTGTAAAACTGCGATACTGATACTGCAGAAGAATGTTACAGGGATGAAAATCCACACCTTTTAACAGAATGAGAAATGTAACCACATAATCTCAGAAGTTCCCTGCTACAAATAAAGTTGGAAAAATGTGTTTAATCTGGCAGTACTCCTGTAATGACATTCCAAAATCTTCAAACATGGCTGAGCATAATTTGCTATTTGCATATGCATAATTTGCATTCTGTCTGCTTAGGAACTCCTCAGTCACCTAAATACACAGTGACACTCAGGGTTTTTTCATTCAATCACAAAGATGCAATTTGTCAGCTACTGAAGGCCTCACAATAACAAGTCATTTTATGCGTGAGGTTCTCCCCAGAAATAATGGAGGTAACAAAATATCTAAATGTGAAGATGGTGGTGGAAATTGAGGTCCCATGGAAGCATAGAGGATGCAGGTCAAACCACAAAGTCGAAAAAACCATCTAGCATATGAGCTGACAGGATCCTTCAGTCTTCAGCTGCAAAGGTTACCTGTGTACAAAATGCTGCAGCAATGACCCAGGACACTGCCATTTTAGGGACATGCCCTGCTGCCTCCTCCAATACCCTTCACAGATAGAGGAGCCACAAGCCCCAGGAGGCAAACTGGTTGGGCATGCAGATCTGAGGGAAAACCAGGGCATTTATCACAGTACCAGAAGGCTAAACCAGCCCCTCCTGCAGCTCCCGAGTCCGGCGGAAAAGCAAGGGAGAAACTGGACTGCGTATAACATCCAAATTCATTTTACGACTAGGAACCGTAAGGATTCGTTATGGAATCGAAGGGATGACAGAGAAAAGCCCATATTCACTGGATGCAGAATAGTCTGGGTTGGAAAGGGCCTCTGGAGTCCATCTAGCCCAACTACCCCACCAAGCAGGGCCACATAGAGCAGGTTACACAGGAACGCATCCGGTGGGTTTGGAATGACTTCAGACAGGGAGCCTACACAAGTCTCTCATGTTAAAGAGAATCCCATATTAACGGGATTTACGAGAGCACCAGGACTAAAGGAGTCCGTGGCCGGGCTGGAAGCCCTGGATACTTCCACAGCGAGCACGCCGCGGGCTGGGGAGAGGGGGACATTTGGCCCTGAGGGGGATCACCCTGCCAGCGTCGGGAGGGGCTCCCACAGTCGCCTCTGCTCGGCCCTAGGCTCTGCTCCCGCCGCCGGCGAAGGGCCCCGGCTCTGCGGGCAGCGTGATGCTGGCTGGCTGGTTCCTCATCTTCTTGGCTCGCTTCTTCTCCCGCGCACCAGACATCTCTGGCAGGGTTGCGGAGCGTCTCCGTAGCGGGCAGAGATGGAGAAGGGTCGGCGGTCGATGCAGCCGCAGCCCCTGGCACCAGCCCAGACACGGAGCCCACTCGCGGCGCGGCCTCCCCAACACACGTGGACGCCCACGCCCCTGCAGAGCGCATGCGCACTCCCCCCACATGCATTAAGGACTACATTTCCCAGAAGCCCCCGCGGGCAGTGGTGGGCGGAGCGTGCGCTGGCTGGACGCTACGGGGAGGGAGGGCAAGAGGGGAGGCCCCAGCACTTACCGCAGCTTCAGCGCCGGCTCCGGACATGGCCTCGCTCGTGAAGAAAATAATCAGCACTACTAAGGCCCCTGCACTGGGTCCCTACAGGTAATGCCTTAGCTAAGAAAAATTTGGGAGTCTTGGTGGATTACAAGTTGACAAGGAGCCGGCAGCGCCCTTGCAGCCCATGCTTTCCTGGGGTGCATCGGGAAAAGTGGCCAAGAGGTTGAGGGAGGTGATCCTGTCCCTCTGCTCGGCCCTAGTGAGGCCACATGAGCTGTGTCCAGTTCTGGGCTCCTCAGTGCGAGAAAGACAAGGAGCTACTGGAGAGGGTCAGCAGAGGGGCACAAAGATGATGAGGGGTCTGGAGCATCCTTTATGAGGGGAGACTGGGGGTGCTGGGCCTGTTTAGAGAAGACTGAGAGGGGAACTCATCGACACCTATAAATACCTCAAAGGCAGGTGTCAAGGTGATGGTGCCACACTCTTATTAGTGGTGTCCAGTGACAGGACAAGGAGCAGTGGTCTTAAACTAGAACACAAGACGTTTCAGCTCAACATGAGGAAGAACTTCTTTATATTGAGAGTGGCAGAGCATTGGAACAGGCTGCTCAGGGAGGTTGTAGAGTGTCCCGCTGGAGACATTCCAAACCCAGCTGCATGTGTAACCTGCTCCAGGTGACCCTGCCTTGGCACAGGGGTTGGACTGAATCGCCTCCAGGGGACCCTTCTAACCCTAAACAATTCTGTGACTTTGGCTGCTGGAGATCTCTTGGGAGACGCAGGAGCAGATTTTGCTGGAAGGGTTTTGGCAGGTCCCTGGGGGTCTGTCAGGCAGGCCTGGGGCTGAGGGGAGAGCAGGACCTCTGAGCAGGGGCCAGTCCTGGTACCCCCTCCCCCAGGGACACCTGGGGTCCCAAAGCACGAGTGGGGCTGTGGTGCCACGGCAAACTGCAGCCTGATAAGGGGAGGGGATATGCTTCAAAAAGTTAGTTTGGGAAAGTAATTCTGGAATTGGTGGGAAGCAGTGAATGGGAAAAAAAAAAAGAAGAGTGGTTGTTCTACAGAAAAAGGTGCTTAGCTAGAGACAAGCATGTTGTGTCGGGAAGCTAGAGGTGCTGACTATGCAGGTGGTGGAGAGTGAAGGTTGATCCTAATCCAGGGTGAGCTTGGTTAATCAATGCCTGGGAACTGAAAATTCTTTATTTTGAATAGTTATAAATGTTTCTCAGTCTAAAAACTTAACTGCTGTAAAAATATGTAAGATGTTCAACATTTTCACAAGTATGTTGTTGTAGCAGTTCTGCATATAACTAAAATAAAGAAAAATCCCAGTTTTAACTGGAGGAAGGTTTCTCTTTGCAATTTGGATATGAAAAAATGTTCAGTTAGTATAGTAGATTCTTATAGCTAAAGTACTGAGGAATTTTTACCAGGATGTTTTCTAAGAATTTTTAATTCTATATTCAGGCTTTATATTTACAATAGCATCTTCATGCCTTCCAGGTGCCTTTTTGTCTCCATTACTTTGTGTCCTGAGCTTTCTAAACTTCAAACTATGTGTTTCTTATAGGCATTATAAAGATGGAAAAATACAAAGTGTAGAAGCAGAGAGACATGACATGAAGGTTAACTTCAGTATACAATAAACTATTGGTGGATTGCAGCCAGGGGCCTGGCATTGCTTGGCATGAGGAGAACATCCAAGACACCAGAAGGCAACAATTCTTTGCCTACATACACATCCCGCTGTCCCAGCCTTCAATATAGCTTTCCACTCCAAAATGTTGTGCTTATTGGTAGTTTTTGATTGAATACTGCCTATTGTGCAGCCTGTTAAATGTATGACAGGTCTAACATCAATAAGTTTATCACTAACTTAGTTTATCAGATTTTAGTAAACTTGTCAAAGTCCAGAGAGCAGAAGTTGCACAAGAAATGACTGCCACATCTCTGCTGTGAAGTCTGAGCTTGGTTACACAGGAATGAGGGCTTAATGTGGAATGAAGAACTGGAATGTATTGGCTGCATTCCTGCTTCTGCTACAGCCCTTCATTATGCTTTTTGGTGACCTATTTTTACTATTTCCTTTACTATATCCATTTGCCAGTACCTTGAGGTAGGTAGGTAGATAGATATATAAAAAGACACATATCTGTGTATGAGTCTATATATCTCATTTATGTTTTTAAAATTTTAAAAGACATTGCAGAGATAGTGCTCTTGTATTAATCAACAATCATTTGTGTAAAGAAGATCTGATTAACAAAGAGTATGGTTCCTAACACCATCTCTCTGACAGACAGTGTTGTTCTAAGGTCTGGCCAGTTTTGCATTTAGGTACACTGAAACCTGAAAAGACACACATTCACATCCCTGCTGATTAATGAGTAGCTATGATTGGCCCTAGTTACTGTCTGCAGTTAAAGAATCAGTGGGGTTTGTGGAGTTGAAGTTTCCCTTTGCTTCACTTGTGCATTTGAGTGCAGCAGAAGTCTAGTCCTTGGCTGGTAAATTATTCCCAGTCTCAGTGAATGGAGGATTCCATTGGTGAGCACACCAAGAGGAGGAAGTTGAGCAGAGCAGGGGACCCCAATAAGGCTGCTGCAGATGCTGGCCTGGCAGTGGTATCAGAAGGCTTCAGCTTGTTCCTTCCCACGTTATTCATGATTTAGGACTCTCCAATAGTCTCTATTGAGTTAAACATTTTGCTGTCGTTTGCTTTGTGATAAGCAGTGCAAGACAATCTTTTTCACTGGAGAGCCCATACCTTCTTGTTGCACAGCTCTCTGTGCTTCAGAAAGAAACAGAAGTTTGTGCTCTGAGGGCCTCCCACCACAGAAGGAGTGGTAGGAAAGAAAATTAAGGAAGCCTGTGTGTACATGCACACATTTCTATCAGCAAGACTGTGTCAGCTAGAAAACTACTTTATTCACTGACTTCTCTTCTTTGAATGGTGTAGTTTTGTTAGTTGATGGCAGAAACAATAATCCCTATGTAAGATAGTTTACCATATCTGACAAGTTACTGGCTATTTTTTCCCCTTATGAAATTACAGGAGAATGTAGGACAGGTGTAAAAGGAAAGATGGGAATGATGGCATTGTTCAAACTGCCTGACCCTGATCATTTGACTGAGTCCCTAGATTAGGTTGGTCCCCTGTGAGGTGAATGGATTAAGACAATCTGAGTGAATCTCAGTGGAGCGATGTAGTAAAAATCTTCTCTGAATGTGTCCCTCTTTTCCCATTGACATTAAAGGGAAGCAAACCTATTTCAGATACTTCAGGGAGGTACCTACTTCTAGTTTGTGTAGCTTGAGAGAGTTGTTGAATAGTCAGAACAATGCATTTTCTTGTGAAAAGAGAAGAGATAGGAAAAACGGTGTTGACACACCATAAACACTTCCAAAAGAATCTTTCTGTAATTTCTTTGCAAAATATTTTTATTTATTGGTTTAAGAGAATTAAATTGTGTCTCTTGCACAGTGTTTGCTAGGTAGTTTAAATCTTTGTTTTCAACTTTTTAACTTCTGTGTAGTAGAGACATTAATAATTGCCAACTCCAGCAAAAGCACACTTGACATTTTTATATAAATGTTTTTTGCAAATAGCTTGAATTTTCCATTCTTCTGAATTAACCCAGCCAAGAAGTCACTCAGGTTATTTGGTGAGAGGAGACTGATTGTTCTGAGGATGGAGTGATCAAGGTATTTTGCTGACTGGCCAAATTCATTACTCTGGAGGAATACAGCCAGAGAACCAGGGTGCAGGGTGTCACCTCACAGCTGTAACTCATTATCATAGTGCCTGTTAAAGAAGAAAAGTGTTAAAGTCTCTTTTGACTCTTTTTTTTTTTTCCCCTTTGTTGCTCTGCAGCTGAAATGTAGTTAAAAAGTATTGTCTGCTTCTCAAACTAGGATAGAATATTTGTCTGGGCAGGTGAAAAAAATGTTTTTATTTACTCCACCTTCTCTCTGTGCTATTTGCTATGTGGAACCTGTAGCTCAATTTAGTGTTGTGTTGCTGCATTCAAACCTTGTGCCTTTGCAAGAAGCAGGGTTTATGTCCTCAAGGGCAGAGCTGTGCAATTCCACAGATGGTGTAATCCCAGCTCTTCAAAAGCATAAGCAGATTGATGTGTGACTGCATGTACAGACCTGCATGTGCTGACCTTTAAACATCTTTCTGATACATTATAAAGTACTGTAGAAAGTTTGAAATGTGTTTTCAGATTTGAAATTTGAAAGGTTTTTGTGGGGAAACATTAGACCTAAAATGTCACTTGTGTTTTCAGCCAAGCCGTGCTGGTGGACAGGACAATGTACATTGCAGGACAGATAGGGCTGGAACCTTCCACTGGGCAGCTTGTCTCTGGAGGGGCAAAGGAGGAAGCCAAGCAGGTAAGAAGTCTTCCAGCAATGAATTTGTAATGGAGTTGGCATGTGTCTATTTAAATGTGGAATTGTGAGAAATTGAGGAGACTGGAAAGCATGTCGCATCCTCCAGATGAGGGAAAAGCAGGAGGAAATCATTCCATCTTAACTAATGCTGTCATTTTTCCAACAGCTTGGAAAACTTGGAGGGTAGACAGGGTAGAAATCTGTTTCATGTAGGAAGGTAAGAAAGAATCAGTGTTTGAAGTGGTTCACACCCCAATAAAAACCCTGGCTTGAGTCAGGGAAAGTTTTACTTCCCCAGCAGCAAAGAGGTGGAGTGAGGTAATAGGATGAGATGGAGCTGTATCATGTATTTACATCTAATGAATGGATGGTTTAATATTTATTAGAGGCTCCCTTTTATTAATTTTTATTTAGGTCAGTCACTTTTTGACAGTTGAGGTTTTGCTGGTTGAACTTACAGTGAAACATGGATTCAGCCAAGTCATGAGTCATATTTACATACTTACATAAATACAACCCAGCTGATAGCTAAAAGATTTTTGTTTCATTTTTCTTTAGGCTCTAAAAAACATGGGAGAAATCCTGAAAGCTGCAGGCTGTGACTATGGCAATGGTAAGTGCTGCTGTGACTGTGGCAAACAGGTGGTTGTTTTTACCTGAATTAAAATATAAAAAATCAAGTGACCTTTAAAAAAATGCTATTTGCTGAACACTTAATGGTTACCAATAGCTGGAAGAAACAAAATAAATTGTGAGTTTAGGTTAAAACATAAAAGAAATAAGTCTGCATGCAAGTCTTTGCAATGGGTATCAATGGAACACTGCCTTTCACCAAAAATTTTTGGCAATGGTACTAATATTTCACTTCCAACTGGGAAGCTCAGGTACAGACAGTGTTGCAGTGACTACAGACAGTTGAAGCATCCTAGACTCTGCTCCATGTAAAAGCAGGTTTGAATCTGTGATATTAATATTCTAGGCACTCTCAATACTTTTTGGGTGGAGGACTCTACTGGTGGAGCCACACCAGGATTCCCAGCATTAATGCTGGGTTAGACAGTCCTGGGAAAAAATTCTAGCATAGACTGTATTTTTAGACATTGCTAAAAAAGTTCCTATGAACTTTTTTTTTTCTGCCAGCAGATATTATATATGGTATAAGTTATTGCCAGCAGCTGGCTTACAACAGCTATTTTGATTGATCTGCTTATCAGTTTAGTGCCTCTTGGAAGAATTTGACTTTTTCACAGCTGGTCAGGAATGACCTAATTCCTTCAAGTTTTATTACATACTAAATGCTCAGGTTTTTTAGGTGGTTCCCTAGGTTGTAGCTCTAATGGTCAATATCTGCAAAACTTTTCAAAATGTTTAGAATATTTGAGAGAAATATGTGAAATAAAAGAAATGCACTAAAGATTTTCAGGTTTTGTATGCAAGTCAATAACTGCACTTACATGATTTCTAGTTGTGAAGACTACAGTTTTGATGGCAGACATGAAGGACTACAATGATATTAATGATGTTTACAAACAATGTAAGTCGATATTTTGCTTGTGCTTTACCATTATGCCTTGTGGAACAAATTATGTTCATGGTAGTCAAAGTGTTTTAATGACTCAGATGATGTGGTTCCATATTCTTTGAAGTCCTGTAGAAATTAAAAAAAAAAAAATCCGTTTTCAAGTATCAGATCATGCAGAGCCTAATTTCATGTGGATTTGTGTTCAACCATCCCACTAACTAACTCACTGTCCTGTGAAGATCACCTCCTGCTATCCTGGCAGGTTGATCTTCTTTGCCTCTTCATCTTGCTTGATGCTCTGCTGTCCTGGCTATAATTCCACTGTAGGCAGCCTTCAAATGCTGGATGTCAGATTTTTTTATCTCAATTTCTATAAAATCTGTATCTTTAAACAATTTGAGGGTCATTGTTATGGGACAATAACCATGTTCTTTATACAAGGATGAGCCATGCTGCTCCCCTTGAAGAAAAAAGAGAACAATGCTTGGTCAACAAAACTGAATGTAGAGTGAAATAGGTGATTCCAATGAGCATGTGGTGCAGAATAATTTGGGACAATTTGCATGAGCTCGTTATTTATATTGATGCCTTAAGCATCATAATATGGCTTTTAATTAGATAGCAATATCTGGTCTTGAATGAAGTCTCATTGATGAGCAAGTAACACAATCTCCCACTTGTCAAAATGTTCTGGGGGGTGTGTGTGCTTAAGCAGGGTAAACCCAGACCAGCTGCATGCTCAGTTACTTGTTGCCTTCAGCCTGGAGTTTGAGAAAACAGTTGCTGCTGTTCTTTGATTGTGAATTTTTATCTCAGTGCAGGACCCCAAAATTGCCATTATTAACAGTTTTGTGATAGTTGTCACTAATGAAACTTTCACTTCTTATGCAAATTTCTTGGAAGTGTTCAGTCAGGTTGGATGGGACTTTGAGCAGCCTGATACAGTGAAAGATGCTCTTGGCTGTGGCATGGTGGTGAATTGGACTATGTGATCTTTAAAGGTTCCTTCTAACCTGAACTATTCTAATATTCTATAAATTCAGCTCCTATATCTTTACCAGTACCCTTCCCCATGTCTTACCCCTGTTCTAATATCTGTGATTGTCAGGTCTAAATGGGCACAGAGGAATAAATCAAGGGCCTATTTTCCCTCTGTTTTCCTTTGATGTGAGTGAGGTTGGACTCCTGGTGACTTTGTGTGAATCTGGGATCTTTGCTCATGACTCTTTTTGCAGGAGCCTGTTTCTCTCTCCTGCTGTTTCTGTGAAAGAGCCATTTCCCACTCCCTGGTGTTTGAAACTGGATGATCACCATTCTGATTTAATCTTCCTTTTTCAGCCAAGTTGGTGTTAAGGCCCTGCAGTGTCAGCAGAATGCAAATTATCACTGGCCACTAGGTCACCATTGCAGCCGACAGCTTGGGGATGGGTGGTGGCTTGCTGAGATTGAGAGCAGTCACCAAAACAAAACAACAAGGGAGAAATGATAGCTGGCATAGACATCTTGTAGCCTTGCTCCTGAAACTGTTCCAATGATTGCATTTTATGCAGATTACTTTGAACACTGTTTTATCTAGCCAAGTTTAGTGATTGCTGGATGTTTCTGTTTAAATTACAGTTTTCAAGGCAAACTTCCCAGCCAGAGCGGCCTATCAAGTTGCTGCTTTGCCCAAAGTAAGTGTCGCTTTTCTGTCTACAAAAAACCCCAAAATTTTCTAGAATACCTTACTACTGAAGCATTCTGACAACTTTTCTTGTTCTGAAATAGCTTTGACTGCAATTATTTTAATGAAGACTCTTAATTAGTTTCTTTTCTAAGTATACTATTGTTATTCGCACACATTATCAGAGATCTGAATATGAGATACATATTTCTTTATGGTGGAAGATAGATAAAACATTAGAAATAAGGGCTTATGATACTTGAGTAAGCATAAATTGAATTTACAATTTTACTGAACTTTGCTAAATCAGTAATGCAACTGTCAGAAATACAATCTCTTTCAAATGTCAGTCTGTTCTTAAAAAGTTGTGTTGTTCATCCAATTGCTTTGTAAAATAGATACATTAAATTCCTAATATGTTTCTTCATTGTTTTGTCACAGGGGGCCAAAGTTGAGATTGAAGCTATTGCCATTCAGGGACCTCTCCAAGATGCTTCAGCATGACTATAAGTGGAGACTGGATATCTTACAATGACCGTTTCAGATTTAGTTAATACTTCTCCCTTACATCCAATTCCTACAGCTGACTAACAGCAGTTACACACAGTTGAAATCAGTAAACTTAATGAGGAAAGGTGCTTTCTTCAGGACTTACAGTGAGTTCTCTGCTGGCAAACCCTGAAAAGTGCCTGAGTCCTGCTAAAATCAACTGAGCCAGATTGCAGGACAGGACCTGCCCTTTGTGGAGGTGACTGGATATTCAGGTATTAAGGTACATACCTGGGTGAATGTATTAGAGTTATACTACAGGTGATCTGGACATGGAAAACTATACTGATTTGTAACAGTGGGTTTTTAGTAACAATTTTAAATCAGAAAAAATGACAGAAATGAGAAAACAGAATACTTGAATTGCTTAGCATACATCTTCACTTCTGAGGAATTATACTGTATTTGCTTCTGAATTTTTCTTAACCTCTTTCTTTACATAATAGATTACTGTTGGGACTCAGATTTTTTCATAAGTAAGCAATTGTTTAAGAAAGTTAATATTAATTTCAGAAAGAAGAAAATTATGCTCTTCTGAAGTAAAGTGGTATCTTTATAAATCAGATGAAAATTAATACCTATGTGTAATTTTTTTCATAGCAATTCAACTTTGACTATGTTTTGATTAAAAAACCCAACAAAAATTTAAAAATGTTTAATGAGAATTAAATATAATTGCAACTGCAAAAATGTGCTTGTCTATTATGGGAACAAACTTTTCTTTTCCTGGTTGTGGTCTGATTCTCTATTACCAAAAAAGTCTCCAGCTTGTCTATTCAATAACAAATAATTTGAACCAAAAGAATAGGCTTATTATCTACATTCTAATAGCTAAGGATTAAATTCTCCAGGACAGGAAGCTTTCAGCTACCATGTCATTACAGTTCTTATAATTTTTTCCTGTGCCATTAAGGTCAGAAGCATCAGTTTGATGGGGTGTTTAAGCAATACTGAGAAGTCCAGCTGGTGATGCCAGTAACTTATCCCATCCTTCTGTATTGATCTTCTATCAAGTAGAAATGGATACTGTGAGAACAGTCAGCCCTACTTTCCAGTCCTAGATTTGACGTGAAACAGCCATTCCTTCTTTTCACTGAGCTTATAAATTGTAGCATTATAGAAAAAAGATTCATAATGAGATTGTCACAGCAAATATGTGCAGATAAAAGGATTTTCTTTTTAATATTATCTTGCTTTCTTTGGGAGATAAGTATTTTTATTTTCAGCAAGATAATGCCTTTGTTATTTCAAACAGCCTTTGAAAAATGCCTAACTTTTCTCTAAATAAACATTCTATACATAAATTTTGATTAGTTTTGGCTTCTGTTCTTGTTCTGTCTCCTTGGCTGTACAAATAATGCATCTTATGCTTTGTAGCTCTGACACCATAAGCAACTAATATGGCTATGACTTTCTCGGAAACACAAAGCAGATGTTCCTTCATTTTGTTAATTAATAATAATAAAAAATAATGTAAGTGAATAGAGTTACATTTAAACGTTTAAATGGAGTTTAATTCCTAATTTTTATTTAGGTTTCTCTGTTACAGCTTTGTTTAGGTGTAATTACGTGGTTAGGATTTATTTCACTGATTTGTAGGAGATTTAGTTCAAGGCTTGAACATGAGCTAAGTTCAGCCTTTTATAACCACAGTGGGTTATCCCTTCTTAGTGCTCACGTTCTTACCCACGGCCTTGCTAACCTGTGTCCCGCAGCCCTTGTGCCCACCTCGATCCCAACACTAGATGGCAGCTGTGATATTTTTTTGCCGGGCTGACTTGTGCCTTGGCCGGTTTAAGTCCCTTATAGCAGCACTCCTTGGGAGACTTCGGTGGTAGGAGAGTGAATACACCATCGCTTTCCACAGTAAGGGACAGTCTGAGACTGAAATGTCAATGTAACACCTGGAAAAAGTTCCATGCTGGATGCAGCTAACAAGGCACAACACATTGCTTCCATTAAGTGTTTTTATTAGTAAGTAGGTGCTATTCTGCAAAATCTCCAGAACTGAAATTCCCTTTTAGCTTTATGATTCTTCAGGTGAAGACAGTTGTAATTTTTAGACTATGTATTTAAATCAAAGCCATTCAAGACATTTTCTTGATATGTATTCTTCTGGTACAGGAAGTCTAGAATAATTGAAATAAGCCCTCTTCTTTACAGCTCTAACATAGTAGTTTTCAGAATAAATAAACCAGTCTTCCACAGAGAAGCGTAAAACATTTATTTTCTTTAAGCAGAGTTATATTATTTGATTCTATTCTTTAAAACAAAAAGGCCAACACCCATGATTCTCCAATATGAAAAGCCTATCTCTTAATTTGCAAACCACTTAGTACATTAAATAGACATTTAATAAATCCAGTTTTAAATAGAGGTATATTAAAAACACTTTTATTTTCCTTTGCTAGACTGAGCTGCATGCAAAACACAAAGTTGCAATTCAGCTTGTGGCATCTGCATTTCGGCATTTAAAATTTGTTTCTATCACATGTAACTAAAAAACCACAGCAAAACAGGTCTTCTCTTCCTGTCAAAGTAAAGCAGTATAAAGTACTGGAATGTGTATAGTCTACCACGTGTTTCTTTTAGTAAGACACTTTTTTCTTTAAATGATTATATTCTCTCTGGATTAAACAATGCAAAAAAAAATTTAATAAAAAAGTTTTAATAAAACTGTGTTCTCTTAAACCACATAAACTGCCCCAATCTTTTTCTACCAGCACTTGCTCTTGCTGCAGTGTTTACCTAAAAGCAGTTCCTCATTGAGTGAAAGAGCCAGCCCCAGCCAGCCAGATGGGCAGGGATCTTCTGAGATCCTATAGCCTTTCTATGTGTCTACACAGAACTGACAGGGTGCAAATTTAACCTCTTCTAGGGTTGTGTTTATTGGTAATTAGGAATAAAATTCTACCAGAACTTTTTGTTAGCTTGGAAATGGAGTTTGTTCTGTCAAGTGTACTGCCCAGCACTCCCTGCAGTGATGAATGGTTACTTCTACCTTGGATGAAGTCGAGGGCTGAAGATTGTTTAGTTTTTGATTAAATACAAAGCAATCATCAAAAATGCTTGGCTGTATTTAAAAAAAAAAATTAAAAAGTTGCTTAAGATCTGGAGGCGTATCCTGTAAAAACAAATATTGGAGCATATCCTTTTCTCAGCTTTTAACATGAGAAAGCTCTTTGACAGACCAGTTTCTGCTCCTTGAAAACTCTGTGTAGTCCCAGGTTTGCAGAGGAAAATAACTGCAGGTGCTGGCCCTTTATCCATAGTACATGCTTTGGTAGCTCCCAGACCATGAATACTAGATCTCAATGACATTTGCATGGTAGGGACATCTTATTTCTCAGGGCAGGAGTGTTCAGCATATTTCTAGTAGGCACATTTTGATAATTTAGGTGATTTAACTTTTCATGTTTAACATTGTATCAAGCATACTTCCTCTTTAGGAAAAGAAAAAGAGAATCACCTGTTGTGATTATAGAATATGTAAGGATGAAGATGACTGAGAAAGACTGCTACTGTTGTGTCACTGACTGGTTTATATTCCTCCTCTTTTCATCTGCATTGCTTAATGGCCTGAAGAAGCTGAACAGTGAGGAAGAACATACTTAGTCACCTGTCTTCCTTGTTACAACAGTGGTAGTAAGAATGACTCTGAGGTGAGCAGGTCATTTTGACTCCCTTGTATCTTCACATTTTATTTCCAAGGGCAGTCTCCTCTGTTGCTATGAGTACTATTGATCTCTGTCACAGAGCTCTTGTTGGTTTATGCTTAAAAAGAGTTTTATGCTTGCCAGACTGCAGTTCATGATCTTGCCAGTAGCCAGCCTGTCTCTGCCAATTTAATCTCCTGTGTTTTGGAGTGGGGCTGTGCTGGCACATGTACTGATGGCTGAACTGAATTCCCAGCTCACAGGAGGAAATCAGCCATGAGATGCAGCTGAAGATGGAAGGGGCATCCTGGAACATGGCTGTACACTCAGCCCAGTCCTCTGTCACTTTGATCTGTTCTCATTCTGCTCAGTACCTGTTCCCCCATTCCTCAGCTCTCAAAAGTGCATGGTGTTGTTTTTTAATGGAATGCTTTGAATATGTGGATAAAAACTTCGACTACTTCTGTGTGAATTTTTGATGCTCACTTTAACGTCAATAGATTTTTTAAATAGAACTAGCAGCTCGTTTTAGCTTCTCTATTACAGAAGGCTAGAAAAGCTAAAAAATAAATTAAAAGTGACATCCACTTAACAAAAATTCCCTAAAAAAAGTATGCTTTTGGGTTCTAAAAATTTATGGTGTTGCCTACAGGAAGTTGACATTAAATGAAGCTGACAAGTTCATAAGAATGCTGCTAAGCAGAAAACCTTAGATTTAGTGATAGAGCCAAGAACTATCAACTTAGACAAAAGGTTAATAGGCCAAGGATATCAATTAGATTATTTAATACAAATCAGAATCAGTTGGAGTCAAACATGTACATGCAGTATGAAATTATCTCTTAGAGGCGATTTGTATAATTTGCAGGTGACAATCAGGATTTTTATTGTCCTTTTGTACAATAAAGCTAATAAAAGGGCAATATTGTGCTTGCCATTTTTAGGTAACTGACTTTTCTTCATGTCTACATCCTTACAGCAGAGAATCTTGTAAACACAGTCCCCAACAATGTATTATATAGAATCCCTTTGCACAGGACATAGCCTCAAGCTCTGCCAGTGGAGGTTCAGGCTGAACATCAGGAGGAATTTCTTCACAGAAAGGGTTGTTAAACATTGGAATGGACTGCCCAGGGAGCTGGTGGAGTCACCATCCCTGGATGAGAAATGACTGGACGTGGTCTAGTTGCCATGGTCTAGTTGCCATGGTCTAGTTGCCATGGTCTAGTTGCCAAGGTGTTCTTCAGTCAACATTTAGACTCAAGTAATTTAGAGGTGTTTTCCAACCTAATTGAGTCTGTGATCCTGTAACATTCACCATCAGAACAAATGTCTACTTTTTATCTGACCCAAAACACAAATCATATCCAGGGCCTGTTTTCACAGGAAATTTGTTTGAAAGTATTGCCATTCAGCTTCATCTCCAAAATGATTATTTAGCATTTTGGAAAATAACCCAGACACTCCCTGATAGCATATTTCTCCAGGAGGACAGCAGTCCAGGGAAATAAAATAGATAACCTTTTCTTTGGGAACAGTCTTATATTTGTCTCTTAAACAGGTTTGTATTTTCTCTCTTAGAAATCCATTTTAGAAGCCACAAATGCATATGAAGAAAGCTACACAGCTAAAGACAGGTTATTATTGGCCATGAATGTTAACAGCTGTGAAGTTATCTTCTAGGATTTATACAACTAAAACATCCCACACAGTTAAAAATGCCCTCTTCTCCCTGCCTCTGCAGAAGTCATCACATATATTGTACTACAATCCCTTCAATAAATTTGAGTTTAAAAATGGGGACTGAGCAATACACAGATGGGTTCTGGACACTGCACTCTGTTATCTTCTATTTTCTGGAAAACTCACCTCTGCATTTAGTTAGAGCTTGGTAAATGGGCACGTTCTTCTCCCAGTCCTCTACATGCTGTACACTTCAGCAGCTGCCTACATTGGTAGTCCAGGCACTCGAGAACTGCCTACATACAATCATTTAAAGAGAAAAAAGCTACACTCTGTTCTTTATCCTATATACTGTTGGTTGAAGGTTTCAACGATTTGAAGTAAGTTATCTGAACCTGGGAAAAACTCCTAATTGAAAAAGGAATGATCATAGTGCTGTTGAAAAATTATGGTGGTGTGTATAGAAGGCACTGTGGCAGGGAGATGAAAGTTTGGGTATTTCAAACTCCTGAAGTCTTGGCAGCTTGACTTCAAAAAATCTGTATTCGATAAAACTTTTTCCGATGCCTCCTATTCATGTGTCTGTAGCTTGTGGTTCAATCCATAAAAGCCTTTCTATTTTCCCAACCCAATAAAATTTAAAAATATTCAAGTGAACAGAAGAGCAGGCCCAAGAAGAGGATGTTCACTGAGACATAACTTCTATTCCTTGTTATTGGCTGTCTCTGAAACACATGGAAAAAATTAATTTAGCAATTAATTGAAGGTGTTACTTGATATTCACTAAATCTGACAGGAACTCAAAGTGAAAGTTCCCTGGAAGTATCACAGGATGAAGGGGATATCTGCTCTTCTCACACATCTGTAAGAATGTTCTGTGTGGACCTAAAAGCAACCACTGGTTCCGCTTCCTCTTCCCCCATCCCATTCATACAGTCTTCCTGTCACAGACATTAACATCTGTGTGTCACTGCTACAGTCTCGAGCTCCTCCTCACCCTGCGGCCTCTTCTCCTAACAACTTTTGAAATCACTACATCGTTCCAGTCACACTTCATATAGAGGCAGGCATTTCATGGACAGTAAACCCTAAACAAGGACAAGAAACAAAGGGCATAAATTGAAGTACAGGGTATTACCATTAAATAAACAATTTTTTTTTTCTGTAAGGACAGTTAAATTAGGGGCATAGGCTACCCACAACTGATGGAGTCTCCACTCCTGGGGATTCAAAACCCAACAGGACAACTTGTTCCTGCTTTGAGCAGGACTAGACAAGCTCCAGAGGTATTTTTCTACCTCAGCTATTCCATGACAAAGTATGGCTGGGGAACTGTGTCCAGCCCCTGAAGCTCCTGTTGGCCGTCAGCAGCTGAGAAGCTCTGGGGCTCACTTGATAGCTAAAAGATAGTGCCCAAGGGAGTGATGGGCTGAAATCACAGTGTCTGGCCATCCCAGCTCAAAGTACTTCTTTCCCAGCTAGAAGACTCTGCAAGGGTAGGGAATATGAAGATGTGGGACTTCCTCACTGAATTGTGGTGTTCCATGAGGGTGGGTAGGGAACACAGGAAAGGTGGGAAATTTGCTAGGGAATGAAGGTGACCAATGAAAGACATCCAACTGCAGTGATTCTCTGTGACTAATATGATTGTTAATATAACATGAAAAAAAACAATTCCCTTTAATGGTTTCAAATTCAACACATTTAGCATGTCACTGAGCATTCCCTTGTTCTTAGGTGGATATCAGCTACCTTTAGAGCCCTATTTTATTTTTCTTTTTGAACTAGGATCAGCTTGTATCTTCTTAGTCATACCCTCCTAGAGACAAAGCTGTGAATGTTTCTGATGTCTCTCAAAGTAAGATTTTTTCCATTCCCTTAAGCAGTCTTGCTTTCCTGCCCAGAATCTTGCTTTATTTCTTCAATATCCTTTCAAGATGGAAGAATTTCTCCCTTACACAACAGAATCCCAGGTTTAAATGGTCACTATTCCATTCTTAGCATTGTTTGCTCCTCTTGCCTGCAGCTCTTCTCTGAGCGGTGTCAGTGGATTCCCATCATCTGAAATGTATTACAGACATAGAAGCAGGGCTGCTCTTTCTGCTCCCTTACAAAACTGTTGGGGAGAATACTGCCAAAGCAGGTAAATGCAGGAAGAATTTCAATAAGGCTGTAATCATCACTGGGTGAAATTTCTGGAAATGTTAGAGGCCAAGTTGGATGGAGCCCTGACCAACCTGATCTAATGGGTGGCATCCCTGCCCATGGCAGGAGGATTGAAACTAGGTGATCTTTAGGGTCCATTCCAACCTAAGCCTTTCTATGATTCTCTTACTCTTCAGGAGCAGGTAGATGTTCTTTGAGGTTTCCTAGAATCAATTTAAGTGCTTTGCTGAATTCACAGCACAGAGAGGTGATTCTTTGTAAAAGCATAGGAGCTTTTAAAAAAAGACATAATTTTAAGACATTAGAAACAAGTTGCTCGATTAAACTTGTTTTGACTTCATAGGCAAAGCTATCTGGCATAAATTTAAAGATCCTGCAAAGGAACAATTGTCAATGGCCAACAACTGCTTGTCTTCATAGGCTAGCTTTAAAAGTAACAATCTGTAAAGATGAGCAACAGTCCAACATGAAAATTAAAGGGAGATAAGCTTTTTTTTATTACTGCTGATCTAATTTTACTTGGGTAATCACAAGGTCATGAGGGCACATAAGCCTTGATCAAACTGCTTGACTACCACCCTATTTGTCTTACAGACTGCAGTCCTTATGCTGAAACCATTTCCCTTAGCCCTCTAGCAGAAGCATAAGCAGCAGTGCAACATGCTGGCTTGCCCTAAGGTTGTGACACATACTAGCATTGGGAAGGAGCCAAAGAATGCTCATCCCAGATGCAAGAGTCTCCTTTGGAAGTCATGAAAGACACTGGTCAAGGGAGCTATCACCTTTTCTGCTGAAGCTGTTCTCTTTTAATTACAGAAATACTTGCTAGCCCAGAGAGATTTTGAGCATGACTAAGTATGCCAGTGATTAGGAGGGAGGGAAGAGGGAGAAGGTGATCCAACTATTGCAATAATGTTTGCTGAGGGAAAGGAGGAGTTGTCTGCATTGCCTGCTCATCCTTTTCCACATTCCAGCAATACCATGGGGTAACCTGTGGTGGTGGAATCACCATCCCTGAAGGTGTTCAAAAAACATATGGATACAGCACTTAGGGACAGGATTTAGTGATGGATCTGGCAGCACTGAGTTAACAGTTGGACTCAATGATCTTAGAGGTCTTTTCCAACCTAAATGATTCTATGATTCTAATTCTGCCTTCTGGGGCATGTGAACACCTTCCGTGATGGACTCAAGTGTGAGGTTCTCAGTGAATGCAGAGGAAGAAGAAGAAGAAATAACTTTTGTAGCCAGACTGTGGTGACAGAATTTTGACCATAATCTCAAAGTCTGCCAGAGGGATTATTTTATCCCCTTAATTTTTTCTCTTCACTAGTGTGACAGTTTTCCAGAGGAACTTTATTTGGCCTGTGACTTTTCCTTCCCACCATGTGACTGATTATGCTGTGCAATGTGCTTTCATCACAGCACCACACTGCTGATTTCAGCTGATAAGGAGAACAAAGGGATCTAAAATGGCTGGCATAGAATGGAAATCACAAAGCAGCATTAAAGCTCAGCTTACAAAAACAAGCCTGCAAATAATAATGAGCAGAGTCATGGTTTTAACAAAGGTTTTTATTTTCCAAGACTGCACGTTGCAGTCTGTCATTCTTCCCAATAAGGGAAAAGTTCTCACTGGTAAGGCTCATGTATTATATAAGGATGACCCATGTAAAAAGCATGACTTCCAATTGCTTGCTTCCAAAAATGTCTTAATGTAAAGTATTGTTGACTCTCTTGTGTAAAAATGCAGAAAGCAGCTGTATGCCAACAGGGGAATAACAAGGTATGCTCATTAAGGACAGCACAGTCTTTGCTGTCGGTTAAACAATAACCCATGTGGTCCTTCCCGCCTCTGTCAACATACCTATCTCTGTCGCTGCTGCACTATCCACAGCTTCTCCTGTTTCTTCTTTTGTTTCAGGCCCTTCACTTACTGTCTCACTGAGCAGCTCAGTTTCCACCTGTTCTCCCGTCTCACCTGGGAATGGTAACCATGGAGACCAAATTAGGATCCACTAAGAAGAATCACCAAGTGCCCCAGCTCCTTTCTGTAAACTTGATTTTGCTTTGTCAGCTCTCCAATGCCCCTTACCAAGGTACCCTCTGAATGAACCCACAGAGAACAAACAGGATGATCCCAAACTTTTTTCATCATCCAGCTATATGGTTGCCTCATGCCCATGAAGTTCTCCTAATGCTTTCACAAAATCCCCTTGATGTTGTCTCCAAAGGAAATCATGAGTACTATTTTTATTCCAATAATTTTTCCTGGATTTTATTTCATAGATGAGCAGTTTTATTTGCAATTGGAACAAAACAGAAATAGAAAACATGGTAACATGCAAGTCTGGCTGAAACCCTGCTTTCCCTGGGAAGCTGCTGCCTAACTCATTTCCTCCCATAGCTACAAAAGCATAAAGGAAAGTAAAACAAATGCTAAGTATCATATGTACCATGGCATAAAAATAGAAAATCCCTTCTTCATTAGATGCCTCTGGAAAGAGAATGCACACACGTTAAGGTATTACTTCTACCTTGGAAGTAATAGGAGCAAAAACTCTTGTCCCCACAAGCTTCATTCACTTGCCCTGCACGCATCACTTGGTGCTAAAAGCCCCACAACTCATCTTCAGCCAGCCAGACAACTGTAAACATGTTTCCACTGATGAGAGGTGACAGCACAAGGTCCAGGGTGTGCTGCTCTGCCTCCAGCACTGCCTTGAGGCTTAGAACTGGTGAATAATGAAATTGGAGTTTGCAGCTGGGCAGGATGTGTGTTTAACAGGTGAGCAACCTGTCATTTACTGCTGACATAAAACAAGGCTTTATTCCAAAGGATAGATGCCCATTTTATGTAGAGGACAAAATTCTTTTGTGAAGACACAGAAGAGGGCCAAGCAATCCAATGACCATGCTCAGCTACTGGGATGCAAAGAATGAGATCATATAGTCAGTTTAGAGACATGCAGCACAAAGCCACAGGATCAGTGGCAATGTGTGTAACTGGCTCTGGACTTCACATGGATCAGTCTTTCTGCACTTCACACTGCTTCAAGGCAAAAGTGGAGTGAGGATGTTTCCCTGCAGAGAAATACTCCTCATGTGCTTCACCTGCTCATTCCCTGAAGAGCTTCCTCAGGACTTATCTGATTCCTTACCGAGCTACTTTGTACTATTTAGGAGATATTTGATTCCTCCTGTGAAGTGTTCATCTTCTGCATGTGCAGTCTAGTCCATGTCCTCTGGGCACTAACCCAAAGATGAGCACAGCCTGCAATTTCCAAGAAGGAGCACACCTCCTGCCAAAGGTCCCTCCACAGCACATGGAAATACCCATCACCTCAGACAGCTCTGCTTCCTCACACAGCCTCTCTCCCCACCCAGTCATCTTCAAGCATTTGTGCAAAGACAGCCCTATGTCTCTCCACCACTATTTCTATTCTGTTTGTCTTGTAGCCAAGCTTCTAGGACAGACTGGACATGCCAAGTGTGCATCAAAGAGATGCTTTTTCTTCTACATCCAAGCATGCACCCTCCAGCTTTATGTGTGCAAGGACAGTTGGTTTACAATTAGTACATGTGACTAAGTAATCAAGCCTTTGGGCCGTGCAAATATCAAGGAATGTGTCTGAGCTACCCAGAGACACAATGTTTTAAATGAGGGGTATGGTGGGACATTTTACCTGCTAAGAACAAAAAGGACATGAAATGAAATAGCAGAGGTGAAAATGCTGATTAAATTTATTACAGCTTGGACTTGTAAATCCACATTCTTCCATGCCTCACATTGTACAGAGTCCCTGGACCAAATTCTGACTCCAGAAGCTCATTTGAGGCTCTTAGTAAAGCCAGAAGGACCCACGCAGAATGCCCTGGAGGCAAATTTTGGTCTCCTGAATTTATGAAAGCACAAACATTACCCTCAATGAGGTGTTCCTCTTCAGGAGTATGTACTTTCTCGACGACTTCCACTGCAGAGCTGTCACTGCCCTCTACCAGCCCACTGTCCTCTGCTGGTCCTGGCGATGGTGCCTCAGCATCTTCTGGTGCTGGTGGCGAAGGGCCCCTGCTCTCCTCTCGCCACACAGAGGGCAGCTCAGAGCTCTCCTCGTCTCCTGCAGGCAGAGGCTCGGTGCCCTCTGGCTCCTCCCTTTTACTGACCGACTCTGTCTTCCCCTCCACGTCCAGGATCGTGGCTGAAGCCTCCTCTCCTGGCAGCTGCTCGCCTGGGTTGGTCTTCTCAGAGGCAAGGCTCACACGCTCTGCTGGGTCCAACTGTGTCTGGTCGGCTACAGTGCCATGGTCATCTGCAGTCTGGGTGTTTGCACCTGATGATGCTTTTAGTTACAGTAGGGCAAGGAAAGAAAAAAGAGAATTACGGATAATTGGTGAATGGCCACATAAACTGGATGACAACTAAACCCACAGTGAACCACACAAGCACTACCTGTCAAGGAGCTCCCTCCTGGCTACAGATATTATTCCTCACAGGTCTGCTGCACATATCCACATATATCCAGTAGAGGATAATGCTGCTCTTACATTAAAAAAAAAGTTTTCATTTGATGCATGCAATACATTTTTATATTAGAGGGCAGACTTGTTTGCAAGTCAATGTTCTATTACATTTTCCCTTATGAATCTGCAGTGTGCAGGTGGTTTGCTGGTGAAGGGACACTGGAAGGAAGCACCTTTTCCTGCCCCAAACCAAGCAAGGATCAGTGTGGGGAGTGTGAGGGAGCTGCTGTCCTGGGCTGCATGTGAGAAGTTCTGGGGGTACCTTCAGGTGGACTGAATAAAAACCCTGAGAACCCAGAGGATAAGCAGTGCCCACTTTTTAAAAGAAAAACCACTTTGCCTGTCTTTTTCAGTACTAAACTACCATTCATACTATGATTTGTCTAATAAAAAATTCAACAACCGGAAGCCTAAACAAATGAAAACTTCTGCTTCTTTCATCTTTCATCAACTTATTGGCTAGTAAAGCAACGGGTTTTGGCAGAAAAAAAATTATGAATAAAGAACTGACAAAATTGCTTTGACAGATATTTAAGGATAAAAGCTGAAGTCTCAAAATGAACTATATTGACCTATCAGACTGACTTACTAACACTCTAATGAAATTCAGTTTGACAGGATCTTGTACTTAACCTTTTCCTAAAGAATGTCAGGATGAAACCCCTGGTAATTCAAGTATGAAATCAGTTTATATAATAATTACAAAACTGGAATTCTCTGAGAAAATTATGATTGCAGTGTCTAAGCCAGTAAGCAGAACCATATGATACTGTTTACAGATGAATACATCTATATATGTTCATACAGATAAAGATGAACAGGAGAAAAAAAGTAGTACACCCTGCTCTTAAAACATCTGCTTGAATACTGCTGCCCTTAAAGTAAGTTTACAGTTCTTTTGGGACATTCAAGCAAGACACCTCCCCAGCAAATGTCACCCAGTCACCATGTGCCTACAGACCCAGGGAAGGATGGCTAAGCCAGAAGAAGAGCAAGAACTGAGAATCTGGACTATTTAGACAGACAGAAGGAAATTTTGACCATGAGACACATGAAATCTCATTTGTCCCAACAACTGTCAAACCATCCAAGTTCCAACCAACCCCTCCAAATCCACAGTAGTATGGCAATTTATAATGCAACTCAAACAACAGGAGGTAAATTCAGCTACGAGTCTCAGTCAACGGATCCCCCAGAGCAGGACCGTGATTCTGACAGCTGCTGAGGAGCAGGGGAAAGGGCAGAGAGCCCCAGCTCACCCATCTGTCAGTAGAATTCCTCTGTCAACCTGTTCAAGCCCCTTTTCAATCTGTTTACACTCGGTCTCCAATGGTAATGAGGACTGCAGCCCACTTACATCCCCTGTAAAACACATCTTGGCTGGTTTTGAGCCTGCTGCTGGTCATTTCATCAAGTGACAGTTCTTGCATTATGAGAAACAGCAAATATATTTCCCTGATTACTTTCTCTAGATCTCTATCACACCTTGTCTTCCAAGCACTCCTTTTCCTAAAATGAAGCTCAAGGTGAAACAGATACCCAATCAGAATAATAGTGATTAAATCTTAAGCTATTCTAAGCAATGATTTTAAAAGCAATGTATGCTCAGAGACCAAACATTTCATCTTTTCACATTTTTATTTTTCATCCCTTTAGACACTTTTCAAGCCTTCACCTTGCTCAGTGCCAGATGGACAGAGAACATTTAAAACCTACAGACAGAAACAAATGAGTCATGAAAATTAGCATGTTATATAGAGTTTTAATTCATGTTAGCAGTAAAAAAAAATTCAAATGTATTATTACTAAGAATCTCCTGCAGCTTCTATAAACATCAGCCCTGTAACTTCCAGCTAGCCCTCTCTACATCAAAATGTTTTATACGAATTGGATTATAAAATACTGCCATGCAACACAAGATCTACACTGCTGGAAACCCTGGAAGCATTCCTCTGCTCTCATCTGAAATGCAAAGAATTCCCTAAAATAGAAAAAAATAAATCCTCTCAGTAATCTCTTCAATACCTTTATCCCCAGGAAAAATGAACATCATGTGGCAGTCAGCATTCCTAGGATTCCTTCTAGTTTTGTTTTATATTTAAATTTAATTTTTTAATTTTCCCTGCTGTAGCCTATTTCAGCTGGAGAAAGAAAGAAAAACACAGTAAATGTAAGTGGGCCATGGCTACAGTATTTTCTCTTTGCCTTCTTTCCTTTTGGGGAAGCCTCAAAGTTTTGTGAAGAATGGAAGAAAATGAAATACAGTTTCCTCTATTAGCTTATTTAGAGAAGTTTTTTTTTCCAAAATACCTTTTCTTATTAAAGTAAATTAGAAAATTGTTAACATATCTGATTAGTCTTTCAGCTGTAATTGCAAACTGCACTTCATCCTTACCATGACATTAGTGTATGTATTTAGTACATTTCATGACCTATCCTGCCATGAACATGCTTTTATATGGAATAATTAAAATACTCAGAATAAATTACTTCTGCTGTTTCCTTGAGCGCTTCAGTGCTCCTGTGCAGTATCTTTCAGTGGAGGATGGAAAGGCAGAGGAATTGGTACATTGACCAGGTGGACAAGACAGCAGGTACAGCATAAAGAGGTTTCTCCTGATCCTTTCAGCAGGGCTGCTCGGTTTGCAGACGTGTGCTGGCTCTGTAGCGGCACAGGCAACGCTCAGCCCACACAGCCTGCTCTCCTCTCTGCAGTCACAAGCCACAGCACCACAAGACAACACACAGAATATAAACCCATATGAAAACCATGGATGCTGCAGGCAGAGTAGCAACAGATCATAACTGAAGAATATAGGAAAGAAATGCAGCAAATGAAATGCAAATAACTTTTTTGTATCTGCCTTCAAGATGTATCTTTCTGGAGAGGACAATTCATGTAACTGCAGCATTCAGGCTCTTATAGAAGTGTTTCCAAACCTTCCTTGGAGCAAAGAGCTAAATATGACGAATATGGAAACAAAGTTTTGTTTTACTTCCACTGAATAGCAAGGATATTCTTATGGAACCTCCTACAAATATACCTTGCTCACAAAATTAGTCAGCTGTGACTTGAACCAATTAAAGCCACAGGAACATTGCCGACACTGCACACTATGTTGGCGTGGATTGTGTAAGAAAAAGGAAGCATAGTGGGGTCAAATATTGCTAGTTCACTATTCTTTTAAAGAGGTAAAGAAAGGGCATTAGACTGGCAAAGTACTGCACAAAAGGACCAACAGCAGCACCTGTCTGGAAATTAAACAAACAAAAAAAAGCCTGCGGAGCGGAAGGGACTTAGGCATTCATTCACAAGAAACACCAGCTTCGAAGCCATCGCTGACGGGGCGCAGTTCCCTCCACTGGCAGAATTAAAAGCCGAGGCAAGCCCTACGGGCTTCTGCCCCCGCGGGGTGTCTGCGGGACGCGCATCCCCGGCGCCTTCCCCGCGACGGGACGGGACGGGACCACCCTGAGAGTAGCGCGGCCCCGCATCCCCACAGAGCTCTGCGGGGTCCCCCCGCCCGGCTCCCCCGCCCCGCTCACCCGGCAGCGGCGGCGGCTCTTGCGGGCGACTGCGGGCGCTGCTGGAGCAGCCCATGGCGGGGCTGGCGGGCTCTGCACCCGCTCCTGACGGCCGGGCCGGGTCGGATCGGGTCGGGGGGGAGCGCGGCGAGGCGCGGCCGCCGGGCAGCACCGACCTACGGAGCCTTAAATCCTCCCCCGCCGCTCAGCGCGGGCCACCGCCGCGGCCGTCCCTGCCCCGGGGCGGATTTCTGCGCTGTGTCAGAGTGCCACAAGGTGTGAGTGGCAGCAGGCGGGAAGGGACTGCAGGTCCGTGTGCCCCAGAGTTTAACCCTGGGGGTGTGCACGTAAACCTCGCTAGCAAGCTCTGAGCCACGATAGCATCGACTAGAGGAGACCCATAGGCCGGGTAAGAGAGTCCAGGTCTGGACAGGGGTATCAGACAGACTTGGAGGCCACGCCGATGTTTGGCGGTCCGTGAATGTGGCTGAGCCCGTGAACCTGAGGCTGAGGGTGTGGGGATTCTGTAGGGGGCCCCGGACCGGACCCGGGGAGAGGAGCAGCAGGGCTGGGTTATCTGCACTGACTGTGTGTGGTATGGGCATCCCGCGGGGTGCGCTCGTACACACAGGAGCCGCAGCCTCGCTGCCGGCCCTCCGTGCACGCAGGAACAGCTGCAGGATGCATCCGTGGGACTGGGAGGTCCAGACCCCCGGGGTCTCAGCAACTCGGAGGCAAAAAGGAATCCCTGGTTTGCAGAGTCCTCTGGGTTCAGTGGCCACCTGTAACATCCTTACCATCCGCCTGAAAGGTAAAATAAAGATAATATTTTTGTATTTGCATATAGGCAAATTAACAGATGTCCAGGAAAGTTGAGGTGGCCTAAAAACTTCCCAGAGAGTAAGAACGAATAATCTTTGCCACACATTTGCTTGCATAAGCAGATAATTCATTTATTGCACCCAAGACATATTTGATTAAGTCAAATTTAGACTAATCATGTGTTCTTCTAAATGAACATTTTTAATCCACACAGAAATTTATTCAGACAAATCACATTGTATTTGGGCATTTGTCCAGGGTCTGTGATGTTCCACAGCCAAGGTAGAGCAGTACCAGTAACTCTAGTAATTCCTGCAATAGTTTCTCCTTCCTCAGTTTGAGTTAATTTTCAGGATGCTTTTAAAAAATAACAGAAAAAAAAAATCCACTGTGGCTATATATAAGATTTCTATAAGACTTTAGACACTGAAATGCTGGTAACTTTTGAATTAGCAAAATGTTGCTGTGTGACAACAAAAGCAGAAGTGCAACAAAGAGCTTAGCAACTTAGAAATTAATTTCAGAAATATTTGACATTCATGCTGCTGGTGTGAAATCCTGACTGCTGTGGTGGGAGCAAAGTCAGTTCCCCACACAGCACGTGAGGATTCCCTGAACAGCACAGATGAAGACACCCAGGCATCCCACTGCTCTGCTGCCACAGGCAGGAAATAGAAGTGACTGTGACTGTGGAGGAGTACCGACAGCTAAGGAAGCCTGACATGCCAGGAAACAAATCTGACATCCCACCTTTCTTCTGTGATCTTTCAGAGAACAAAGTAAGGAGGATGGGCCACCAGATCAGACTCGTGAAACACTAGGCACTGAGGAAAATAAAAAGGGGAAGGCTACATTCAGTTCATTGTCTTACCTGCAGAGCTTTGTACCTGCCTCCTTCCCTGTCCTAACCAAAGGATGAGTTCTGCAGAGTGCACTTACCATCCAGCTTACTTAAACAGCAGAGACAAGAATTCAAGGTTTACAAGGCCAGAGAGAGGGAACACGAGAGGGAACACAAGTCAGTGTGTATTGGCAGCAAGGCTCACTGGGGGCTGCTCTGTACTTCATGTTCTTTAAACAGGCCTTGGATAGGGTACAGAAATAGGATACAGAATAGAATTAGAACCACTAAATAACAATGTCACAGTCTTCCCTCCTCCTGCGTGAAGGAGAAGCTGCATCTTTTCAGCAGGAAAACTGGACGTAACAGAGCAGTGCTGCAGCTGGACACAGGCAGGGCCACGCCGGGACAGGGCTGCACCTCAGCGTTTCAGCTGCATTGCCACGGGCCAGGCCAGGCTTGGACAACGTGTGCCCTCTGCAGAGCGTTCACCACAAACACATTTCCCCGGGATAACTGGAAGCTGCCTCTGCCACTCTCGTGCCTTCTGGGAGCACAGGATTGTACAGAGCTTGTACAGAGTCCCAAAGAAATTCGTGGAAGTGATAGAGTGGCTGCAGCCTGATGTTGGCAGATGAAAATCCTTGTAGGTTTTCCATCCCATCCCTTCCCTTCGGCAGGGCACCTCTCCACAGACTCTATGCCTTCTGTAATCCAAACCACCCTGGTACTGCCCCAAATGAAGGCAGTACCAAAGTAGCTAAAAAAAAACCCCAAACCTTTAAGAGCAAATAAACTAAATAATTATATTGAACTAGTTATTTTATTCAGGAATACAAATTGGGAAATTAAAATTAAATATAAACTATGAGTATTCAGGGATAGCTGTATATCCAGAGGTAAAGCAACAAATACCTATGACCTCTTATATGCAATCAGCAATAAACTTCCAAAAGCAAACTTCACAAAGATTTCTCTAAAGCCCTTATAATTTTTAAGTTGTCCAGGCCAGTACTATATGAGCAAACTTGTTGCACACGTTCCAGAGCTCACTAGCTGTTAAGATTTTTGAGTATTTTAGATATTATTCCTACCGCAGCTATTAAATTTGTATCTGTTTTCTGATAGTTCCAAATCCTGGGACTTTCCAAATCACAGTGACTTTTCAAAACATTAGGTTAATCAAGAGTTCTCTTTTTTGTGAGTTCTCAGCTCTTTGGCTATTCTGTACAGAACAATCAGTACCTAAACAAGTAATAAAATTTTCTAAATTGTTTACTGTGTCAAGTAATTAAGGCCAAATGTTCCACTGATCCAAATATTTGTAGGTCCATTGAAGGCTGTTCTGTGCTGTTGATTTATGAACTGCAGAGAGCTGCCTTCTGAAACAGCTATTTTTGTTTTGCCTGGGATAGCAATAACCTTGAAACTCAGCTCCTCGTACATGCGTTGTAATTTCCTGGAAAGGAGGCAATCTGAAGATTTTCTCATAAAACTAATGACTATCTTTAGACATCTGCACCTGTGGATTTCTGCACAATTTGGCCCTTAGAAAATGCAATTTCTCATTGTAGTGGCACTGGATTTAAGCTGGCTACACATATAGGTATACAAATGCATGTATTTATACATTTATATATTTATGTATGTGCATACACACATACTTCTTAGCATGCTTTTACCAGCTGAAAATATATCCAGGTCTGCAGATATCCAGGTATTCACAATAGACAGTATTTAATCTCAAGGTTTTTCCCTGTTCCCTAATGAGATAACCTTTCTCCACTCGGCCCATTTTCCTCCACAACTCCTTTCTTTCTTTCCTTCCTTTCTCATAGTAAAGTTGCTTCAAGGGTGGCTGAGGAAAGGTTTTAATTTAGATCTAGTGGACCTGTGCCTTACTGGGATTCTAAATTCCCAGTGATCTGAAACAAAGAGCTGCATTTGTCTGCCTGACAATACAGGGGATAGATCAGTGCACAACCCTGTGAAAATCAGATGAACATGTTTGCATTTGCTGTAAATGCAATGATTATCAGGGAACACAATCTGTCACTTTTAATATCCCTAATGTGCAAAACTAGAGAATAATGGCTGCAGGTGTTCACACAACACTGTTGTGTAATTGAGCAGAGACTTGACCAGACTATAAATCAAAGCAGGACTGTATTTTTGCATATTTTCATCCTATTAAAAAAGTATGTTCTGTTCATACTGGTAAAATAAAGATACAGGCCTAGCTTGTCAAAAGATCAGTCTTCTTTTTTGAATTGAATCTCATCATTCAGGGTTAGCATGTGACCTGTGGCACCTGAAGGATGGCTGCAGACACGCTGTCCCTCTTTCAGCGGCTTTAGCAGAGGTTACAAACTGAAATCCCGCCAGTCACACCACACATTTACTGGAGCTTTCCCACCTGTTACCATCTCAGGCACCTGGCAGCTCTGACAAGGAGCAAGTCCTGAGTTCTACACATTGCCTACTGACACTCAGGGGAAAGGGGTTAAGCAGGGGTTAAGCTTCAGATGTTCCTCTGCATCCCTGGCTGCCAGAGTGATCCTCACTTTTTCTCAGGATCAGCAGCATGGCCACTTCAGCTTTAATAAGACCTCAGAAGTTCAGAGAATTTAACAGAATGATCCATCCCAGACTGTACCATAGGGTGCACACGTAGTGCTCAATTTTCAGACTTCAGAATGACTTTTTCTCATTCTTCTCCTTTCTTCTTTCCAACATTTTCTCTCAGTTAACCATACACTGTCTATAACAGCACACATAATTAGCACACATACCTGTTTTCTTAGTATCTCATTTTACTGTTCATTGGATTTTCCGATGAGTAATGAGAAAAGGTGATGATATTACCACTGCATTTGTGGAGGCACTGCTTGGGGTTCTATAACACAGAAAAGAAGTTGCTTTGGGATTTCTCTGCAGAAAGGCAGGCTGCTTGGATGAGCCCATGTATGCAGTATGTTCAGTGCTGATTCCTTGCAGCCAAACTGCTGCAAGAGAGCCCACGGGTGAACCTGGCCAGCTCCATGAACTTTCTTGTCTGTCCTCAGGTATGTGTAACCTGCCAACCACAATTTGTTTGCAGGCATTGGTGTCAGTGCTGCTGCACAAGATTCCATTGATGCTTTAGGATTTTAGCTTTTATATTTTTCATATATTTTCAATCCTGCAATTCTTTAGTGTGTAACTCTAAGCTCTATATAATATAGAGTGTTAGCTACTGTCTTCCC
Organism: Illadopsis cleaveri; assembly: GCA_013399915.1. Classification (NCBI taxonomy): domain Eukaryota; kingdom Metazoa; phylum Chordata; class Aves; order Passeriformes; family Timaliidae; genus Illadopsis; species Illadopsis cleaveri. Next base: position 577,630 of record VXBB01020602.1, read on the forward strand.
ATTTTGGTCAGACAAAACAATTCCTCTCTTGGCCTGGGAATCAAAGACACCTTTCTGTCTCAGGCCCTGAGAAATGTAAAACAAAAGTGAGTTGGGGGAGAGTGAACTTGGGGTAAATTACTTCATTACCTGAAGCTATAATTGGAAGATTAACCCCTAATATGCAAATGGACCAAACTTATAAACGTATGAAAACCCATGACACATCCGTCTGTTTTTTTGGGTGTAGCCCCTGGGTGGGCTTCATCTGCCTGAAGTGTACCTGAAGGCCCTTCAATAAATATAACCACTTTTTATTCCCCTAATTTTGTCTGGCCTCTGTTTTAATTAATCCCAACAAAGCATCACCTTGACTGCCCTTTTTTAGATACACTGAATGTTTTCATTCACCCAAAATGATGAAGTTGCTTTCTAATTTTTAGGATAAGTCAGTGTTCTACCAGTAACTTTTTTTGCAGTGCTCTCACTCACCTCCCTTTTCATACCTCTAGCTGGTGCTTTCTTACACAACCTCATCAGCATTTTAGTGGAGAAGTGTGGTGAAAGAACTTCAAGACCACTGCTCTCTGGATTGTTCTCCCTTTCTGTTGGAAACCCTACTCCTGCCCTCTCACCAGGCAAGCAAAGGGTTAGGCCAGGGTGAGGAGTGGTCCTGCTTTCCCCAAGTACTCTGCATTCCCTGCATGCTCATCTTCACTACCAAACTGAGCACCAGCCTGCAGAGCCTCAGAGCCAGAGTAATACCTGACTCAGCCCGAGAAGGAGTTGACCTCCCTGGCTGAGCATGGTGGGGCTGGATGAGATCACAGTGCCTGCTGTTAGTGCTAGGAGGAGTAACTGTTTTTCCTGAGGTAGCCAGCTGCTCCCTGGGTCTCTCCATGCTGAGACTTGTTTGTTGGAGATCGAGACATTGTCTGCTGCTTCCCTGCCTTTCTTCTATTTCTGCTGTATCACAGCCTCGTTGCGGAGGGGAGCTCAAAATCCTTGAGGGTGCTGGGGGTGCCTGGGTGCCAAACTCTCCCTGATGTGCCCTCCTCCATTACTTAATTCTCAAACAGTGGCTGTCAAGGCCCATCCACTCCCAACTGATGCTTTTAACAAAACAGTGGCTGTATAATATTGTTTAAAGTATTTTAGTGAGGTCAAAGCCTTTTCTTTCTTCTAGTGTAATTTTCATCTGATTCAGACTGGCCCTTTGTCTTTATAAAGGACCTTTTACGGACCACAGAGCCCCAGGAGAGGCCTTCACAGAAGGGAGATTTGGGGGGCGAGAGACAATAGTGCCCATTTCTGCATGTGTTCCCACCACCGCCAACCCAATCTTTATTCCATCTAGATTTAGGGACAGAATTTGGGGTCCAATGGCAAAAGTGTCTGTCAGAAAGTTCTTTCGGAAATGCAGAGATTTTAGCAAGCACATTACTGAAAAGAACTAGTTTTATAAACAGCTGAGGAAAGCTGTTCTCCCCTAACGTGAGTGGAGGCTGCAAGGGTACCCCTGGAAACAGCTCCCTCTCCCGGAGCCATGCATGGCTCCCGCATCTTGCAAGGTGACAGAAAACCTGGAATAGTCAAAAGGAGTGGCACTGAGGACTTCACGAGGCCCACTGAGCTTTATACTCCCTTGCCAGTAATTTCAACAAGAGCAAAAGATTAATGTTTCACCAGACCACAACCAACCAAGTAAAAGTATAAAGAGTTAAAAGCAAAGTCACAGTTTGATGGGGAATAGCAGCAATGCACCTGAGGGCTGGGACAAGGGGAAAAAGAGGGGAAAAGAAAGAGACATAGAATGGAGTTTACTTTTCAGTTGCCAAATATAAGTTTGAAGTATACCTCAACATTGATTTAATCATACTCTGTAAAGGGATAGAAATTATTTTTTTCAATTAAAAAAATTGGACTATAGAGACACATCAAAAGGTAACATTTTTATATTGTTATTTATATATTACATACATCTGTGCTTAACAGAGACATTTTTCCTGAAGACCTTTACCTTTAGAGATGGACCAATGTCAGAGTTTCACTTGTGATATTTCAGCTCCACTGAAGTTTGGTAACATTTTTTCCAACATACCTTTGTCTCAGTGTTAGTTTAGATGTTAATTTAGATGCTTAAACTGATCTGTCAAAACCCAACGTTGTTACCCAGAAAAAAAAGATTGGGATGATCATTTGCATTTTGGCCAAAGGCTTCCTGTCACTGAGAAGGTTATCCTGTTGGAAATATTTTGGTTAGGTCTGTGATCATACATCAGAAAAAGTTACCTTGGAGGTAGCCATACCAGGAGAAGGGCACAGCATTATATTGCTATAAATTACTTCTCTTATTTGAAATAATATCTGTTAATATAAGCATACTAGAATGACCGAATACAACATGTTTTGTCTCGTCTTTTTAGGTTTTTGCTCCATATTCCATATTGATAAAGGCATCACACTTCCTAAGGCCAACCAGCACAACACTTTCCCCTGCTTCTGATAACCTGAGCGAGTCTAGCAAAGTTCCTATACTAGTTTTGTAACTTCATAAGAAATGTACACATTGGGATGCCTTTCTGTTGCAGTGTCTTAAGAGCATAAAGTCACAGCAGCAGCAAACCTGTTGTCCTATGGCTGGATCCCTGAGCATCCTCTAGGGGGACAGCTGCAACTCACACTGAGAGCATCCACACTGCTCATCATCCCTGCAGGTGCCAGCTGAGCTGCTGCTGCTCTCTGCTCCTCCCTGCGCCACCCTGGGATGCTTGTTCTAGGATGGGCAGCACAGTGGGACCGAGAACAAATGTCCTCGGCCTGAAAATGGGAGCCTCATGTCGCGGCCCTGGTCCCAAACAATGCAGTGGGTGTGCGCCCAGCGAGATAGTTTTCAAACTGGTGGTTTCCAGAGTGCACGGTGGGAGGGCAGGAGGAAGTTTCCCTGCGCTGTCACTCCGGCACAGCCATGGACTGAGCTGCTTGGGGATGGGCTAAGGACACTGCACAGCTGGTGGGAGTGCAGAGCCATCGCCACAGAAAAGCCGGGAGCTGCACTGAGGGCACCCAAACCTGAACATGCTAACACAGGCAGACTATTCCCAAGCTCAGTGGCTGGTTTCATGCAAGAAACCTGTGTGTCTGCTCGGGCTTGGCCTGGGGCTGTATCCCATCGGGACGGGCCATTCATGCAGAATCGGGGGCCTGCCAGGGGCTGAAGGCAGAAGGCAGGCACTGCTGCTTCAGCGAGGCACTGTGCACAGTGCAGACAGCAGGGACAGGGGCAGACCACTGCGTGTCACCTGTGCTGGTGCCTTGCAGTGGCCAAGAGATTGATTTTCTCCATCCCACTATTTTCCCCATCAGCCCCGTGTCAGAAGTTACCATCCCCAGGGACACCGTACTGGTGACACCCTGCCTGAAGTGCTGTGTTCAGCTCTGGAGTCCCCAGCATAGAACGACATCGACCTGTTGGACCGGGTCCAGAGGAAGCCACCAAGATGACTAGAGAGGTGGAGCACCTCTCCTATGAGAAAAGGCTGAGAGAGCTGGGATTGTTCAGTCTGGAAAAGAGAAGGCCTTGGGGTGACCTGATTGTGCCTTTCCAGTACCTGAAGGGAACCTACAGGAAAGATGGAGAGGGACTCCTATTTTACAAGAGCATGTAGTAGTAGTGACAGGAGAAAGAGGAATGACTTCAAACAGAAAGTGAGTAGGTTTACATTAGATATTGTGAAGAAGCTCTTTGCTGTGAGGGTGGTGAAGACACTGGTACAGGTGCTATGAATGCCCCCCAATCCCTGTGAGGTTTTCAAGGCCAGGTAGGATGGGGCTCTGAGTAACCTGGTCTAGCAGAAGATGGCATGGCAGCGGGGCTGGAACTAGATGAGCTTCAAGGTCCCTAGCAATCCAGGCCATTCTGTGATTCCACGATGGGAGGCTCAGGC
>VXBB01020602.1:581677-642999 GCA_013399915.1 Illadopsis cleaveri
CACGATGGGAGGCTCAGGCCGCTACGCCTCTTCCCGCATCAGCTGCTGAAGCCTTCCGTGGGGCTGTGATCTGCACCGTGCGTTCAGACCCCTCTGCGGAACGAGGGAGGGGGTGGAGATGGGAAAGGGCAGGAGCCAGCAGCCGGACAGGGACCGCGCAGCCGAGCCCGCCCCGCNTGGCAGCCGGTGGTGCTGGGGGGCCCCTGGGCACAGCCCGTCGCGGCCCTCAGAGCTCGGACCAGGCCCTCCTGACGCTGGCCGCGCCCCTCGGCCGCCTCCCGCTTGGCTCGGTGTCCTCGGGTCCCTCCCGTGCGATGGCCCAGGGTGCTTGCAGAGCTCCTGAGGTGGCTGCAAGAAGGAGGAGGTGATGCCGAGGTCCTAGAGTGGGTGGAGTTCAGATTTTGCCTTTCTTGCCATGTTCTGGCCTTTCTCTTAGAGTGGCTTTGACAGATCTGGGTTTCTTGGTCAAAGGTGGTGATTTCGTCTGTCAAATGCACCTAACCTGTTGTCATGAGCATCACGCTCCCCTGTTATAACATCAGTTCGATATTGCTTAGAATCACTTCTTTCTGCTGCCCCCTGTAACGTTGTCAATGTGCGCCCTGGGGAGAGACAGACGCGGCTTAGATTTGCAAGGCAGAATGGTATTTACTTGGCCTTGACTAGCTGAGCTTGACATGAACTTGTCAGATACACGCAGATGTCACTGATTTATGCAGATAGCAGCAACAGTGCTTTGAGAGATATTTACCTATTGAGAGATAGAGGGGTAAGAAAGACCTTTCTGAACTTGTGAACAGTATCAGCAATATGCTGATCCATAAGCTTTCTTATACTCAAGTAACTGACTAGCCTTTCTTATTCCATGTTTCAGAGGGAGAAAATGCATGTATTTGAAATTTCTCTATTATGTTCTCCATTGTTTTGAAAAGTGTGAATTAACACAGTAATGCTTTTTTGCATTTTCAGAAAAAGTCCCTGGAGTCCATCAACTCCAGGCTCCAGCTGGTTATGAAAAGTGGCAAATATGTGCTTGGGTACAAACAGACCCTAAAAATGATTCGCCAGGGCAAAGCCAAGTTGGTCATCCTCGCCAATAACTGTCCTGCTTTGAGGTAAGCAGATGAGTGAGAAAGCAGCTCTGAGATGGGTTCTTTGTACAAATGCAGCGTATGCTTCGTGCTAATGGCTCCAGAGACTTAATACAGAGGGCTTTGCTGGCAGGTTCTAGAGTGCCCTGAAATAAAAGCAACAGGTAGTTTGCTGTGCAGTGATTTCAAGTCTAGAAATGTTGAAATGCTTCCTGGTGTTTTTCTAGCTTTCTGATTCAAGGAGTTTGCACTAGAGAAAGTACTGGCTTTTCACACTTGATAGCATTCACTAAGAGTGTAATGGGGCTGAATTCCCATGTTTTTCTAAAGTAGAGTATTGGAAAATAATTTTACAGCTAGGAAAACTGGTAACTGATTTAAAATATTTGAAGCACACAAAATTTGTCATAGTTACAAATATGAGGTCCTGGCCAGACTGCTTTTTTGAGAATGTAATCTGTATTAATATCATGACATTTTCCTCACTGAATTTCTGGGCCCTTTTTGTTGTCGAGGGATATTGACAGGCTTAGGACAATGTAAATGTGAAACTCAGAAATGAGATACTTGGGAAATAGCAGGACTGTTGCAGTGGGCAGCAACCCCAGTATTATTTGGAATCACAAAATGCTTGGGAAACAGTACTGACTGCAAGACTCTTCTAGTGAGAGTCAGAAGAGAGGGCAGTATAGATGGACTTGTTTTAAATTAAAATACATGATTCCTTTCTCAGCTTCAACAACTGTGTCTCTCCATTCAGCATCTGGGCACCACTGGCCACTAACGTTAACTCTCTTAGTTTATGCACTTTGGCACAGCTCCTGTGGCCTTTCAGAGGTCTGCAAATACTGAATCTTTCCACCGTGTAGAAACGAGCACGTGTAGGAGCAGCCTGAAGGGTTTGTTGTTAGTAACCTTCAGCAGACATCTAGGTAAAGGTTCCTGAGCCACAACCCTGGAGTGATTTTGCCTCACAAGAAACAGCTGGGTTTCTCTGGGTGGGAAGGAAAAGTGTCTTAAGGTGTAAGTGTGGTGGTAGGAGTTAGAGCTGCTCTCTTTGTATTGCAGCTGGTCAGAATTGTTTGTGGGTCCTGTTAACACCCCGTTTTTGGATTTCAGAAAATCAGAGATCGAGTACTACGCCATGCTTGCCAAGACTGGTGTCCATCATTACAGTGGGAACAACATTGAATTGGGCACAGCATGTGGAAAATACTACAGAGTGTGCACACTGGCCATCATTGACCCAGGTAATTCCCTCCTGCAGTGTAGGGACCAAATGAGGTGCCTGTGGATCCTCCTTTCTCCTGTGAGTAGCAGCACTGAGCAAGGAATGAGCAGGAGTGATGACACACTTCACTGCCTTTTGCCATCAGGTTTAACACTTACAATTTCCTCTGACCAAGATCCTGTTCTTCTTTTGTGACTCCTAGGTTCTTAGAACCTGGAAGGGCTGCTGTTTCTCTTGCACTTAGCTCTTTTACTGCTGAACCCTGTGAGCATTTTGTCTCCCTGTCAGTCTGTAGGGAGGTTTCAGTGTCTGGGAAACAACTGTATGGGTCCTGTTTCTGAACCCATCAGCTAGGACATGAGCTTGCACAACATACTGTTCACAATAGCCCTGTTTGACTGTTCTTTATCTGAGACAAAGCATGGTGACTTGTCCTGCTTCTCAGAATAATACACAGAAAGATAACCAACAGGCAGGTGGATATTCATCAAGGGAATGAAAATTATGTTAAACACTATTTTAAAACTCTAAGTTTGTATGTTGTTACTATGGTTTGGTAACAGTCCTTGTCCCAGAGAGCTACTCAGATTCCTTATATAGAATGCTAAGTAGGTGACTTCCCATCCTCTTTCCACAATGTTTTAAGAGAAGAATCAATCCCTTGTTCTGTTTATTGACCAGAATTCCTACACATAGGTTTAATAACTTCTGTTATAACTAACCAGCTGTTCCCCAAGTCACAATGGTTTGAATTTCCTAGTTCTTAAAAAAACTTCATTTAGCTTGCTTGTATTCAAATAGTAGCTGTAAACTTAATTTCCAGAATGTCACTTTCAGGTTTGGTTTTGGTTGGGGTGGGAGCTGCAGGTAAGATCCTAATACTGTGTAGCTGACAATGCGAATATTCTCGCTGTCCTGATATTTCTGTGATCAGGGGAGGCTAGACATTCGCTAGAGTAAAACTATGCATTGTGTCCTCCAGGACTAGATTGTTGTTCTAGTCCTGGCTTTGTAAATGCTGGTGACAGGTGCATAATTACTGGAAGATACTGTATTTGTATTTGGATTAGAAAAACACATTTACAAGTATTTTTATCAATTTTATTAAAATTACTCGCTTTTTTCTGAAGCAGACTATCTGTTGCTTTTACGTTGTTCTCTTTTCTAGTCACTGTGGTGATTTTATCAGTGGGGGGGTTTTTTTCTTATTTTTATTCCTAAAAACATCTTTCTGTGGGTCCTCTTGTAACAATACATTTTTGTTTTACAGGTGACTCTGACATCATTAGAAGCATGCCAGAACAAACCAGCGAGAAGTAAATGCTGTAAAGGTGTTATTTCTACAATAAAATTGGCTACAGGTCTCTTTGAAGAAAACTTTGTATTATACCTTTGTTGGTTTTAGGGAGCAAACTATATAAATGAAGATTCATTACCACTGCTGTGCTTCCTGTTCTGTTAGAAATAACCTTCACATGGCAAAATTTGCCTTTCTTTCTGTAGGCATTATGGATCTTGAGAGGTAAGTGAAGGAAGGCTTGATCATGGCAAGTATAGTGCCAAATCCCAAGGGTCTAGGGCTTCCTTAGTGTTTGCTTTTGGAGTGCTAATGCAAACACAAGGCATAAAGTGAGGGAAAGTAGCAAATTTGGGATGTTGGTGGGGAACCCTAAAAGTTTACTTATATTAAAATAATTCACTGTTTTTACCAAGTGCATTAAGTACTAATGTGCATTAGTCATTTTGTCTTTTCCTTCCAAGAGTACATACCTGTAAAAGGGCAGACAGGATATAGCTTCTAGATGTGTAACATACACTTTCAGTAAGATACCAGTTAACTTCACAAAGCTGTTTTTAATAGCCCTTTTTTTTTAGTTCTCTGAAGATACTGGAGACAGATGAGCTGGTGTTCTCAAGTCACAATTGCTGAGAACATCAGTATCTTAATATTTGTGCCTGTTTTGTGTGAGACCATGAGTGCAAGATATTCCTTATTACTAGGGATTGTTAATTGAGGTGCCAATGATTTTCTGACATGGTAAAAGCAAGCACCTAATGAAAATCAGAATGTACCTGTAACCTTGCAGAATTCGAAAAACAGATGCCAAAACACAGTGTACCTTTCAAAGCTTGCTGTTGCCATTTAGAGATAGTCAAGAGGCAAACTCCAGAGTGTGTCAGAGCAAAGGAGGAAGTGCTGGTATATTTACTTGTTAAACCACAAATCTGGATGAGCTGCCGTCGAGGGAAGCGAGTGAGACTTAAAGACACTTCAGGTGGCCAGAATAGAAGTAATTTGTTGGGTTTGTTTGTGTTTTAATATTTAACAGGTGTGCAGCTAGCTGAATTGACCAAATAATACTTTCAGAATTAATATACTACTTGCATTCAGGAAAGTGAATGCTGACCAAAGGACAGCGGGGAGAAGTTGGATAGTCTGGACATGATAAAAAGTTCTTGAAAGTTGAGGTTGTGGTGCCCTGATTATCCAGCAGACTTCCCACTTCAAGCATTTAATTCCATCACAGTTTAAACACAAATGTGTAAATTTATTTTTTTACTTCCTGCTGATTCCAGTAGTTACTCTTGTGTGAAGAATCCAAGTCAAGCTTAATGGCTGTGAATGCTGTCCCACTTGTTCTGTGGATGTCTGCATACAAAGAACTATATATACACACACAGACTGTGCTTAAAATATTAACAGTGGAGGAGGGAAATACAGAAAAGCAAGCCAAATAAATTCATACCCTAAAAATACTTCAAAACATGGAGGTTTCATTTCAAAAAATAACAGCATTTTATTATTTTGCATAGCTTATTTCAGTTCTGCCTAATTAGAACTTCTGCTAGTTACTAAATAGTTTATATAAAATTTTCAATATTTCTTATCTGCAATCAATGCAAGACAACACATGGGATATAAATGCAAGGATCCAAAATATTCTTCTCAACTTCAGACACAAAGATGTTATTTTACTTTGAACCAGTTTAAGAAAATAGCTCTGACAAGTTTGTATGTATAAATATACAGTGTAGCGTACACTTAAAATTCTGATCAGGATTTTAGCCTGTTTTCCAAGTCTTCCATTCTCTTTGTCATTTCTTCCAGTAGATAAAAGTTAAGGAAAGAGCTACTGATAGGATGCATTAATAGAACAGCTATCTGATTGCTATGGTCCATAAACATCCTCTTGTTTCTCCTCTTTGACTCCCAGTAGTTTCTCATTCAATATTCCCTTGTGTTTTCTGTTTGATTTGAACAGCTGAGTTGAGAAAGCTGTGTGAAACCCCATTCCTTAACAGGCATACGTTGACACAGAGTTCAGACTGTAGCTTATTAAAAAGGCTGACTCTACAAATTGATTGCTCTTCTCTACTTTAAAGGGAGTGTAAATATTTGTATAGTTCATGCTGTTTAAAAAATGTTTCACTTAATCATATGGAAAACTGCATGTAACTAACAGTAGATTATAAAACAATGGGGCTCTGAGACCTCGGTAAGAATGTCTGCTCCTCATGATCTGTTACTGTCCACAGTTGTGACAGTGGTTTCCAGACAAATGTGGAATAGAACACAAACTCCATAGGATCTAGGGCTGGTTCCATTTACAGTAAGAAGCTGTAGCAATGCAAAGTAGTGTACAGCATCCCTTTCCTGATAAGCACTTCAGTTGGCAGGAAGAGGTTGGACCAGTACTGTTCACTTCAGCACCTCTCTGAATGCCATGGAAAGGCTGCAGCCAGGGGAAGCTGAGAGGAAGAGGAGGCCTAGCATCAAGTGAGATCTGAAGGCACTGAGATCTACCTCAGAAAGATGAATTTGCTGCATCCCACTCCTTGCTTGTTTTACTAGGGTCTTGATTTCAACATTTTAAGGTCTTACACCAAGGGAACAGGAAGAACTGGGCATATAAATCGGCACATTTCTGTTAGGAATTTTTTAGGGCAGACAGGCAAATTGAATTTGGCCTCTTAAGTTTGGCCAGAACAGCCACATGTACTGCGTCCCCTTTTGACAGCAGGAGAATCTCCTCTTGCTAGTAAGCCTGGACATTGGGTTTGGTAATTGCTCATCTGTCTGCTGCAGCAAGGTTAGTACTCTCTGCAATATGTATGAGCACCACGTGAACTGCATTTTCTTGAACAGCTGTATTTCTCAAGTGTTCACAGAGGCAAAGTTAAAGCAGTAAAACTGCACTCAACTACTGATAGAAGTTAATGTAGCTGGCCACAAAACAGTTTAGACTGGTCCCTCAATTTGTATTATGTAACTGGAGCTACTTTTGTACTTTCTCTGTCCACCACCCCCACATTGCTGTATGAGGACTAGCCGGCAGTCTGCAGTTACCAAGAACTAGTGTATCACCTCCTGCCTGAGCTGCTCTTGAGATACAGCAGAGAAGTTAGGTTTCTAGTAAAGAGGAAACTGGATGGTTCATACTCTTCAAAGCAGTGGCTGCACAGCGCTCTGAGGAAGTGCTTAGCACTGTTGCTATCAAAATTTCTAGTCTCTGGCTCAGTGTTGACAGGTTTTGCATCACCTTAAGCCATTGGAGTAAAAATCACAGAGTTCCCTGCTCAAATGTTAAAGCAAAAAACCACTTTATTAAGCTTCTAAGCTTAGCAGCTAAGTTCTTTGAGTAAGCTCAGAGTTCCTCATAGCCCAGCTGCAAGAGTTTGTGGTAAAGAGCTTCTGAAGGGGCAGGAATTGGTCTCCTTTCTTGTCAGCACACAGGTTGGAATGCTGCATGTCATAAAACACTTAAGGATGTGGGAAATGACCTAGAAGTTTTTCTCCAATGTCATTTGGAGAAGTCCAGTCAGAGCAGTCTGTATGTTAACGAGCATTTGAAATACCTAGCAATAACCTTACACCATGGCTTTCTCCTCCTTTATGAAATCTTTGCATGGAGTAATTTAACCAAGTGATAAGAACATAATTCTTCTAAGTGTCTGTCAAAGGATTCACTTGGGAAGGTCAGAGAGAGGCTGGCATAGCAGCTCCCTTGAAATAAACAGACTTGAAATAACTGTGTGGCAGAAGCTACTGATCTGCACTTTGCTAAGTTTTATCTGCATTTCTTTTACCCAAGATTAACCAAACCTGAGTCCTCTGATTTCATCTAGAGTATGGTTTTAAATTACTGCGTATAGTGCCTCACCAGGCAGTTCAGCAGGGAAACATCATCTGTACTCTGACACCTGTAGCAGTAAATGATATTTCAGTAGCATCTGAAGAAGTAACCCAAAGCAAAACATGTTAAGTCTTGAATTTGACCAGTTGTTTCTTTGCTGTTCCTGAAGGTGTTTACTATAAGGGATTATTAAAATTCAAGATACATATTAGTATTTTGGTCTCTTCTATGAAGGAGAAGCAGATGAAAAGTTAAAGGCCTTGCTTCTTGGAAACTATTATGTAGTTTAGATTTTCATCACAATAAACTGATTTTAGCTATGAAGGCAGTTTAGACTTGATGCAAAAACATTTAGTTTGTTTTAACCTGCCTTTCTTATCTTACCTGGAAATCACAGAAAACACAGAATTTCTAGGTTGGAAGAGCCCTTCAAGATCATCGAGTCCAACCCATGCTCCAACGCCTCAACTAGATTACAGCACCAAGTGCCACATCCAGTCTTTTTTTAAACACATCCAGGGATGGTGACTCCACCACCTCCCTGGGCAAACCATTCCAGTACTTTACCACTCTTTCTGTGAAAAACTTTTTCCTAAGAAAACTTTTTACCTGTAAGAAACAGTTACTCAGAAAGGATATATCGCTGGGTGAGTTTTCTTACTTCACTGGTTGCATAGTTCTGAAATGTCACAAGGTTTTCACATTTGCACTGGTCATTATCTTTTGAGGCTTTTGCTGAAAAACAGAAACACTTAAGCATAGGCTAAATGCTGAATAAATTGAATAGGATGGGGAGGAAATGACAAGGAATTATAAATGCAGAGCTGGTTTAATACAGCTTCCTGTTCTCAAAACAGGTCAACATCCAAAGGAACACCTTGAGGCAGTTTCTGTCAGTACTGGAAAACAGTACTCAATGTGTAGTCCTCTATGTTCAAAGAACAGTCTGGGTTATTCTAATCAAAGGTAGCCCAATTACCTGTTGTTGAGTGAATGTGACTGTCTTCAAAAAGATACTTGTGTTGTACTGCAAGATGTGGACAGTCAATGACATCTGTGATGGCTATTGTGGTTGATTCAGGTCCTGCAGGAAACCCCCCAAAAGTCTAAGAATCAGACCCACCAAATTATAATTTTTTCTCTCTACTCGCATGCACTGAGTTCTCCTTAATTAGTAAGTAATCTCACTAATTGCAGTGAGGATCATTCAAGGAAAGGACTAGGGATATAAAGATGTGAAGGAGCCAAGCCGTTAGGCTGTATTTACTGTATACATTATTTAAGTTCTAGGTTGCAGAACTGAAAGGGAATTGTGAAGGTTTCTGTGAGAAACAGAAGTGATTGAAAGCTAAACATGCTTAAAGTGTCAAGCACAGTGTTGAAATACAAGCTTCCCCACGAAATATTTCATTTGGATGATGTGAGAAGCATGCAGCCATGCTTTTATCACAGTGAATCTCCATTTTTCACATTGCAGAAAGTAGGGTGACTTGGAGGGGCGAGGAGGCAGGGACATGGGATGAATCATTTTAGCTGAATTGCGAGAGTTCTCTACAGAAGGCAGCATGAGAAGGCAGCAGGACAGGACACTTGAGTTAAACCTCTCTTTTTTTTGGCTGTGGACCAGTCTTATGAAGCCTCCCAGATGATGCATCCTGCTGGTGAGGTGACTCTTTCAAGGCTGATAGATAGAAATTGCCAAAGGAAATGATGTCACAAAAGGAGCAATAAAAATGTTCACGTTCTCTAGAATTTGAGATGTTTCAGTAATGTGGTGGTTGTCTCTCATAACACATGGAGAGACAATGCCTCATACCTGTGCAATTTAGAAGAGGTCCAGTGTTGATGGAAACTCCAGGACTTGCCCTTCAACTCAGACTATCAGAGGAACTCCTCCAAAACCAGAAGTGATTATTTAATAATAGTGAAGCAATCCAAAATGACAGCAATCTACTTTGTGTCCTACAGCGAAAATTCTTTCATATTTCATTATCGTCCATCATCCTTTGGGGTGAATTGAACAAGAACATTGCTTGGAGAAAGAAAAAGTTTCTTCCTGTCCAGTTTTCTTCTTTATAATGGGAAACATTGATCAGGGAGTTGGGAGTTTTTACGTGTGAAGGGTGCAGGAGAGTCTATTTGATACACTACAGTTATAAGCAAAAATACACGTTTCTAATTCATGAAGCACAGCCTTTAAAATGCAAGGATTTAAAATGTAAGTCCAAAGCCCGATCTTTTTAGTCAAGAGACTGAGAGGAAACAGAAACCTGTTCGGGGGTAACTCCTCAGCCATTGTGTGCCCTGCCCCTTTCTTGCCGCCAGAGGGCAGTGTGGAGGCAGCTGCGGTTCCTTAGGAATGGGTCCTTCAGTAGGAAATGAACGCTTCACCTTCGACTGACTCCGGAGCCCTTCATGGCCCAGAGGAGCTTAACAGAAGGTATTCAACAACTGCATGGCGTGACTGATGATGGTAGGGTGCATGGACATCTGGGAACCCAGAGCTCCCTCCCTGAAAGTGAATGCATGGGGGTAAAAGGTGACAGGTGCAAACTCGCCTGATACGCCATGAAGGTACAGTAGCGAGGTGGAAGATGCTTCTGTGCCATCCAGGTTTGCTATAACTATTAGGGTCCCTGCTGGTTTAGTCAGTTTTGACAGATGCACAATAATATACAGCTGTGCACTGGGAAGGAGATAAGGCCCTTTTGAGTGGAGGTTGGAATTATAGAGCATGAATATCAGGGAAGAACAGATGAGTGGCTGAATAAGAAGACCAGAGATCAGGCAGCAGAACTACAATATTTATACAGAGAGATAGATATAGATATATAGATATCTCAGTCTACATGGGAACCAGCTGCTGGAAGGAACTCAGATTTTGGAGAAGAGGTGAGGGCCACAGAGGTGTGGGATGAGATCATGACGGAATGAAACAAACAAGAAGCAGAGTCTAGTTAAAGAATGATCAAGTGGGAACAATAATGGTGAAGATTTCTGTTGTAGGAGATATGGAGCAGGTAAGATGAATCTTGAGTGTTTGACCTTGGATAATGACTTGCTCTAGAAGTTGTTCAGGAGCTGCAAGCTAATGAGGGGGTTGTTTAGGAAGGGCAGAGGAACTGACCTGAAATGTTTGAGCTTTGGACACTGGGCTGGTATGGACACATAATTAGAGACAGAAAAAACACAGGTCCACTGGTAGAGGTGTGGCAGGAGGTCTCCAGTTTGGAATAGGAATTGGGCATTTCAGAAACAACTCTTCAGGCTTCAGAAACTAGTTGGGGCTCTAAAAGCTCTGATCTCATTGTGTCTGAAGCTGAATAAACACACAAGTAGTGACAGAAGCTGATCACCCCGAATCCCTTGGTGAAGTCAGTGCAATGAATAAATTTGTTGGGGAACAATGCTGAAGTTGGATGTTCGTTTTTAGTGTTCTGTTTTGTAACAAAACACAACGAATTTGTTAGGAGGAGCCTGTAAGTGTCATCAAAAGCAGTGTCTGAATATTTGTTGAACTGATAACGATCCACAGTGTGGAAGGAGAACAGAATGTTAACCAGCTGGCTGCTGAGTACTGTCATCTGATCAGGGCTGGGATCTTGTGACAAAAATAGTGTATGATCATGTAATTAAAAGCTCCCATAATGCACATGCTCAGAACAGGGCTGAAGCTGCAATCATATTGAGTGTGTATTATGTATGACATTGCTGGAGCCTCGTTAGTGCTTCCACTCAGATGAGAAATTAACATCAACCAAGGCAATGAATGGGAACCTTCCAAGTGAATTCCTCTTAATAAGAGGCAAGAGGAAAAAAAAAATCTCTTTTTTTTTTCCCTTTACTACTAGTCATCAAGAATAATTAATAGTAATCAGCAGCTATTTTACAAGGCAGATGCTTTCCTGCCGAATAAATGAAAGAAGCCTAACCTCCAAAAAAAACATTTGGATGGCTTCTACTTTGGTTGGAAACATGCAGTGGATCCACAGCTGGGATGTGTGGGATGAGAAGCTCTGTCAGTGGAGTCCATGAGGACAGGATCTCCTACTGTCCTCATAAGCTGAAGCCTCAGAAGACGTCAGCTAAGGACCAAAGCTGGGGTGAAGAGAAAAGTCATTGCTACTGCAAAGGAGGAGAAAAATTGCGCTGTATACAACAGAAGGAATAAAAAGAAGAACTTTCAGATGGTATAACAGGTTTGGAGGCAGAATTTCTGGTGGAGTGAGTTGATGAGTAATAGCTAGTCCTGGAGTGTCCAGAAAAACAAGGCTGGGTCAGTCCTCCGTTCACAGGTGTGAGGCATTCATTGCCTGTTGTTGAGAAAGGGAGAGGACAGAAACTGAAGCATCAGTGCTGCCCAGTTACCAGAGGTGTAGACAAGAAACTGCCACAAAGGGGCAGGATTTACTTATTTTTTCATATTGTAAATAATGTAGTTAAAAGGAAAAAAAATGGTGGTTGCTAACCACTGTTGTGGCTACCTGAAGGATGCATTTCCATCACCGAACTCTGGGGTTTGCTGCTCAGTGAGAGTTATTATACTGTGGTTTGCTAATGAGTGAGAATTATTGTTCTGGCTGCCAGATAGTTTTGACTTTGGCATCTCCAAAAGCTTTTAAGATTACATGCTATCATTGGAAGATTATCTGCCTAATAAGGTTAATTGAACTGACTTGGTTTTACATTCTCATAGTATTTAGTATTTCAGAAAGATGAAACTAGGACTTCTTAGGACTGAAGGACAAAGAGTATGCAAGCTAAGAAACATCTTCAAAGTATTTTTTACAGATTCTTCCTTGACATCTGTACTGCAGAAATGTCCTGCAGCTAATTTTATACAACTATGTTAAAGAAAAACAAAAAGGGCAAAACCTGTTTGCATTTAATTCCAAGAAAAACAACCAGATAAAAGCAAGTGAAAATTAAATAATCTTACACAATTCTAGAGCTGTGACTAACATCATTCTATGTGTTGTTTCTGAATTTTGCTTCAGGTACCGGTTTGAATGTAAAAAAAAATACTGAGTCTTGGGAATGCATGAGTGGGAGAGATATGCTGTCCTCTCTCTGGCTCTATAGCTTTCATCTCAGCTCAGATTCCCCCTTCCCCTTGCAAAACTTCACCTGGGAATGTTTATATACAAGCTGTTACAGAGTGAAGAAGGGTGCTTTCTGAAACAAACTTTCCACATTTGTGTAGCAGAACTCAGACCTACACATAACTGAAATCCACTCTTTGTAGCTGTGAATGTATGTTCAATGAACTATTTTTAGTCTTCTATAAATACACACAACAGCTCTTGACTATTTATTTTGCTGTGGTTTGATTTTTGCTGCTGGTCTTAGGATTTTTTTTTAAATTCTCATTAAGTTATTAGAAATCCCTGATTATTTTCCCACATTCCTAATGAAATAGATCATGTTTATTTGGTGGAGTGGGGTTCATTGCATGGCTGACTTAACCGTAGAAATAGAAAAGAGAAGAAGAGCTTGATTCTTCTAGGCATAGAATTGTACATCTTATGCAACCTTCATGAAAATAAAGGGAAGATAATTACTAATACATTTACCCAGTGATGGATAAACAGTATATATTCTTCACATATTGAAGGGCAGAAAAATTCAAAAAGGAAAACACCTGTAAATGTTCACTTCTATCTCAAGGAAAATGGAATTTTGTTACCTTCACAGATTTGGGCTCTTAGTTCTTCACTTATATCCTCCAGGGCTGTGAAATCCTCAGCATAGAAGAGATGTTTATATGATGGCTCAGAAGCAATTTCTAACAGCTCTTCCTCAATTGCTTTTCCTATTCCAATGGCATAGATGATTATACCTGGATTCAAAAGAAATTTCACATACTTATTATATCAGCAGTTCTAATTCTAAGCACTTGTTTGTCCATGAAAGGAAAATATGAGAGAAAGGGAGAGCCCAAGAAATGTATATTCTATGTAACTTCAAAATCAGTGAAGAGGCTTAATATGCTTTAATTACTGGGAGATTTGCAGAAACTCTCTTGTTTGCTATAATTTGACATACAGTTTTTGTGTTAAAGAAATGACACTTGCCTGGGCAGTACTGATATTGAATGGTCCCAGAAAGAGAATTACAAACAATCCAAGAGAATCACAGAGTTCAGCCTCACAGTTGCACTGCCAAGTCCCTGGTTTGTGTGTGTCTGTAGGGTTTATGCAATACAGCTGATTACTGGGTTTATGGTAAAACCTGTTACATATTAGCAAATGGGGCAGAATCCTGAGAGATGGCAGTAATTTTTCAGAAAAATACCTAAGTGTTTCATTGAAATCCTCAGAGCACATTGAGACTTGATTTTTTCTCTCTAACGGGCACTAACAGGCTGGAAGGCCCTCTTAGGAGAGTAAGAAATTTATGGGGCTAGGAAAGAAAAAGCCTTACAACAAGGATGCACAGGACAATTATTTCCACAGCAGAGGTGCTAGGGGGAAGGTAGTGGGGATGTGTAGTTTGCTTAACTCTGGAAGCAGGGAAGGAGGAAGTGGTTCAGAGCCCTCTCACAGATTTTAAACAAGCAGTAACTACAAAACATAGAGATCTTCAATAATCGCCTTTTCAGCAGTTATGTATTTATGCTTGTGAGTATATGATTTAATACAACATTTATATCAGTTCTGGCTTAGAAAGTGTCCACAACGAGTACTGATTTTGTGATTCATAGGACAGCTGGGAGCTTCACAGCTCTTACATGATTCAAGAGAAGAAGCTGCCTTCTCTGGTTGGTTTCAGATAAAATTTGGGATGAGGAGGTTTGATATCTTTATTCAACATGAGGTGATAACTGCTGCATGCTCACGGAATTGCAACTTTTAACCTTTTTGCTGAGGGATCATTGGTCTGATAGTACCATAAAATATGCATTTTCCAAGTTTTTAACTCTTAACATAAGCATCTCTTACTTTTCTTCCTGAATCTGCCTACCATTGCACTTCAGCCAGGAAAGGAAAGCGTTCACCCGAAGCTGATTCAATTCAATGAATGCACCAGTCATGCTTAAGTTATTGCTATTTAAAGACTTGGGGATATCAGTGATAAAATATTCAAGGTCCATTTCATAGTAAGCATTACTCTGTTGGTTCACAGGGGATGGGTTTGGCTTGTAGCATTGCAGAGTCAGTGTAAGCAGTCCAGAGCTGAGGTTTCATTAAGCAAATAAGAAAGTTGGTTTGTACTTCTTTCGTTCTGCTGTAAATCCTCCATGTAGTTTCACCTCACAAGTAAGCCTGTAAATGTTTGGGGTTTTTAAAATTATTTTA
Organism: Illadopsis cleaveri; assembly: GCA_013399915.1. Classification (NCBI taxonomy): domain Eukaryota; kingdom Metazoa; phylum Chordata; class Aves; order Passeriformes; family Timaliidae; genus Illadopsis; species Illadopsis cleaveri. The sequence continues at coordinate 596,433 of VXBB01020602.1, forward strand.
AAATCACTTTATCTTTCATTGTAATGGCACTCTTGCCCTTCTCATATCCTTGGATGTTTTTCCCTTTTCTGTTTACAGAGAGGTACTGATCCTGATCAGTGCTCTACTAATCATGTATCAAATTCTGATTAATATGTCAAATCAATAAAACCAGCACAGAAAAAAAGATGTGCAAAATCTTTTAAAGTCTGGCTATTTTCTCTGTGTTGTGGCCCATCAGCCATGGTTCTTAAAGCAGCTTCTCATAAAATAAAAGTTTTTCAAAGAAAAAAGGGATTGTTTATTTTCTTGACAAGTTTTGAAAATTTTCAGTTGACTCTGATAAACAGATGAAAAGCTTCTGATTTGTGATGCAGGTGTCCTAAAGGATGGATGTCTGCCCAAACGTACTAAGAAACTAAAAATCACAGTTTTCAGTCACACTTCAGCATATAGGCATGTAGAAACAGTAAGATAGACAGCACTACAGCTATATTCTTTCAAAAAGAGTAATCTTCCTTCCAGAACACCACTAGCACTACAAAACTGGTTAAAAATAAAGAATATACCTTGTAAACAAAAATATAGCCAATTATTACCATAGTATTTCTCACAAGAATAGACTGCTGTTATTTTGAAGGGACAGCTTGGGGTTTCTTTTATTGTTTTCCTAGAATTTTTGATGAAGTTCCCAGTGTTCCCCAATCTCTGCATCAACTGTCTACCCTTAATGGATACATTCAGTGTACTCAGAGCATGCCAGGTGAGTGGCACCACTGCCTGTGCTGAGACACTCCCCATGGGTCCTGCTCTGGGGATGATGCACATGCCTGGCAGCACAGGCCCTTGTGAACACAAAGATCTGATGTGCAGGACAGTGGTCAACGTAGTGGTCAGACTGCTTTGGCAAACACTCTCTAGCACATCCAAACTGTCACTACATCTTATTTCTAACAATATTTGCCTCCTAGAATGAGACACCAAGAACATCCCCACTTACCACGTTGTTTTGCTCTGGTAGCCCACTCAGAGACTTCATCCTGGGCTCGTCCATCCGTAAATACAATGGAGATCCGAGGGACATTTGCTGAAAATGGTCTTGCTCCTTCTGTCTCTGTGAAGCTTCTCTCAGACATTTGCCTCAGCGCAAGTCCTGTCATGGAGCCTCGGCCCATGTATTTCATTTGTGACACAGCTTTCTTCATGTCTTTGGCTGAGCTGAACTGCCTCAATGTAAACTCTGTACGAACCTCAGTGGAATACTGAAGCAAACCAACTCGAGCACCTTTGGGTGAAATCTCAAGTGTATCCAAGATTCCTGAGACAAATTGTTTTACAATTTCAAAATTATCCTCTCCAAGACTTTTTGATCCATCAATCACAAACACCAGGTCAATTGGGCCTTCAGTGCATCCTGTGAAATGAGCAGCAAAGCGTAGAAATCAAGAAAAAAATTCCATGAGGCTGGGAAAGGAACCCAGACACCCTGGCAAAAACTCAGGGATCATCTAAAGTACCCTGTTCCTGGCTCAGCCTACTGTGCCAATGTGTCTGAAGATGTTGTGTACAGTCTGTCTCAAAAGCGAAGAGTGGGCCTACGACTGAGAATTTAACAAAATTATAACCACACTGAATATTTACTGAGACATACTCTCCTTTGTAGAATACTAGAACTCTTCAAAATGCAGCAATCATCAGTAAATGATAAGAATTACTCTTAAGTGGAGAGAACTGAAGAACATAGCTAGCACATAGACAGAGTTGCCATAATTTTCTTCCAGAGATAAGCCCATATGCTAACTTTGCATTTGTCAAATTTGTCAGCACTCAGAGGCATGGAAGAGAATCACTGAAGCTGCATTTGTGTTGCAGAAGTTATAAAATAGTTTTAAAACCATTTAATTATTGAGAGAATCAGAAGTGGCTAGATAAGGGGTTTTTTGCATGCAAATGTCTACCAATTTTGTAATCAGAAAACTTATGTATTGCTGCAATTAATCTTTTCTGGTTTACCCATTAGAGCTGCGAGTTTATCAGAAGAACATGCAAATTTGTAAAATTTGTATTTCCCATACTTTTTGGCAAATGCACATGCAAAAATCAAAGTAGTTTGTAGGCACTGGGCATCAATAATTAGGTTAGGGAATTTAGAAACTGGAGAATGTCTTCCAAGCTGCAGACTGCTTCTGCCAGGTGGGTTGTTTTGGTATGGTTTTTTGGTTTTGTTTTTGTTTTGATTCTGGAAAGTAATTGCCTTCAGCTGGCAGAGATTAGTGTGCTTTGTGCAAAGGCTAGCTACAGAGGTGCTCAGCTCCTATTGGATCAATGTAGCTTCCAGGGAAAATATGCCATACTAAGGAATAGAAGATTTACTTCTTAGTCTGGACCAAATAAACTTTGACCTCCACTCATCTCTGATGTTTGTACAGAGAGAATGCTGTAAGCACTACACAAAAGAGAATTGTGCAGCAGAAACTACTCTGCAGAAATTACTGGAGATGCTTGTTACCAAGTCAATGTGTGAATAAGGGATTTTCAGCTTTAAAGCCTGGACTTCTCTTCTTAGAAAATATCTATTTTAAAACTGCTCAAGAATTCCTTTCTCCAGTCATCTGAGAAGAAGACACCTCACATGTACTAAGGTGATGAAAATGCAATGAATGTATGTATCAGAACCACCTCAGTATTACTGCGTAAGTCAAGCAAGGGCAGCAGTTTATGGTGCATGCTGTACATTAGGACAGAGAACAGCCAGAACTTGTTACTGTTCTTAATCACAGTCTCCTCAACTAAGGCATCCATTTTTGGCAGAATAAATGTTTTTACTGATTTCCAGTAGAATTTTCCTCCAAGTATTAAGAGATGATGAGATACATGCATGTCATGTTGGAAGACAAGCAAACAGAATTAATGGTATTTTAAAATATAGTATATAAAGATGAAAGACCCACAGTATATGAACCTGATTAAAATGCACATTCCTTGATAATAAGATTCCCCTTTGGCTTTTTCAAAAGAGTTATTATTGTACTCTATGCTATACTAAAACAACTTTTCCAACTTGATAGATTTTTGCTTAGGAGAGCATCAAGTTAATTGTTTGAGACATTTTCTGCCACACACATATGCCCTGGGCTTTCAAATATTATATCATGTTTGAAATTGGAGGTTGTGGCAGTGTTCAGAGTCAAACTGGATTGGGCTTGGAGACATCTGGTCTGTAGAAGGTGTCCTTGCCATCAGCAGGGAGATGGAACTAAGTGATCTTTAATAAGGTTCCTTCCAACCCAGACCATTCTATGATTCTATAATTTTTTTGAAGTGAGGTCAATTAATTTTAGAAATAAAAGAAACAAATGCTTTCTAAATAAATATACTTACTTCTGCATGTTTTCTGATCCTCTTTTAGTACATATCCCTCCTGGCATTTGCAGATATAGGAATCGGCATTATTAACACAAGCATATTCACAACCATGGTCAACTGATTTACAGACATCTTTACCTAGGAAAAATTGAAGTATTTATCTGTATTTTATTTAACATTTTATAAATCAAAAAACTCCAAAAATGATATCTGAAGAACATATGACAAAGGAGTACAACATCTTTGCTCATTTATGTGGCAATGCCAGAGAAGGGGGGCTGACAGACATAATGAATTACTTACTTCGACATGTTTTCCCATCTTGTCGCAGGACAAAGCCCTCATGGCACTGACAGCTGTATGAGTTGTTATTATTAATGCACACATGTTCACAGCCATGGACAATGGATTTACACAGGTCTTTATCTGAGAATTGTTCAAAGAATCCCCTTATTAGACCATTTTTCAAATACAAAACTGTCATGAACAAGCTTTGAGTGAAATTAAGTCTGTTATTTAAGGGTAAAAAACAAATTCCCCATAAAAGTTTCAGCTACTCACTCCTGCATGTTTTCCCGTCTTGTCTCAGTATAAATCCCTCGTGACACTGACACATGTATGAATCGCCAGTTGGAACACAGACATGTTCACAACCATGGGTGACTGTTTTGCAGACATTTTTACCTTGGAATAATGAAAATTGCATTTAGCACAGTTAGCTAAGTATAAATTTCACAAAATATAAAAAATTTGGCTATGATTTTCCATGAAGGATCTCACTTCCATGAAGCTGATTCTAGTAAAGACAAAAATAACACACTACTGTAGCGTAGTGTGTTTCATTAACAGATCAGGAAGTACAAAACAAAGACTAAATAACTTACTCCTGCAAGTTTTTCCATCTTCCCTCAGTACGAAGTCTTCATGACACTTGCAGACATAGGAATCATCAGTATTAACACAAATATGTTCACAGTGGTGGTCGACTGAGTTGCAAACATCTTTATCTGAGAAAAGTGGATGGCGTTTGTGAGGTGAGGCTTGTTAGGGAGAGATGGCATCTTTTTTTAACCAGCCCAAATAGTTGGAAATCACAAACATATACAAGTGCACGCACACACACAACATTTGAAAGCCTCAAATAAAAACATACTTTTATAGCTCAGGCTACTCACATCTGCATGTCTTTCCATCTTCCTTCAGTATGAATTTTTCTTTACACTGGCAGACGTAGGAGTCTTCAGTATTCACACAAACTTGTTCACAGCCATGGTCAACTGAGTTGCAAATGTCCTTGTCTGCAAACAGGAGAGTTGGTAGTCAGAACACATCACCAGAGGCCTTCATTATTGTACGTGTAATTCATCCAATTAAGTTCTTGTGCTGCTTACTTCTGCAGGTTTTCCCATCTTCTCTCAGTAGGAACCCATCATGGCATTTGCAGGTATATGAATCACCAGAATTAACACAAACATGTTCACAGCCATGATTGACTGATTTGCAAAGATCTTTATCTGAAAACAGATGACAGCTTTTGCTGATTAGCACATTTCTACACAAGCACAAGCTGCAGATAAAAAGTATGTTGATAAATATCAGACTACTTACTTCTGCAAGTTTTTCCATCTTCTCTTAGCAGGAATCCCTCCTGGCACTTACAAACAAATGAATCACCAGCACTGGCACACACATGTTCACAGCCATGGTTGACTGATTTGCAAATATCCTTGCCTGGAAATAGTTAGATAATATTTATGTGGCTTGTTAGTTAAACTTTTTTATAAATACAAAGACTGGGGGGTTAATCTCATGAGCAAAAAAAGATGGAACCTTGCAAACTGAAAGCAAATCTCTTGCGAGTTAAATGATGGCCATTTTAGCACAAATTGAGTGTCTATCCTTTATCATCTGACCAGAACTTCATGGTTTGGATGATCTCCAACTGAAAATAAACCATTTTAGGATTAATCTCACTAGATTAAGGAGGAGGAGAAATTTACATTAAGAATAGTAAGAGTGAAAGGAGGGAATAATTTAGTACAGTCATTTAGCACAAATTCATGCTGGTAAAAACAAAACTAAGAGAAACACCACAGGATGCGATAATACCATAATTCTTAACATCCTTATATCAGTGCCAAGAGTCTGCACAAACAAAACCTGAAAGAATAGGAACTACTTATGTAAGATGATAAACAAAATCTAACTGAATTGCTGAAAACTGATGCGAGGACTTGTATGTCTGCAATGTTAAACCAGTTGGTTAAAACCTCTTCAAAAAGGATAGATAGGGAGAACGTGCAGAAGAAAGTGGAGCCATCTATCACCATTCCCTTTTTCTTCTTCATGCAACACAAAAGAAAATATCAGTTTCTAATGGAGAACTATCTTTACACAAAAACTGGCCTCCTGAGAGCCAAGTTCAACTTGACTTTTGAGATTTATATTTTTAGAAGAATTTCAAACTGAGCCAAATTTCATGGGGATCTCCTGCTACCAAAACAAAAATGCCAAAAACTACTACATAAGACAATATTCTAACTCAAAAATAATTATATTTAAGGCATGGCAATCTAAACTAGATCCCGTCATAGTCGTAAGTAAAAATTAGCATCTGCTTATACACAGCTGTGCACAGCTCAGAAACATTTGCTTAGAATAAAATACAAACCAGCAGCAGACATAGCTATTACTTCAGAAGGATGAATTTTACAAAGCTGAAAGCAAGTATGAGCCAGACTATTTTGGGATGCAGAGGGGAAATAATAATAGTAATAAAAACCATCAATGATTACACTATTTAAGGTTATTTTACTAGACACCTCCCAAAAATGTAGTCTCACAATCTAAAAAGAGTGCCAGGGTAGTGGAAAAATCTAGAAATTGAAGTTGAAAACAGCTATAAGATTTGAAAAATAACTGAAAGAAAGGAACAGTCACAGTATTTACTGTGAAAATATTAGGAATTTGAAAACCCTGAGATAATAAGATAAAGGACAAGGGGGTGCACGGCCAACCAAATAAAGGGTAGTATGTGTACATTATTTAAATACTATTAGGAACAAAAAGCATTCTAACAATGTATTATTCATTAATAGACAGAAAGATAGAACTGCCAATCTTAAAGCAGAAATATAAAACATTTTAGTGTATTTAGATCTGAATCTATGAAATAGATTACCTATGACCTTGTTGGAGTGAAGAGTTTCACACTGTGTGAGGTAGGTCACACATCATCTACTGAACACACACACACATACACATTTTTGAATCAGTAACTCCAGATAACTTGCAGCAGAGTTGCAAAAGAAGTTTCTGAAGAATACCTTGGATGCTTAGTGTTAATTTTCAGTAACTCCTAGAACTCTGTGGAAGCCCCGAAACACTGAGCTGTCTCCACTCCCAGTGTATGCATGCACACTGAATAAAGTACTATGGTTCCAGTGTTTAAAAATATGTTCACTCTAAGCCTGTCAGCTTGACATTGATCTTAATTAAAATAATGCAACAGATAATGTGAAACTTGAGTCAGAGTAAAATCAAAGAAAGAGGACTAATATCAATCAACTTGGTGTTATGGAAAAATAAATCATGGAAAAACTAAATAAATGTCTTTCTTTATTGATGATGAGGCTGGTTCTTAAAGCTTATGCTGTTCATACAGTGGAGCGTTCAAAAAGGCAGCAGTCTTGGAATTATTTTGATTAAGGAAAAAGACTACAGAATCAATATTATATGGATTAACCCTGGCTAGAAAGGGCTTCAGAACCAATTGTAGGTGGCTGACTATCAAGTAGCTTTCTTTCTAAGAATTTGCCTTGCTTCTCTATTACTTAATATTTTTATGGACAGCCAAGAATAAAACACAAAATAATCACTAACAAAGTTTGTAGAAAGAATAGCAAATAAATAAAAAGCAGCTGATATAAAGTAACATGAATCTTTTTGGATAACAGCAAATCATATGTATTTTAAAATAGCCAGAATTAAGGATACACATTTAGAAACAAAGAATGAAGGCTGCACTTATAAGACACAGGCCATCTATAATACTGAGAATCTTAAATGACTTTTGATAGTGGTAGATAACTAATTGAACATAAGTACTAGGAGAATATTTTGGTCAGAGACTAACACTATCTTATGTTAAAAAAAAAAAAGTGATAGGTAGATTCAAATTGGAATTAGATGGTTTATTGTTCCTCTGCCCTGGACTGTGCTGTGTCTCCTATTAGAAGATTTTCTCTCACTGTGGTGCATCCACAAGGATGCTGAAAAACAGAAGAGGTTTTAGGGGATCAAGAAGAGAGTTATAAAAAGACTAGAAAACATAAAAAGCCTGAAGGAGTTTTATTTGCTTATAATTTACAGAACAACATGCTAAGAGGTTACAGAACAAGTTAAGTAATGATCTGCATGAATATAGAGAGAAGAACACAGTGGTAATTAAAACTTCAACCCAGCACAGTAAAATGCAGCAACATCCTATGCTCAAGATTAAAATTCAATATACTTAATTTGGAAATGAAGTTCACATTTTAAAACCTACACTCAAACCTTAAAATTGGCTGATTTTTCTGAAATGTAGCTTTAAAACAACACTTAATTCATACAAGTCTTATGATCTATAAAAAAATATTCCATTCTGGCTACTATGAACCAGTGAATAACATTCTAACAAGACAAAAATTATATTTCTTCTCTTATTAATAAACTACTTACTTCGGCATGTTTTCCCATCTTGCCTTAGTACAAATCCATCATGGCACTGGCAAGTGTATGAATCATCATTATTAACACAAAGATGTTCACAGCCATGACTGACTGATTTGCAGATGTCTTTATCTAGGAATAATTTAAATTTTATTTACTACAGTTTGATGAATAAGAGCATTTCCAAAACTTTAAAGACTAACAGTAGCAATCTTCTAGTAAAAAAAGAATTTTTTCTCCTTTCTGCAAGGAAAAATCTCCTATAAAAAGAACTGCCCCTAAATAATATGTTTCTTCTGTAGATGTCTGAATATAAAAAATATAGTAACATTAAAATAACTTACTTTTACATGTTTTGTTATCATCCCTCAATACAAAACCCTCATAGCACTGGCAAAGGTATGAACTATCAGTGTTCACACAAATATGCTCACAGCCATGGTCAACAGAATTGCAAACATCTTTATCTGTTATAAAAATAAGATTACCATATTTAAAATATATCCACAAATGTGCAGATCATAAAGAAAATCTACTAAAGAGAAGGACACTTACTTCTACATGTTCTTCCATCTTCCCTTAGTGCAAATCCCTCATAACACTGGCACATGTAGGACTCATCAGCATTAACACAAACATGTTCACAGCCATGGTGAACTGAACTGCAAATGTCTTTATCTGAGAACAGTTGATGATATTTGGTTAAAGCACATCTACAGCAAATGTATCATGCAGGGAGAAGTAACAGCTTTCATTAGGTCTACTGATACCACTGGAATAAACAGGTTAAATTTTAGGCAGTAAACACTTTTAACACTGAACATTTTTGAGTATTTTCTGTTTCCAGTCTGTCAGATGATCTATTAAAAGATACTATTTTTGTCCACAGAGTTGCTTACAAGCATTTGGAAGGTCTAAATGTATAAATATATAAATACTACTCCTATATTATATATATGAAGATTACTCCTTTATTACAACAGTAAATTGTTGTATTTGTTTGAATGATTCTCAGATCTACATACTATAAATAAAATTCCATGAGTAATTATCAGAGTACTTACTTCTGCATGTTTTCCCATCTTCCCTCAGCAGAAAACCCTCATGACACTTGCAAACATAGGAGTCATCTTCATTAACACAAATATGCTCACAGCCATGGCTGACTGATTTGCAGATGTCCTGTCCTGGGAATGATTAATATAAATGTAGGTTTTGAATGAAAACATGTTAGGGAAATGTAGCTATCAAAAGGAAGCTTGTAAAATATCCCTTTCCTTCCTTGCCTGATGTACATGCAAAAGTGTTCAATAGATACCAGTCACTCACTTCTGCAGGTCTTGCCATCTTCTCTCAGTACGAATCCCTCATGACACTTGCAGATGTAGGAGTTGTCAGCATTAACACAAACATGCTCACAGCCATGGCTGACTGATTTGCAGACATTTTTACCTGGGAATAATTTAATATATAAAAAATTCTGTTAGTTAAGGGCAGTATATTCAAAGTTAACTTGCTTTTAATGTATCCTAACTTTTTGAGACAGGCAGAATTCGTCTCTGTTTGCACAGAATAACAAAAGAGGGTGATGTTGTGAAACACCAGCTAAGAATAAGGAGCTTTTCATTCATCATGGTAATACCTGGATGCCTTTAATTTTTTTTCTGTAAACATTTTTTAACAGCAGATGTTGATATTAGATATTATGGGGATAGCAGTTACAAAATACTGAATGCCCTGTGAGGTTTTCCTGTGAGTCTTAGCTGTGATTCTTCTTTGAGCACTTCGTGACTTATGCTATAAAAGTTGAGAAAAATTTGCTATTAGGTTTTTTTCTTGGTATCTGCCACTCATCATAACTGTGTAATGTAGTCAATTTGTAACACAATTATGATGTTTCTGTTGCACTCATCCTTATCCTATGTTGGACAAAATGAGCTTTCTATTAATAATGTTGCAAGCTTCATGCTGGGTAAGACTTTATAAACATTATATATTTTTGCCTTGAAATTGTAGAAGAAAATCACAGTCATCTCAGCTCTGGATAGTTTAGGATGCACAACTGCCCAATTTCAGGGCTACTTTTTAAATGGCACAGTTGTTTAGGGTGTGATCCAGGTGCCTAAAACTACGCATTCAATACCATTTTAGATGCTCTAGCATATCCAAGATATTGGCATACTGCTGGCAAATATGACACCAAAGGGGAAATATGACCTCTTGAAATCCTTGAACATTTAGGCAATCCAATTCTACCTTAAAGATTTCTTCTATGTGTGCAATATTAGACTCTGAGTTGCTGACTAATAACTTACGTTTACATGTTTTCCCGTCGTTACGAAGCCTGTATCCTTCAAAACACTGACAAGTATAAGATCTGTCACCATTTACACACACATGTTCACAGCCATGATCACTTAGAGCACAATGGTCGACTCCTGTAGGAGCAATCAAAATTATTAAAAAGTTTAACTAATAATGACTCAATTATTTTTCACCTCTAGTATTTGCATTCCATGTAAGCAAGTAAATATAAATACATTGAACTGCTTAAACAATAATTCAGTTTCTCATCTGATAATAAAGCTTCAATAAAATGTAAGAGATCCTAGAGGTCCTATTTTCCATTTTTTGCTTTAAGCAGAGTTGAGAAATCATACTTTTCTGTGCTTAATATAGCTAAACAGAGTCCATGTCTGGATTGGATTAAAGTGGATTAAAAAAACCAAAATACTTTGGCAATGATTTTATATAAGGCACTGGCAAAGATATAAAAGCTACCTTGTGACCATTCTTTAAATAGTCTCTAAATGGCCTGAAGGTGGCAGTCCCCAGAACTCACTTGTGGACCTGACCCAGTTCCTGTGGCAGCAAGAAGAAAACCTCTCAGATGTGGGATTTGGCTTGGACTATCAAGATTTTACAAAGAATTGCAAGCACCAAGTACTGTCAAATACAGTCCACTTTTCATCTCAAATTTCCCAAGTGTTTCTTCTCTGTCATATAAAGACACTGGGCTCCTGAGACTTTGCAAGCAGGACTTGATAGTGTCTATTGGCTACACACACTTAATTTCTTTTTGTAATGAGCTGTCAAGAGCACAGATTTGGCTACCATGCAGGTGTTCCCACAGCTTTCTTAAGATCCTTGTATATAATAATAGAATGTTCCAGATGTTTTCTCACTAGGACTGATATATGTTAAATGCTAATCCCTTCCATTCAACTAATCATTAAGGAAATTGCAAAGTGCCAAAGCTCTCTTCATGGTAGCCCAAAAATGTTCACAAGGTTTCAACATCTCATCTAGGGCTCAGGAAAAGGACAAATCTTTCCTAAATATATATATGAGAACAGGGTTATCATAGAATCATAGAATATCCTGATTTGGAAGGGACTCACTAGGACCAATCAAAGTCCTACTACTGGCCTTGCACAGGACAATCCCAAAACTCACACCATCTGCCTGAGAATGTTGTCCAAATGCTTCTTGAACTCTGCTGCTGATAGGTTTCCAAGTACAGCCTGGAGGAAATTAACTCAGGAATGAAAAATCATGTCTTGTTACTACAAAGGAAAAGGGATTTTCCATTTGCGAATTGATAAAACTTCATTATTTGGCTGTTTCTAAATTTTCAGTGGTACTACAGATAAATATCTAAAAAATTGTTTATAGAAGACCCTATTGTTGTTACATGTACACTAATTATACTTTTGTGTTACTGTCTGCCCCTTTCTAGAGAGCTGCAGTGGCAGACAAGCAAAGTCTGTCAAAGTATTGGATGGGGCTAAAAGGGTTAGTATGGAGGCAAACATATGGATAAATACAAAGGCAAATTCCCTTTGCTGATTTGCCTCACTTCTATCCTGATAACTTTTGTGACTGAAGACTTGCAGTTTGATTTCTCTTGACTCCAGCAACTCTGGAGCTGCTTCAACACTCTACAAGCTTGAAAAATAATGTACCTCCAAAATCTGGAAAAAAGTGGACAGAACACTCTCATCAAAGAAGTCCATAAAAAGTAAACAGGCAAAATGCACTCACATTCTTTTTCTGGCCCTTTCTGTACATTATTTTTCCAGTGAAGGAGGCAATTCAAGTGTGAAATTTTATCAATTCTCAATGATCAGTTTTATAGGTTTATAGGTTTTATGTTATATAGGCCCAAAGAGGGTAGCCAGGACAACTTTTGCTTACTTACTAAGGGTTCCCATGCTAAATGTAAAGCTCAGTGTCAGGCTCTCAGTTCTCCTCCTGCCCCACGGTAAGGTGAGGTAGTTTGCCCTGGGGACCCTGCTGTTGAGATGACCTCTCAGACACATTTGTCATGTGACTGTAAAACTGTCCTTCAACACCTAGGGATGAATAGGTCTCCCAAAACTTTTCTGAATATGTGAAGACTAACAGTTATCTTGACAAGTATCCTCTCCTAAATACTTTTTCTGTTTCTGCTTTCAAATAATTATTAAAATATTACTGAAATGCAGACTGTAAGAATAAATTGAAGGTGAGTCCTTTTCTCTGTATGAAAACAGAAACCTTTCCCAAGGGAGCTGAAATAAAGGATGCTCTTGCAAGACTCACGTGTGCAGGTTTTCAGGTCCTCATTGATGACAAATCCTTCAGAGCACTGACAGACATAGGAGTCACCAGTATTTAGGCACAGTTGCTCGCAGCCATGATTGCTCTCAACACAGTGGTCCACTCCTATTGGTTTGTGTTAATGATTGAAGAAATCACATTGGTGTCTTAGATACATAAACTATGACACTGTAGTTGGCACATGATGCCTTTGCAGAGCATGGGGAAAAGATCAGTACAGCTTTTTACTTACTCAAGTATCCCCACCTACTTGGGTAAACTGAGTTGATTAACAACACCTAAGTGAAATTAACATAACAACCCCACTTGGCATATAGCAAACTTGAAGTGCAGATTTCCTTTGCCAAAAATCACAGTATGACTGAACTAACACAAAGTGGAGAGAACGGAGAACCCTGAAGCCCAGTCTGGTCTCACCCACAGAATCATACTTTCCTTCTTTAAAAAGCAGAACTCTCTCTTCTGTTTACCACTAAATTTTCACAGCAAATATGAGTACTAGTAATTTTTGAAATAGAAATTAAAGCTTTCAGATTGCTTAATAAAGATTAAATTCTTTTTTCAACAGGATAAGAAATCACCATTTTAAAACTTTAACCTGCCAACAGGTTCAAGTAGTTAAAGCCTCGTGGGGTACAGATAGAAATTACGAGTGTGAGAGTGTCTTAACATATTCCATTTCATTGATTTTCCTAGTCCTATTCTAAGTAAGATTAAATTGAATTTGTCTTTTAAATCATGTGTGCAGCTAGTCGTGTGAAAGACAAAAGGGTGGGGGAACGGAGAGAGGTGTGAACTGGGTTTAAAAATACATTTCCTCACAGTGGACAGCAAAGCTGTAGGGTGAGATACATGCACTTGCACTTGCACTTGCATGATGCAATTTATTGACTCTGTGAGTATAGAAAAAGGACATTTTAGGAAAAAAGCTTTGGACTTTCTCATAGTGTTTTACTGCTGGTTTGTTAATGGCTAGTTTTAGTTATATAGGCCCAAATCACTTAAATCTAACTTGATCAAAAGTAGTAGAGTTCCCTCAGACACAATCTCGCATGTCTCCTTTGTAAATCATTTGCAGATGTTAAGAGACATGTCTGCAGCAATTTGTTTACATTAAAAAAAAATCTGTACTTAATGTTAAATAACTTATTCTAAATATTTCTGTTTATTGGTTTATTTGACTAAGCAACGAGTTTGCAGTAATTGGTCCAGATTTACCATTATACACAGAGAGACAATGTAGGCTTGAACAAATGAAGCTGAGGTGTCAGTTTTTACTAGCTAGAGCAAGTTCCAGCTGGAACCTCCTCCTTTTTCCAAGAGTTCACATCATCATGAAGAGGCTTGTGTAACTTCTCAGAGCACACAAAAAAATGTGGAAACAAAAAAAAAAGAAAATACCCATATTGTCTGTGAAAAATTACATCTGTTTGGCTCCATCTTTTCAATACAAACACCCACACCAACACGAATTTTTAACGTTTAAATATTTGGGGCTCTTATGCAGAATTTTGTAACACACTCTTTCAAAGAGTGCAGTAATCACAAAGGTGCTAATTACCAGGCTTCACTATAACTGTAAATCACTATAACTGTAAATTTTGTAATCACAAGTGCTTTATTACATGTGTAAAAAAATGCAAGCAGGGGAAAGGACTGGGGAAGGATCAGTGTTTTTAAAAACAAGGCATGTCTTAGGATATATTAATTTTTAGAAATTCAACTTGAGATAGTCTAAAATTATAATTGTCAAAAAGTTGCAACTCATCCAGGTTACCTTAAATATGGCTTTATTGCAATTTATTTTAAAATGATTATTCCCTGTCCTACCAAGTTTTTTTAAAATTTCAGTGACTTAGTATTCCTTTGGAAAAGTACGTTGTAAGTACATCAGGGAAAAATGCTGCCAATATTTTAGGTGATATGCAAAATGGTTCTCTGCAATAAAACTACCTTTTAAAACTGGGTGATGCCAAGTGGGCAGTGCTGTTGGGTTTCTCTGGGGCAACACTGATCTTTCATTTGGCAACATTTTTCTGAAAAAGGACACTATATTGAAGGGATCACTGAAGGTGTAACATACAGAAGAGATAGATCTCTTCATAGCCCCACATATCAGCATGCAGCAGTATGAGGTGTGCAGGTTACACAGCCCATAGCAATGATATGGATGTTCAGTAGCAAGCACTGCCTTTGTGTTAGACAGTGTCTTTGAGTGAAATGGCTGAACACTTTTCCCCAGTTACTTGGATTGGAGAAAATTATGCTTTAGTTTTCTATTGGATCAGGGATCTCACTATAGCATTACTTCACTAAGCCTGGCTTGTGGTGGACTTTGCAATAACATAAGTTTGCATGACTCAGAAGTATCTCAACAGGGACCCAGGAGTGTTTTCTCACTCTGTTCACACCTCTCCCTTGCAGCACACTAGTCACTGCAGTTCATGAGACACTCATTGCTGCACGTATTGCCATGGTGTTGTTGTTGAGTGTATCTGGCATGACATTTGCACACAAACAACTCTTCCATGTTAACACATTCATGTTCACAGTCATGCTGACCTAAAGCATAGAAATTTACTTCTGTGGAAAAAAAACTGAAGCCAGCCATAAGGGTTTCTGAAGTAAAACGGCTTAGAAAAACTCACTTTTCTTAAACAATACTGGATTCCATGCTTGGGATACCTACTAAAGCTGACAGTGAGAGATGGGGATCTGAGAGCAGACTGCAAAAACTCAGCTATGTAAGGCTTCACTTTGACCCCCACAGATCTCCTCCTGTAGTCATCAGAAGTCACACATGGTGGTGAAGGAGGAATGCCTGGTGCTTGTCACTGATCTATGGTCCCTGATTTCTGAAAAGGGCATATATGCAAACATTCTGCTTTATTTTACAACCTTAGCTAACATGACCCTTGTTACAACAAGCTTTGGAATAGGAGCCTAATCCTGGAAACATCACCAGATTTGCAGCCAAATCCAAAGCCCCACAAGGAAAAATATCCCAAATGGGAAATACAATTTGCCTTTAATTTGCAATTACATCCTTGGCAATAAATATTTTACACAATGCTGTTCTTTTGCTCACCAAGGCTATTGAATCTATAAAAACCTGAATGTATTAAAATACCATACAGATAATAAAAAGCAGAACAGCATGGATTACTGCAAAAGCAGCACTGTGCAGACAAAAATGTTTTGTGAGAACGTATCTTTAAGACTGAACAAAAATACAGTTTCAAAACCAGATACATTTTATGAGTGTCTATAAATAGAATTAGATTGCTCCAAACAAGTTTATTATTCATAAAATATCAGTAGTATGATTTTCTCCCCCCAACAACTCAGTAATGAGATCAGCTATTTCATTTTGCTGAATATATTCTCCCTAAACTTTAACACATTACAATAAAAATCTGCTCTGATTCCAGGTCTCCACTCAAGAAGAGCTGTAACACTAAGTCTTTCTAAAGTAAATAGCATGTGTGACTGGTTTATAACACTGACATTGCTCATGCTGTTTTTACAATTTTTTTAGGAAACTATGAAGTTTCATGTGTCACTCTAAGTTGATTTTGATATCTGTGTTGTCTGTTCAATACACTTCCAAGCTGATTAAATGTATCTGTCCTTGGCTAAATCAGTTGGATAAAACAAGGTGATTTTTAAAAAAAATTTCAAAGCTGCTTGTGTCTTTACAAGCAAAGGCCATAAAGTTTCAAATATGTAATGAACTTACTTTAAGCAATTTTGGTTCCTTCATTAATTCTCAGGTTTTAAAAAAAAGTCTTCAAAAATGTCTAATATACAAAGTAATCTACAAAACAGTGAAATGTATATTTTCCCAGCATGATTCATTCACTTAAAATTCTTCAAGTTTACAAAGAAACATTTGTTTCAACCTTAATTACAGAGAAAACTTCCATCCTTTCAGAAGGGAAACAATTCACTGCAGGTTCAAGAAATAAAAGCAGATGAACTTTATTATGTCCAAAGGATTACTCACTTTTACATGTTTTCTTATCTGGATTAAGTCTAAACCCTTCTTGGCATCGACAAAAATAGGAATCATCTGTATTAACACATTCCTGTTCACAACCATGGTCCTGAAGAGAACAATAGTCTGGTCCTAAACAACAAAAACATTTGTGTCAGTGAGTAATATAATTTCTCAGAAATAAATTGGGTAAAAATTAGTTATATTGTTTTCTTTTGCCTTTTTTTTTTTCCTTAGGCATCATTTTGGTGTTTTACCATATTGTTTCAAACCAACCATGAAAATAAAATGGTTTATTTCCCAAATACCTGCTATACTGATGCACACCTGACATATACTACAAAGAATTATTAGAGAACAGAAACAGTTCATGCAGTACAGAAGTCAGAATCTTAAATATTTCTTAACATTTTGCAGCTAAGCCCTATATATTGTCACATCAAAATTGCCTCTATTCACTCAGAGCATGTTAGACATGATGTGTAATAAACACACAAACATGCTTTTGAATGCTGTTCATTAGATCACTGCAGGACAAACAGGTCATCAGGAGTGTGGATGTTTTAAACAACTCTGAGTGCTTGCTTCACAATTCTTCCTTTTGAAGTGCTCATGGAAGAAAAGATGAGCACTCTAGAAACAGCTACCACTTGTGGATAAAGTACCTCAGAAAGGAAAGCAAATGCGCACTGAGCCCTGAGATATTTCCCATACAGAGTTTATCATTATTGATGAAGTCAATGAACCTGACATTCACTTAGATGCAGTGTCTGCCCATCACTTAGTTTTGTGTCAGTGTAGTTAATTTATATCAGTGAAAAATGCTCCTAACTCCTCAACACTGCTAAAAGTAGATAAAGAAGTCACAAATTACAAAAATCACACTTCAAAAAATATCCAAGAACTTTTGAACACTTCATTATACACCCTGAAAACTATTATTCCCAGAGGTGATTTGCTTTCAGAGGCATGAACAGATCTTTCTTTGGATTTGTGGCAGGTTAATGGAATTGAGTCTTTATATATGATGAAAGCACTTTGTGATAATAAATCACCTATATTTTCAGAATAAACGAAGTGGAATGTGACTTTCTAAGGAAATTTGGAAGGACTATGTTATAATTTATGAACATCACTAATTAACATTGATAACATCAATTAACATTTCCTTTACCAAAACTTTTTTGACAGCATATGCACATACATATACACATAACATGGAGATATGTTATCCATTTACTAAAACGAAAATTAGAAAGTATATTTTGTTCAAGAGGGCCCTGAAGAGACAGAAGCCATAAAGCCACATGTATGCATCAGAGGAATACAGCTGTTTGCCTTCTGGAGCTACTCAGTGCTGTGGTGCATTTACTTGCTCAAGTCCTTGCTCACTCAAGCGTGCAGGAGAGACTTTTCTTGGATAACTAATTCTGAAGATGACCACAAGGGTTGAAAAATATGTATTATCTTTGTTGAAATCTTGAGGCTATTCTGTTTGGGACACTAAAAACACACTTCACAGGGCTTCATTAACACAGCCCAGATTAAAGATGTTAACAGAGCCTTGCCCAGCTACAAATTATGTGAATGCAGAACTCAAACGGGCCTTTCATAAAGGAAAACAGTTGAGGGTCAGCAGTGCCCAGTACAAGCAGAAGCTGCCATCTGCCCTTTTGAGGAGAGCAGCAAGAGTGGCAGGAGTCTCCTTAATAGTACTTGAATGTCCTCCTCCTGCCTCACTGATAAACCAAATTTCCTGTGCTCCTACAGTCACAGAGCACTCTGATGGTGTTGACATGGTTGCCTTCATGAGCACTGCTCCTTGTGTTTCATTTTAAGAACTTTGGAAGAGTTCCCAGAGAATACATTTGTTAGATATGCATGACCATACTGACAACACTTATATTTCCAAGCATTCCTTTGTAGCCATGAGCATAAAGGCTCACTTTCTATTTTTGAAAGGGAAGTCAGGATTCTGAGACAATCACAAGATCTCAGGAGTGGGCGCCTCAGGCCTGCTTGCTGATGCAGAGAACCGGTCTGGCATGGGTGTGAGTCTTAACTAGTTGGCCATCACCCCTGAGATTCAGTACATAAGCCAAATATGTAGAAATTTATGTTAAAAGTTTTAAAGTCACAAACATTTTAAATCCAGCGTTCTGTAGTTTGTTTGTTCGCATTGTTTATGCAGACTCAAACACAGTGTGATTTATACCATATGGAAACTAGGGGACACTTTTGCTCTGAAGAGCTCTCATGCTATCTTGACTTTTGCAGCATTAAGAACCACACAGTTCTTTCATTCATGCTTTAATTTATCAGCAAGGCTCAGAGGATATCAAGTGTAAGGAATAGTGGCTTAGTAAGTCTTATTGGTGCTTATTTATGCACAATATACTGTCCCAAGCAACAGATAGGGGATAGAGACAGGTCAAGCCTGAAATACTACTTTCCCAGACTATTCCCTCAGATGTCACCATTCTGTGAATCATCAATTTAAACATGTTGAAATAATGCATACAGTTAGGACATAAACTAAAAATCAGTCAAGGCAGATGAAATATTTATGCAGTTTTAAGGACTTTCTTCAGTTCAGACTGGAGGAGAAAACACTGCTTAAAATCCATATTCTTAAATCAAAGAAATTAACAAAAACTTCATCTTGGGCAGTGGAAAGCACACTAAAATAAAATTTCAAATATATATGGATGTGGAAGTATAATCAGCCAGCCCTCAGCTGACAGATACTTGTCAGAGCTTTGTCACACTATCAGAGAACTCACTCTGGAGAAAAATCCACAGAAAAACAGACTGGAATGTTTCTTCTGATCAGGAAACTACTCATTATTTTAGATCATCTTACAAAGCAAACTGATTATAAATTGTCTTGCACAGACTTGTTTGTTTACCCAGCTAGGGAGATTATATTCTAACTGAAAAAAAATGAATAATCAAAGAAAAATCCAAGGCGAAGCTTTAGCTTTTTGCTGTTGAAAAGGAGATGGGTTTCATGTTAAAAGCTTCCTGTTCATAGGAGGGACCTTTACCCTTGGCCCCTGCCCTCAAAACAACTTGCTTTGCTTTCAAGACCTTTGTCTTCCAAGGCATTCCATCATTTTCTATACCTGATGCATTAGTCGGCATTCCTAGGAGCAGTGAGGGGATTACTGCTGACAGCTGGAAGACAGAAGAAGTACAAACTGTTCATAGGTAAACTTTATCACAACTTACTTCCACAAGTTCTTTTGTCTGGATTTAAAATGAACCCTGGGTGGCATCTACAGTAATAGGAGTCCTCAGTGTTAACACATTCATGTTGGCAACCATGATTATCCAAAGCACAGTAGTCTACAACTGAAAAAGAACAAGACCAACATGTGCAATTAGGAAAAAAAATCAGAACTATTATGCATGGATATTATGGTTCTAGTGACACACAGTAGCTGTAAAAAAAGGAAAAGCTGATGTAACTTCTGCCCTGAAAAGCCTGCAAAAAGTAGTGCACTTACAACACCAGTTGGTAAATAAGATTTTATATGAGTCCTGAATAATTTCTCAACTTTGAACATTTATCAGCTCTCAGATTGTCAGGAGCCTTCTCAACATGTTTTCTCAGATCTGGAAACCATGCCTCAGTGAGTAACTCTGTCCAGATGTTCACACTGTAGGCCAGGGCATAGAACGTTTGTTTGATTTAGTTCTGTCTTCTGTCTCTCAAGTCCCAGTTCTGGAATTGCTTTACTTTTCCATAGTTCCCTCCCAGCTGTATTAATTCTCAAGAGCTGCTCCTGTAGCCTGAGTATATAAGAGAATCTTGGCATTATCTTCTACATTGAACACTGTCAGAGTACATTCATTCCCTCTAATGTGCTCCAGATTTGTTCTGTACAAAGCAGCTACAATTGCAAAGCCTGAGAGCTTCAGGCTGATATTCACTATGGATATTTTGATTATATGATGCCTTTTGCAAGAAAAAAAAATAAAATATCACAGGCAGTCCAGTCACTCTGATCATTTATTACACAAATCCATATTTAAAAGTTAAATTGCCAAAGGCTAATAAAGTAATACTTCAGAGCCTACTCTGTCAAGCCCATTCAAAGTTGCCACAGAAATTAATGGATTTTTAAAATTTCTTTGAAGGTTAAGCTTCGTCTTCACAACAAAAGTCTTAGAAGAAATTAAAGATACGTCACAAAGCTGGTGCTCTGCCTGCAAAGAGCTGCCAGGCCTACATTAGGAAATTATACCTGATTCTTTCTGCAGAAGACAGTAATGTGCTTAGCTTCATACCAAGACACATTCATCTTTGCCAACTGAGTAAATTTTTTCACTACTTTATACTGCTGAGCCTCACAAATTTCTTTAAGAGGCAGTAATTTGTTTTAATGAAATCAATTCTTTCCTCAATTGCCCCACCTATGTAAATCATGCACACTCAGGTGTGTTACTATATTTAGTCAAGATCATCTAGTCAGGAAAGCAGATAATCTATTCAGTTACTTTGAAAGAGTTTCTTTTAACCCTTCAGAATGTTTGTGTTGAATCAAGTCAAATTAAACTACTTACTGGCTACCATGTGATACCATTTTCCTGGCAGGAACCTTCCTGTTTCCAGACAGAATTAATTCATATTAAAACCTATTTACTGAATACATGTTTCAAGGATATAATGTGTCATACAATTAGCTTTCCTCTTATATTAATTCTAACTACATGCACATTTTCAAGTGTTTTAAAAGACACATTAAGAAATAGGTAGGCCAAAGAATATATGCTATTTAAAATTATGCCTGGGAAATAGTCTGTATGGATGTCTCTGTAAAGTCACCTCCTCCTCTGCATTTAAACCTTAACAAAATTAATTTCTACTGCAATACCTACAACTGCCCAAATAAGGATTATAACAGTGAGAACAGAATATTCAGTTGGAAGAGGCATACAATGACCATTTAGTTCAACTGCCTGGCCAGTTAAGAGTTGGCTTTGTCCAAATGCCTCTCACACACTGACAGGCTTGGAGCATCCACCTCCTGTGGCAGCCTGTTTCAGTGTTTGACCATCCTCTTGGTAAAGAAATGCTTCCTAATACTCAGTCTAAACCTCCCCTGGCACAGCTTTGAACTATTCCCCCATGTCCGATCCTTGGCAGAAGAGCATATTTCTATGCTGAGTCACGGGATACACATAAGAATGTGAAAACTTGAGATTTCACTGTTTTTAATTTTATCTCATGTCTATTTCAATATGAATTTTTTTCTAAATGATTCATTAGTGTCCTTTTTAGTGAGCAAACTATTAATTCAGTTGTCATCTCTGCATATTTGTTCTACCTTGTTTTTCTCACTTGGTATTGGTTAGTAAGTGATGAGTACCACCTTTTACTTCCACTTCACTTTTACTTTAACCTTTCACTGGTTACTTCCTAACCCAGTTCTGCACCCTGTACTTACATCTGGACTGCATGGGTCACCTTTCTCGTAATGGGTTGTTTTAGCCCTATGAAGTTTATAGAGGTTATTCAGGCTTGGAAGGCTGAAAGAAGTTATGGAGAAGGGTAGGAGAAAAAGGTGTAAAGTAAGTAAAGCCATAAGGATGATGAAAAAGAATTTGAGGGAAGAACAGAGCAAACTCACGGAAGATTCATAGGAATCTAAGAAGCAGCCAAAAAAATCCAGCAGTGCCAGGACTGCAGAGAGGTGCCAGCAGCCAAACCACTGCCAGGAAATGAGGATCCAAGCCCAGCAGCTGCAGCAAGATGGAGACAGTCTAACACTAGTGCCAGGAAAGAGAGGACAGCATGTCCAGCAACATCAAGGAGGACAGACTGAGTGTCCAGCAGCATGATGGAGAAAGGGTAGCTCATTACCACCAAACTTCAAGTGACAGGACTTTGTCCATGTGAAAAACAGTTCAAAAAAGGCAAAGTGATAGTGCCTTGCCAGCCAGATTTACTGAGCAGACAGTTTCAAGTACTGTTTAGCCTACAAATTCGTTCATAAACTGTGCATTGCAAACACTCAGAGTGGTTGCTTGTTCAGTGGTCAGCTTGAATGGATACATTGTGAGTTCTGGCTGCGAGATTTCATACAATTATTGCCATTCAGGTAACTGGCTGGCACATGTCAGTAAAGCAATTAGTATCACCACTGGTCCTAAAATTAGCCCATCAGAAAAATTTAATAAACATGCCCATGAAATGAAGTTTCAGCATTTTCTCATTTGCTTTTGCTGGAGTTAAAACTTTAGAAGTCTTAGATATCTTACATGGAAACCTTTGACTCTTTCCAAGAATATCACAAGGTGTATTTCCTACTGGAATTCTCTTTTCATTCTCTGGGAGGAGTGACTAACCTTAATGAAGTCACTGCTTTTTGCAAAATTGTTATTGTTCTCAGTGATCTCTAGTGTATGTGTACATCAAGATCCTTCTTCTGATCCTGCTCACTTGATAATAAATACTTCACAGAAAGGAGGGGTTAACTAGCTTAGGAGTAATGAAAACAGAGTTATCACTACTGATTCAGTATTACACACAGTCTCCCTTAAAAAATCTTCCAGCAAGGATGACTATTCCTTGGTGATCACATCTGCAGAAGCTGTACATTCTTAGTAGTAGCATATTCCTCAAAAATATCAAATTGTTCAAACCTGAAAAGTCAAATTCTGGAAGTTGACAATAGGATTTGCAGACAAATAAGCATCAAATTCATAAATTACCCAGACAAGCTTTTCCTGTTCAAGAAATGTAGAGAAACTAAGTTCTGCATAGATCAAATATAATTAATATACATTGAACCATTCTTGTACATCAGTAAGAAATTTAAAAGTTAAGTGGTCAAATATGCAACTGCAAAAATAAAATGAAAACCAGAAATGTTAGTAACGTGCTCTAAAATCCCAATTAATACTGCTAATTATTGCAGTGGTATGAATAGCATATGTAGCAATAATAGCAATGTATTCATGTTTTGTTGCTAAAAGGTACAAATGAAAAGAAAACAAGTGGAGAAGAAAAACTGCTATAAAATGCAAGATAGTGAACCCATGCATGCTCTATTTTGAAAATAACTGAAGAGAGAATATGAAATCTTTAAAAGTCAACAATAGTGCTTATAATAAATGTGTATCTCTTCAAGCCAAAGAGAATTAGTGAGGAGGTAGGAAAAAAAAAGTCAAATATGTATCACACCTCCAAACAGCACTCTCCCCAGAATTTACAGGTTGACAGCTATAAAAACACAAAAAAACCCCAAATGCCAACACAAGAAATTCAATAAGTAGCATAGAAATATTTTGAAGCTTTAAATAACAAAACCAGACTTCATATTTATTATAAAGGATAATATTAGACCTGACATACAAAGAATTTCACCAGAATGATGCTCTGGTAGCTACCTTCCTGGTAAGAATATCTTGGGTTGTCAAGGAACTTCAGCTTAATAGAAAATGGTAACAACAGCTGATGACACTAAGCATGAATATTTTGGATTAGAATATATGGTCGGAAAGAACTGGAGATGAAGGAAGTTACCAACAGAAGTCACAGATTTTCTGTCTTAGGATATAGTCAAATAAATAGCAGAGAAATATATCCTTTATCCTAATACAAGTAAAGGTCAAGAGGGTCAGCTAAGGTTATTAGATGAATGTTACATATAGAAATAATAAAAACTTTCTTAAATAACCAGTATTATCTCCATTTTCAAAACAATTTGGCTTCAAAAACCAGGTCCTTAAAATGGTATATTAGTGGCCAAATTATGCTGGAGACAAACTATGTTGAGACCTTCAAATACTCCTATACTGAAATCAAGAAGCTACAAATAAAGGAAACATTTCTGAAGAGTAAGCACAGAGTGAATATTCTTCAAAACCTCATGTTACCCCAGGCCTAAAAACCTCAGAACCTTGTTTGTGTTCTGTGTGAAGCTACATGCAGAAAGTTCCAGAAATTGTCACCTATTTGGCATCTTAAAACAGGGTTATCCTGCAAGCCAACAGCTCTTTGAAGGTAGTAAGAGTAAGATACATTAGAGCTGTCTTAAAATGACAAGAAAGAGTAGGGTGTTGGAGAAAAGCATTGTGGCGGCCTGTGGCAGATTTGAGGTCAAGGATTGGATTCATTTCCATGGGACTTCAATTTGTGTTTGAAATTAAGCATGCATCTAAGTGCTTGCCTGAAGAGAATACCTAACAAATAATGTAATTTTTTTACCCAGATCTCACTAGGGCTTTTTGCAGTGGAAACCAGAAGACAGTATTTTCTCAGAATGTAGCACGGGATGAAAAGTTTACAAGAATAGGTAGATAGATTTGTAAAAAAGATTATACTAGAAGTATTTACCACATGTAAAGAGAGAAGAAGAGCGAGGTACTTACAAAGTAATAGAGAGGGAAGTATGTTTTGTGCTAAAAAACTATTGTACCATATTTCCACACTCTCTCTTTTGAGCTGTAATTCTTGGAGCTGATATTTACTTCCTAAAGTAGCTAAACTTTCCTTAAAGGAAACCCAAACGGGTTGAAATCTCTCCGCACATCCCCATAAAATCAAGTGAAAAAACTTGATAAAGAAATTTATAAAGAAATTGTCCCCTTTCAAGTTTTTTTGTGCATAACTTCTGTCTGAAAAGGAGCTACCAAGTTTGTCCACCATTTTTTTTAATGGCTACATATGTCATGCCAGTAAATTGCTGGCCACCTACACGGATCTCGACTAAAACATCGGATGTGTTCATTTACATTGAATTTTGTTTTGGTTTGTGTCAAGAGATAAATGTGAATTGCTGAATTCATACTCACCAATACAACTCTTTCCATTAACATCAAGCTCATACCCTTCATAACACTGACAGACGTAGGACCCAGGTGTGTTCACACAAATCTGCTCACAGGCATGTTTCTCCACAGCACAAAGGTCCTGAGCTACAACACATAATTGCATGAGTATGAAATTCTTTGACCTTCTACAACACACAGGTAGACTATAGATGAAAATAAATTTCAGGAAGCTATGGACAGCTCTTCAGAGATGAGCTCATTTTAACACAGATCATGCCAATGTTCTGTCAAACAGTGAAAGCCAATAGGATCAGTCACTCAAAGCTCATTCCTTCAGCTGAAAGCAAAGACTATTAATGGACCAATGGTGCCTAGTAGAGTTGCTTGATGTATGTTTCCTAAAAAGTTCAAAGGGCATTCTTCAGGGATTTATTTTGAAAAAGAAAAGTAACTGTGTTTTGTAGCATCACGTAGCTACTGAGTTCATCATGTGCAGGGAGGGTGCAGCTGCTGACGCTGACAGCGGAACAGACGCGGCAGCGAAACAGACACGACGGGTCTCTCTTTTGTTAAGCTCGAGAATCCATCTATTACCCCTGGGGACGGGGAGGGGAGTGCAGACAAAAGATCAGGCAAAGGCAGGGTTGGTGTTTTGATAGGGCAGAGCAGGGGTGGAGTTTAGGGTTTGGGTCAAGGGAGGAGTTAACGCAAGGTAAGATCAAATTCCAGCCTCCTTAGAATGGGAGGACTCCACAGTGTTTATTTGTGTATTTTTGGGTTTGGTTTTTTTGCATAACCAGATAAATGATGATGAGGTTGGAAAGGGAAAGAAAAGGAAAACACAACAGCAAAAAACTTGGGGATATTTAATTTCTGAGTTTTAGAATTTTTCAGCTTTATGCAAAATACCATAGCAAGTTACTCCTCCCGTGTGAAAGATCTCAAAAAAAAATTACCATGACAAATGAGGTCAGTTCAGCACCTAGCCAAATAAAGCACACTGGGCTTTCTTTCCAACAGACTGAAGCTCTATGAGAACCCCAAGCTTCCCCAGCGAAAGCTCTGGAAAGCCGAGTACTTTGTGTTGCTCAAAGACTACTCAACACATAATGGTCATTTACAGCTACAAAATAGGCTTTTGGAAGATGTTTGAGGAAATCAGCCAAGCAAAAACAAATTTTCTTTTATAGCTGTCTGCTTCATATCAAGCAGCATGATGAACAGCATAAACAGTCGCTTAACTCTTTTGTTCCAGTGTAAACACCCACAAATAGATAATTTTCCAGCTTGTTTCAGCTACATTCCTCTTTTGTATTATTTTGTTTATTAGTGTAAGATTTGAGCATCTCTAGAGAAGAATGGGAGAGATTAGTTAAACAAACAAATACAGTGTAATAAGTACAGAACACCCATTATCTGACACAAATACTCTTCTCTAGAAAATTTAGACCACAGTATTTGAAAGGAGCATCCTTTCATGGATGCAAAACCATCAAAATTAAAAAAATGTAAGAATATTTTAAGTTGAACAAACAAACCGTTTCCCAGCCTGAAGCGAAGTTGTCAGTTCATTGCTGATTGAAACCATTTGGGTTAGCGCTTTAAAGAACAGAATACTGATAGCATATATTCTCACAACATTAGAAAAGAAAGTGAACAGAAGAATAGAACAGAGTCTAAAAACCAGAACAGAGTCTACAAAAGAATGAAAAGAGAGTATAACATTAGGTACATACCACTCATCTTTTCTGCACTGTTTAACTCAGAAAGTGTTAAATTATGTATATAAAGAAATTATTTGTTCATGGAAGAGCTGCCGAATACATCCAAATCTTAGATAAATACATCTGGTTTATGTTGACCTTGTATTGTACTTAACATAAACATGATGAAGATTTATTTTACTTAGATGACAAGTGAGGAATCCATTGCCTCTGTCCACTTGTGGGCAATTAACAGGTAGTGAAGGTAACTAAAATACTCACAGACTGGGCATTTTTCTTTTACTGTGGTTCCCCTACCTCCAGAACTGAGCTGTCCCCTTTGTCCAGGCTTGGCTCCCTATCCTAATGAAATCTCTACCAGTCTCTGCGGGGGTTTTAGACATAATGGTTTGACCTCCTCTAGACTGATACTGCATCATCTCTCTTCCTTCACCAATGATTTGCACCATCCTAGCACATTTAAGGCCAGTTTGATGACTCTCAGATTTTGAGTGCTAATTGCTAAAATTAGTGTATAATCTGGTGATGTAAAAAAACCAAAGGCTACAAACACATTGAAGGACTAATTTCCCTTTCACGTTGATCAAACTGCAATCTGGTACCATCTGACTGATGATCAAAGCAGGTACACAATCAAAGAAATCATGTGAGAGGTAAGTGGGCAAAACTAATAGAAATGACAGCTAAAAAAGAAGGTAAAGCAATGCAGCAAAGGGCTTTGAGGTAGAGAAGGAGCATGTTGAGGGTTACTGTGCATGGGTCACCAGCAGGAAAATTACAATTCCAAAACTCTTGGAAATTAACCTGTATTTGAAGCAGTGCAGTGCCCAAATGCTGAACTACTGGCTGAGAAAAACTGTGGAAATGCAACAGAGTAAAAAGAAGAGACAACAAAGAAAGAACTTTTCATACTTGTAATTAATTTTTTTAATTGATTCACATACCTTTACTGTTTGAAGGTACCTTCACTGACACAAAGCAAGAAAAAACCGACAACTTCACTTTTCCAGACACATTCTGATGATTATCATTGATTTAGTACTGATCTCAGTTCTTTGTGAGCCCAACAGAAAGGGTAAGTGATGTCAAGCAGTTTTTGGGAGTACGAAAGAGAAAAGAAAGATAACATACTGCTGCAAGTCTTCTGGTCAGCATTCAGAATGTATCCTTGTTTACATCTGCACAGGTAGGAGCCAGGGGTGTTTATGCAGAAGTGATCACAGTGATGCTCAACTATACTGCACATATGAGGCACTGAGAGAAAGAAGGAAAACTTTATTAGCTGCTGGTCTTAATTACTTGCGGTCACAAGTAATTAAGTAATCAGTGAAAAAAAAAATGGTGTAGAAAATTTTATTGAAGTAACTTAGAAATTTCAAATTAAGTGTTGCTAGTAAAGACAGCAATGAGAGATTAAGAAAATAAAAGTACACAAGGGAATATCTGAAAAAATATTTTTGGTGGCCTTACGAAGACAATGAAACAAACCTATTATAATCAACTTTAGAAAACAAGTGAAATTTAAGTGAAAGCTAATTTAGAGGACATTCAATTTCTTGCATGAAGAATCACACAGCATCCAATCACACAGCACCCAATAATAAAGAACAATGACTAAAAAAACAACTTAATGAAGAGACTATTTTGAATGCTCAGTTACTAATATTGAGGAATGTGCAAATAATACATGATGACACTGAGGATATGTATCTCCAAGATTCATTAAGCAGGAGCTGAGTTGAGCTACCCTCCAGACTGTAAGTCTTTCTGAGTCTATTTTTGTTCTGTTTGTATTTTATGTCTCTAACAGCAAGTATTAAAAAATTAAAAGTATGAAAAAGAATGGAAGCCCATTCAGTGACATTCATTGTTGAACTACTTTTCTCCAGAGCAGTATTTGGGGATTAAGAAATCTTGATGTTTTCTTTCCAGTGCAGCATTGCTTGTATGTAATCTCTATAATATACAGGTGAATTACTTCTCAGAGAACATTGTGTGGAAAATTATCTATTTTGCTCAGCAGCAGTCAGGGATTGATGTGTTCCTTAACGTGCTAGTCAACAAAGCTCAAAATTTACGGAATAGATATTAACAGTAATCTTCCAGAAGCCACAACAGAAGCCTGCTAAATAACTTAAAGTGGTAGGTGTGGTGCTTGCGGAAAAAAACCACATGTGATTTTAAGATATATACTATGTACCAGTTCTTTGGAATTGTTACAAGAGTTAGATTTATTGCTACCACACAAATCACCACAATTCCCTAATCTCTTAATCAGCTTCTTGGATCTCACAAATTTCTCCCATAATAAAACTTCTCAAGTACTTTTTATTTATGTGAACACATACCTACTTTGACTTCTTGTCTTGTCATCTTTCTGTCATTCTGAAAATGAAAGCATTCAATGACAGAAGTCCCAATAACTCAAGTTCTTTCTGAGCGTACACTGTTACTGTCTGTTACCCATCTTCCCATCTACCACACAAGTATAGTGTACATATTCTGAAGTGTTTCTCTTGCACCCATTTCAAAGCAGTGATACTCCGGTCATTAGGCAAATTTCTGCAGTGGAGTCTGCTCTCTGAATGATTTCTGCAACCTCTTCTCTTTCAGGAGGTGTCTGGTGATCACAGGAAGGGTCTGAAGGAAGGGACTGAATAGAAAGGGTGATCTCATAGTTACGGAATCTGAACATGAGCCTTGGTTGTGAATTAGACTTTTTCCCCATATCACAGGGTCCTTATTTGATTTTGGGCAAGACAATAATATCAGTATCTTCAAGGAAACTTCAGCCTTCACACTGTAACTGTTCAGATAGAGATACCTGAACCTGAATTTGCAAGAATGCAAGTGATGGCTGTAGAGCTGTGAATAACATTTTGTATTAGTCCAAAAATGTTAAATGCCTGAAAAATCACACCAGGGATTGCACTGAGTCAAATATTTAAAGTTAGTGGGTGGTTTTGACAAACTTGATCCTGTTTCTGTGCCTCCATTCCCCCAATGTAAAATGGAGATGACACCACCATCTACTTTACAGGAATATAATAAAAACTTTATTTGCCCCTGACTACTCCATCTCGAAGTTCTGTCTTTCTCACACTTCATCTAATCTCCATCTCCTTTCCTGTATTCTGTTCCCATTTCCATTGACATTTTTCTGAGTTTTCAACTCTTGTCTTATTCTTAATTCCTCTGATCCCTCAGGATACTCTTTGCTCCTGTTTTACCTTGCTGACTAGTAATTAAAAGGGGTCCTGGCTTCAACTGGTGTTTCTGACATCCCCAAACCTTTAGCAGTCAGCGGCAGCAACTGCAGAGAACCTCTGACCTAAGAGAATGGAGCACATCCAGTTTACAGGGATTCTTCTGAGAATATAGGTCCTGGGAACTTAGTAGTCCCCCCATCCAGTAGTAAGTACTGGTTAATGTGGCTTACTTTTTGTTTTCCCCACAGAGCTTCACCATTGGGCCATAGTTTTCTCTTGTCATCACAGGAACCATGAAGACACATTCTCATAGACATAAGGGTGATTCAAACACAAGGACAGCTCAGGGCCCAAGGTCTTTTCCCACAGCATGAAGCCCAGCAGACAGCATTCCAGAAGACCTGACCAGAGGGGTGCCTTCAATTGCTTTAGCAAAGAAACAAGGTGTCCAGATGTTCCACTCGGCTACAATGATACTGCTTCTGGGTCCACGCCTGGGAGGACTTAAATTAACCACATTTCCTGGAGGAATGTAGAAGCTTTAGGAAGCAGAGGCTATGATTACTCTCTTGAAATTCAGCAAGCTGAATGCTGCTTCACAATCAAGAGCAAATAAAATATTATGGATCCTATCTGCAATTTAGTACCTTATGTTGAAATCCATATGAATCTAACAGCTTAAACTCTGCTGAATCTGAGTTTTTAAAACATGTCTTAGGTTCTCACTTTGAATTCTCAGCACAGCAAATCCTGTGGAGGCATTTCCTGGGGGTAGGAGGCAACTGCTATCCCTGTCACCTCCATAGTCCTCCACCAGCAGTGAGGGGGTGGCTTTACTGAGGAACACATGTGTTTGATTAAAACTGAGCTAAAAAACTCTGATAATACGGGACACTGCCCAGTCAAAAAAAACAAGCAAACAAAACCACACCATCAAGTAAATGGTATTTGTACTAGATTTGTTTCTAAAACACAATCTAAAAATATCAGCATTTGCTGTGCATTCCATTTAAACTCTGAATCCATGATTAGTTTACTCTTTCTTCATTTTTAAGTATATCCTACTACGCCAGCTAATAATACAGCAAGGAAGAAATGGGAAAAAATCTATTATCTGATGAATGTCTCTGTTGGTGTTTTGTGCTGAGGCAGTTCAGCTGCTCTTTGAAACAATTTTGGAAAAGATAAGTAAGGAAAATTTTCCAGACTATCCTTACAATAAGCTACAGTTCTTTTCTGGCAAAAGCATCCCTAGACATGAGTGACCATTTAATCTCACCATGCATTCTTTTTCTGGATTCTAATGAAAATACATCAGCTTAATGCCAAATTTGTATGAAATACTTCCACATTTATCTCAGGAATAAATAAAAAAGAAAAGTCTTCTAAGTACACAGATTAAAATAAAATTAATTATAAATGACATGATATTTGCAAAACGTAATTCCTTATCAGGGAATTACAGATGGAAGTGATATCTTTGTTGTAAGTTAATAGCTATTAAAATATTTACTTTATTGTATGAATGAACAATATCACGGTAACAGCTTTTCCTAACTTTCTGTATTTAAAATAGATGGAATACAAAAACTGCTATGTCTCTGTTGCACTTCCAGTCACAAGGCATTTGTGGGAATGATTCTTCACATAGAATCAGTATACAAGCTTTGGAAGAGGAATCCATGGACTCTCAAGACTATTTAAATAACTGAAAGACTGTTGAGCAGTTTAAAGTTTCACTACTAAGGGAAACCACACTTAAAATGAAGAGATGAAGAAACTTATCTAATATTCAAATAGCAGAGATCATAAATTTATTGCTCTTATGCAATAAATAGGAAAATCATAATATGTGTGTTTGCCTAACTCTTTATGACCACAAGCAATTAAATCACATTTTATGGCACTTAACAGTAGCATGAGTTTTCCCCACACGTGTAACTGCTGTTCTGGATGCTGTTTGGCTAATCTCCCTTCAATACACACGTATTAACAGAAAAGGTTTCATGTAAATAAAAGAGTTTAATTATAATGCATATTTTTTCCGTTTCCCTTTCATCTATGTATTCAAATCTATAGAAAAAAATCTTACCACAAAGTTTGGTCTGGAAGGCAGAGGTCAGTGTTTCAATCTGACTGAAATTAGCAACCAGAAACACATGTTCTTCATGTGGTTCACTCCCAATGGACTTCAGAGTGTTCATATCTACTCTTCCCACTCCAATAGCAAAAATTAGGATTCCTGAGTTCCGTGCTTTAGCAGCAATCTCTGCCACAGGATCCTGAGGTCTCCCATCTGTCACTATCATGATAATTCGGGGCACATTCTGCCTCAGAGGCCGAGCCCCCTCTGTCTCTGAAAACGCGATGTTCACGGCGTACTGCAGAGCCAGTCCAGTCATGGTGCCGGTGGCCAGGTGCATCATCCTCCTCACTGCTCTCTCGATGTCCTGCTTCCGCCTGAAGGTCTTCAGGGAAAACTCCTGTTTGACGGTGCTGCCGTACTGGATCAGACCCACGCGCGTGGCATCAGGGCTGATGTCCAGAAACTGCAGGATGCTCAAAATGAACTCCTTCACTTTTTCAAAGTCATAATGGTGCACACTGCGAGAGCTGTCAATGATGAAAACAAGGTCCAGACGTTTGTTGTTGCAAGTGTTTTCTAAAAGGAAAATGCAAACAAAAATACTTTACAATTTCAAAAGGCAAATAGGTTCAGGTTTACTCTCGAAACAAACACTCTGGCAAGTGCTGTGAAAATTCAGGAAAAAGAGGAGATTCCACAATTAAGATACTTGGGCAATATAAATTTGTTCTCCAGCAAATAACAAAAACTGCCTGATACTTGAGCATTGTATGTGTTTTTGTGTGTGTGTGTGTGTGAGGTAAGTGCCCAGAATGGTTAATGACAGTAGAATGGTGGGACAGAATCACACAATCAGAGAGTAGCTTGGATTGGAAAGGACATTAAGGATCATGTAGTTCAACCCCCCTGCCATGATCAGGGACACATTCCACAGGTTGCTCAAAGCCCCATCCAACCTGGCCTTAAACACTGCCAGGGATGGGACATCCACAACTTCTCTGGGCAACTTGTTCGAGTAAAGAATTTCCTCCCTATATCTAATCTAAACCTGGCCTCTTTTAGTTTATTATTAGTTCATTACTTCTTGTCCTACCACTACATGCCCTTGCCAAATGACGTTCTTCAGGTACTTGTGTGTTACCCTGTTGTGTCATTGTTGAGATTTTGACCTCATTCCGAATGCAGGGTGGAAATGCTCTCTGCATGATTTAACTGTTTAAGTGGGCTGCACTGTGATGCTTTGTGTGGCAGGGCCTGAGAATTTAGAAATGTAATACTGTGACAAGTCGGGGGGGGGGGTATAAGTGTTTCACTAGAAACAGGGAAAACAGAACACAAAGAAAGGTCAAAAGCATCTGTTAATTGCACTGACTGATAAGAGATGTGAACGGACTGATTTTTCAAGGAAGTTGGCAGTAAGCAGCACTTTGCATGTACAAAGTACTGTTCTCAATGACCTCAACTGCAGCTGTGAGTGCTCAGCAGTTCTCCAAATGTCATTATTTCAAACATGTAATTAATACTCATCCAGGGAAAGTTTAATGTATTTTCATGACTAGCTCAGCATCACAGAGAAATTCTATGGTTGCATCAGAGAGAAAATCCTGTTGTCTACAGTGGCACTCCACTCAGCCAAAAAAACACTCCCTGAAATCTATGCCAGCCATCAGAAGTCTTTTTTTTCCAAGAGTCACTGAAGCAGAAATATTAGAGAGTATGTCTATATCTGACAATGGCACAGATGGGCAGACCAAGCTATGATGAATAGCAGCAGAAGTGAAGGCTGGCTGCCTTCTAGGCATCCCACAAGCTTTCTGGGACCCTGGGTACATCCTCAGGCTTCTGCTCAGCATCCTTTTCTGAAAGCATATGAGAAATATGAGACACATGCATGAGTTGCAGGATGAGAATGGATAGGGACTGACCATTCACAGGAAGCCAGTCCATGGCAGGCTTGAGGCAAGCCTGTGAGGTCAGCTATCAGACAAGCCACAGAAGAAGACAGTATATGGAAAAAGATTAAAAGGACTTTGATAGGATGCTGATGAAAAGAAATCAACAGAGGTTTAATGTGTGTACTAATGACTCCTCCAAATTAGGAAATCTGAGTCACAAAAACATTGGAGTTCAGGGAATAACTGCAGATGGCATTTTCTTGTCTTTAAACTATTCCACATGCATCTCCTTTTGACCTCTGTCAGAGACAGAACATAGGGTTAGATAGACCTATGGCTTCAATCATTGTGTCTGCTCATCTTCTTAAATTCCTGTGGCTATGAATAAACCTGTGAGGTTGTTAGTTGTGTTTGTATGCCTGGCTTGAAAGATTAAAGATGGCAAGAATGCTCATCAGACTGCAGTGGCATCCTCATTTTACTAAGATGAGACACCCCAAATCAGTAGTTTCCCTTATCGCCAAACCAAATTCAATTGCCAGTGCACTGTCATCCATCTTGTGCAGTGAATGAGGCAAATGTTTGGTGGAAAAGTAGTGTTTGACTGTATAATCAAAGGTCATGTCATACTGCACTGGTACAAGTGGGCCAATCAAGGATTCAATTGGAAAAACGTCTGTCTGCAGACTGCCCTTTAAACAAGTTCTGCTGACGAACACTCATCATGCACTTCTGCCAAGGCAGGGGGTGAGAAAGATGCCTGTTTTCACTCGTTAACTCAGAAGCCTCTTTCATAGATTACCAAGAACATTTTTTGGCATAGAATAAAAATGCTCTTTAATGACAATAAAAATGACTGCCTGGATTTATTCATGTGCAGTCTACAGTACGGCTTTATTCATAAGCACAGGAATATGCTTGGGTTGCTCATTCTTTCAAAATCAGAGCAGGTTGAATATAAGCCAAGCTGAGCAGAAACAAAATTCCAGTTCTAATGGGATACAGATATCCTGATGTAACTATTTTCCATCTTATTATCTTAATTATAATTATCCTTAAATAGATAAAAAATTACAAATTATCCTTACTAATATAACATGAATGATTCCAGCAATACAAAGATAATGCTAAGTTATGATTTGTGGGAGCAGAGCAATAGGAAAGGAAGATAATTATAGAAAAAAAGGCTAAGAATATGCGTGTGTATATAACGGGAAGGACAGATACGGGAGAAGGGTAAAATGGCAGCTATATTATTTCCCTTAAGACACTCAGCATGGATTCACTAAAGGTAAATCATGCTTGACCAGCCTGATTGCCTTCTGTGATGAAACAACTGCATGGATGGATGAGGGAAGAGCAGGGGATATTGTCTACCTTGACTTCAGCAAGGGTTTCAAAGCTGTCTCTCACAACATCCTCACAGGCAAACTCAGGAAGTGTGGAGTGGGAGAGTGGACAGAGAGGTGGTTTGAGAACTGGCTGAACAGATCTCAGAGGGTTGTAATCAGTGGCACAGGGTCTAGTGGAGGCCTGTCACTGGTGGTGTCCCCCAGGGTTCAATAATACTGGGCCCAGTATTGTTTAACTTTTCCACAATAACTTGGGTGAAGGGGCAGAGGCCTCCTCAGCAAGTTCCCTGACAACACAAAGCTGGGAGGAGTGGCCAATACCTCAGAGTGNTCTTTACTTTGCAGGTTCACTGTAACAGGCTGCCCAGAGAGGTGGTGAAGTCTCCCTTACTGGAAATACTCAAAAACCATCTGGACACAATCCTGTGCCATATGCTCTGGGATGGCCCTGCCTGAGCAGGGAGGTTGGATCAGATGACCCTCTGTGCTCCCTTCCGACCTTCTCTTTTCTGTGATTCTGTGAAAACAAGTCAAAACTACAGCCATGGTGTTGAATCCTTTTCACTGGAATATAAAGATTTGGATCCCAGTCTGAAGAGACTCATTTGTCTATTCTGAAGTCTGGAATGAATCTTGGTGGGAAAAAGCTTGGAGAGAGTTGGTGGCTAGTACTACCAGAAACACATTCAACACATTGTGCTCAATTCCTTTAGAAAAATCTATTCATCTGAATGAAATACAGTGTATTTCAAAACTAGTAAAGTTCTATCTATAGAAATACCAAAATTTCCAAATTAAGATGTATTTAAAATCTTCTTCTTCTGATTTGGTATGGTTTCTTTTAAAACTCTGTAATTATTAAAGTTGATTTAACTTGGGCTCAGTGAAAAATAATATGTAACTCTTCTATAGATAAAGAAGAGTTACTTATCCAATCCAGGTGGTATTTTGAGGAGTGAAAATTAGTAGTAATGACTAACAGATCTAAACACTCATCCCGTCAGATATATTTTCAGTGATAGGTTTTTAGCAGTTACATGCTGCACCATTTGTCCTGTAAACTATAATCTCTTCCTCTGACCAACTCCCATTTTGAACAGTGAACTCTCACAACTTTGGCAAACATCTTCATAACCAAAAGTAATTCCCTTTCACTCTTATGAAAATTGACATACTCATTGAAAAGAGCTACTCATCCATAAACCTACTTCTAAGTCAGCACAGGTCTTGTATTGCCAACACAAAAGTTAAAAAAACCCCCTCAGTGTGGGTTGCCTTATCCAAAGGGGAAGCCAGGAGAGGCAAGACAAAGACAGAAGGAAAGATCAAGTCAGTAGTAAATATGTTCTCCTTCTCTACTAAATATCCACTTTGTAAATGAAAATTACAGTGATGCCACCTTTGGAGAACTAACAATGCAAGGAAATTTCAATTCCATTGGAAAGAATCCAGCTGGGATCCAATTACTGAGCGATATATAAAACAAAGCCTAAAATAATATTGAGTATCTTAATTTCCTCTAAAGCTGAAAATTCTTTTAAATCATTTTATCTGATGACTGCAGGTTTCCTTCTATTCCTTTCTCAAAGCAAATTATGTTCAGCCTGTTTTGGCTTTGACAAAGCTCACACTGTTTTGATTTTGCTCACCCACCCAGGGTCTGTGTCTGAGAGTGTGTTTCTATCCTCTCATTTTTCACTAATGCCTCATTCCCTTAATACAACTAAAGTAGCACTCAGGAGCTTGCTTGGGCATTCAAATTGACTCTTCTAGGCTGTTAAATCATTAGAATAGTTCCTGATACTGTTGTCTGAGCACAATTCACATTTTCTCAAGCAGTCCTCAGGCATCCTATGGGAAGCAGACTACATTGTACCACTGGTCTCAGTGCCAGGGAGCAGTCTAAAGCACCAGATAAACTCAGAAGCCAGCTGGCTTCACCCACAGTGTTAAGCTCACCACCCTGCTCAGAGTGGCTGTATGCAAGAGGCCTCCTGGGAATAATCCCTGTAGGGATTATTCTCTGTACCTTCTGAACCACACGTGGTGATTGCTGGTCACTGTGGGCCTAAGACAGCTCCAGCCATTCAGCAGCAACAATAATGGTGGAGTTCCAATGCTCACAAATGTGCCCAGTACTGTTTCGTTTCCTCAGACATTTCCATCTGGGGATATTTAAACTGAACACATTCAAAGGACACAAGTTTTAGATGGTGATTTTTCAAAAGTTTTTGCAAGTTCACTGTCTTGGAAAAACTGCTTGTTTAAAAATGAGTTAGTTATTTTCTAGTTTTGTCCTACATCTTTATGACTCCTTAATACTTTTTTCTTCATCTAAGTCTATATATTACTTATTTGGTTATGTAGGTCTTTATCCTAATAGATGAGAATGGATACATGTTAAAGAAGGCTCTATTGTTGTTTGCAAGGCAAAAGAAAGTTAGCTCAGTTTGGTAAACACTACAACAAAGTTTAGACATGGAAAAAGTAATTTATAACAAGTAAACACTAGCTCCATTAAGATGTTTGTTATAGAGTATGGCAATTCAAGAAAAAAGAGTTAAGAAAAAATGAGATCACAGAATAATTATTGCCTGAGCAGGTTTTAATGGTAATTTCAATATTTTCTGTTTCTTACCTCACTTCCCAATAATGCATATACAAAAATTACATGTTCTGTGACACTGCCAGCAGTAACAGCAGGTTGATTTTTAGATTTTATCTTTGAGTAACAGAACAAGTCTTCACTCAAAATTAAATAAAAGGGGGAGAAAACTATTCTCCCTGTTAGCATATTTTACAACTTCTTCCTAAATGTCTCTTCTTTTTTTACCATTTTATTACTTCATTTTCCCTCAAGCCCTCAATATTACTTGCCCATCTTCTTTTTAGAACTTCTTTCCTTATAAATCTCTGCATAACTCCTACAAAACTTGTTAAAAGATGTATGAACTTGCTGGGTGTCAAATATTTTTTTACTGAAGTCCAGAATTCTGGTTTTCCCTAGCTAAATATCCAGCCAGAAAGATTGTTTGACAGTGTTCTCAGATAATTCCAAAAGATTTCCTAGGTCATCAAGAAGGTTGAATCTTCATATAATAAAATTATACAAGTATAGAATAGCCAAATTTCCAATTCATTCATAAACATATCAAGTGCAAAATGCTTTGGGAAACACATTTCATGATTGTGATTGTTGCAAAGAATAAATGAAGAAGAGCACTTCTTGTTATTCCAAGCACTTCTTGTCTCCAGTGAGATATTTTGAGCAAGTTAGCTTCCACTCCTTTTGGTTTTTTTTTATTTTAATTCAAAGATGGACAAAGAATGGTAGGGTACATTTCCAATATAATCATACCTAGTACCTGAAGTAAACATCAGAAACTGCTCAATAGCCCTTTCCTAGTACACATACATGCTGCACTTGGTTCTGCAGGTGACGCCACTTCTTCCCAGCTCTGGGACAGGCTGTGGATCCAAGACTGCCCCTGTACTCTCTGGCTCCATCCTTGCTCTGAATCCTTCTCCAAACACACAGGCCTATGGCCCGAACCCAAACATTTATTATGAGTTTGGCAGCTCACCCATTTTTCCTTACAAATTTCTTCATCTGGGAACAATCTCTAAATGGAACATAGCCTCCAGACACTTCTTTATTGCCTCTGACAAAATCTTTTCTGAACTTCCAAAATTTCTGGGAGAAGTGCATAGCAGGAGGCTCTTGTCCAGAGATTTCCACTTCCTTCTACATGCAAATGCTTCATTATTAGTCACTGCAGGGGGGGTTTATTACTTTGTTCTCATTTCACCTCACTATTTCTATTCCTTCCCTGTCATGCTTTTCAAAATAACAAGGTCATTATTAACACTAAGTCTCTCAAAATCCAGTCCCAGAATTAACTCCTAGTATTTCTTCATTTCTTTACCAATACTGGTGTTTCTCTGGCACAAAGCTGAAGTATGGTGTAGGGATAGTCTCATGTTTCTTAGTTCTTTCTGCATACTTCAGCTGTTCTGAGACAGAAATTGTTGGGTTTCCTGACAGGAGTCAAACCTGCTTTCATGGTCAGGAGGACTAGGAGCAGGTTGTTTTCCTTGCAGGCAGTGGAACACCTGGACAACAGGGATAAAGTATCCTGATATCCCCATGCACATGGCAACATGAAAATCTACCCACCACTTCCTGACAGAAACAAATGTTTTGTGCTCTCAGCTAAGGATAGCTTACACCCATGAGAGATGAGGAATTCGTTTTCTGAGCCATGACGGTGAAACTCGTGGTACATGGAGTAACTCAACTTTGCATCCCGTTCCCACAGGCAGCCTGGAAGCACTTACTCTGACTGTGACTGTCTTTTCCTGCACTCACCTGTAAAGCATCAAATCCCAACCAACATGAAAAAGGTGATTTTTTTGGCAGAAAGTGGTCTTTGTATCTTTCTCCTTGAAGATCGGAGACTCCTATCTTGCCTGAGCTATTTAGGGTACTGTTGGAAGGACACAGAAATTATTAGAGAAAGAATGGATACAGAAAGTAAACATAGTCAGTATCAGCACAGAAAATCTAGAGAAAAAATGTGATCTTACTGAGTTTGTAGTGTCTTGTTTTCAGGACATTAGGTTAACACTTTAAAAACTCCTATCCATACTTTTTTTTAAGGTTGCCCATGTCTTTGTTTACGGGGAAAGCTGCTAGCAACCTCAACATTACTCATTGATCAGCTGACCTGAAACCACATATTTCTATCTATTGGTAACAGTCTAAGTATTAGATTCTTTTCCAGAACAAATTCAGAAACATCATGAGGGCTGTATGCCATTCCTCCCTGTCTCCCAAAACATGTGGGACATCATGTCCACTGGTAGCCAGCAGTTCTTCCACTTCAGCAGTACTTAAACGAGATGGTGTCTCCAAGGTTCCAAAGCAATTTAAGGTATGTTGTCTTCATCCACAATAGTGTCTGATTACCCACTCATGCCTATAAAATGAGATGTTCCTTAAGTCATGCAAACACTGTTTCCATGATTTTCAAGTTAAATTTGCACATATGTACTTTTTTAATTAAGAAGGCAAAGTGCTCAAAATGAAGTCAAAACCAGCACACTGCTGAATATCAGTGCTCTTTCTTTTGGCCTGATTTTTCTTCAAGACATAATACACAGAGGAGGCTTTGAGCTCCTTGAGAATATACTCATAACAACAGTTTTTTTACCCACAGTAATTTTCCTCACTGAATTATTGTCAAGGCAAACTCTTTTGCAAACAGAAATGGTATTTCACAGTAATTTGTGGGGGTTGTAACAAACAAATTGAGAAATACAAAGATCATTCGATGTTTAGTTCATGGCTCCGTTTTTTCTGTAACAGCAGATATTCTTTCATCTTGTGGAAGAATTACAAATTACTTAAAGAAAAAAGGGAAAAGAAGAAAAAAAAGGGGTGGCATATTAAAAGAATAAGAAAAAAACAAAAAAAGAAGAGAGGAAGGAATAAAGAAGGAAAAAGCTTTATTAGAAGAAATACACATTGAAGAAATACAATTTCTTGTGATGCTGGAGATCGAATTATATTCTATATAGCTTCAATTACAGAAATATCCCATAGGCGGCTTAAAAGTCAATGCAATTTTGATACATGAAAATTAATAATGAATACGAAATACAAGAGTTGGCAAGCACAATGTTGTTCTGTGGTTAAAAACTGCTAGCACAGACCAAAATCCAAACTTTCTGATCTCCAAGATAATTGGCTGCAGATGAGCATACTCAGATTAGGACATAAATCCCTGAGGTCTGTCACGGTCCCAGCTAGCCCTCATGGCTCATTAGCTGGGGCTGTTTAAGGGATAACAGCTGCTGCAGGAACAACTGGCTGGGCTGGGATATGGTTGCTGATCAGATCTCTCCTTCTCAGATTCCAGAACCTCTGTTAGGGGCTGGGGAGGCACAACCTCAGCACAAACCAGGCTACCAAACCTCAAAGCCACAGAGAAAGGGTGATCTACTGTGCATAAACCACAGAATCTGTAAAAGCAGCTACTGTGGGGGCAGAGACCAACAGCTGAGAGATTAAGATGAAAGTTGAAGTTTTGAGAGTCAGCATAAAGTTCATGGGTGACCTCTCAGCTAGTGAAACAAGCACTTCTGGGACGCAAAATGCACCATTGCTAATATTGCCTTGAGGCACAAAGATTGCAGAATGTATCTGCACACCTCAGAAGGAAGAAACAGGTGATTTTGCAGGCTGTAAAATGCTTTTCTTGCTCTCTTTCCAAACATAATATGCTTCTATTTATATGGCAACTTCATGTTTTGAATAGCAAGCTGATAGGTAAATAAATGGATAGGTATTTGATTACCCTGTATTCTTACAAAAGCTTGGCTAGGATTGTACTTATATTTTAACTAATTACGTGGTAATTCAAAAGATGTAATTTGTAACTGCTTCCCACCTTCATCTTCTACATGGAAGAGTTTTCATGTTCCCCAGTACCATACCAGTACAGTATGTTTAATACATGATGTAGTTACTGTGATATAATTCTCATTTCAATTGCAGTAGACTTCAGTTACAATAATTCTGCTATCTGACAGGGTTATGTCTGAGGACACAGAACTTGGCAGGGTTGCATTTATGTGAAGAAATAACACATACATACATACACTGAGGCTGTGAATTGGCTTCTTACAGCAGAAAGCATCCCACAATGGCTCAACAGTCCAGAATTAGCAGAATTTAGACATCTCTGGTTAGCTCTTACCGTATAAATATACAACGAATTAAACCAAAACTAAACAGGAATTTTATCTGTACTCCACAGAAGCATCATGGGTTGGGTTCACTTTTGTCACATACTTTTCCCTCTAGCTTGCTGCTAAAATAACTCAGAATGTTTAACCTGATAGTGTCTTAAGCCCTAAAGTTACATACACCAAGGTTTAAGAACTGGGTTGAATATAAGAAACTTTAGATTAACTTTAACTGGCTGTAGTAAGTGATTCATGAACTTAGTCAGTGCTCCATGTAGTTCCTATTACTTCACTTCATCTTAGTAGTGGAATCATACATATACAAGCAAGAGACAAATCATTCTAT
The DNA here is from genome assembly GCA_013399915.1 of Illadopsis cleaveri. Classification (NCBI taxonomy): domain Eukaryota; kingdom Metazoa; phylum Chordata; class Aves; order Passeriformes; family Timaliidae; genus Illadopsis; species Illadopsis cleaveri. The sequence goes on from VXBB01020602.1 coordinate 639,236, forward strand.
ATTTTGTTGCAAAATATAATTTAATGCAGACAGGGGCATTTGCATTTTGCAGCAGCTTCCACTGAACAGGAGCCAAGTACATTTCCTTCTTGGCCTCCTTCCCCCCTTGTTTTAATTTTGTGCAGTATCAGTTAATTTTTTGTTGTTTCTTCTGGTATCATGTAATATCTAAAGGAATGCCCCCTAAATTAGCTTCTCTCCTTACATAGTTATTTTCAAAATCACGTAGCTGCATGTTTCATATTCCTAAGGAACAGAAAGAATGCTATTGCTTAAGAATAGTGTTCTACAGCTTTCACTGTATTCACTACTGCTTTCATGCATTCACTTCAGATTTTTCCTAAAGAAGTATGCCCATGTGAAATGAAATAGATGCCCAGTTTACAAGAACAGAGTTCATCAACACAAAAAACAAACACAAAAACTTGTGGGGTTTTTTTAACAATATGAGAATTTTGATTTGTTTTGTTTTATAAGAAATTATTAAGATGCAGTAGCGCCTGAGTCCCAAATCTGCTTCAGAAAAAAACCCCACAACTTCAAACACCAAAAAGGCACTACCTCTTGCAAGGACTGGACAGATGGTGCTTCTAGACATGAAACCTGCTGAAGGGTGCTGTGGACCTCTCACTGGCCTTGCAAACACAGTATGGAAATCACCACTCTGGACAACTGACCCTGCTCTCCATCAGTGTGTTTAGGTCCATTTCGTTATATCTGAAGGGAATCAGCTAATCTAACAGACATAATTTTATCTTTATAACCATGTAGCAAGTATATCACTGCTTTTCTTTAAAAGAATCCAAAATATTACTTTCCTTTCACAAATCAGGATAAGCCAAATTTGATCCAAACTCTGGATCAAAGTACCAATGAGGGAAAAAAGAAGGCAAAATTTAGTTCATATGTCAGATAAGGGGAAAGATGACTGTTGTCTGCTACAGGAAAGAAAAACTGACCATCCTATTTCTATCTGTTGTTTCACAAGGTCTTGCACAACTATGGAAACAATTCTTTAAAACATAAATACACCTGCATGAAAATAGCATCTTCCAGCAATGTAATATAAATTCTTTTATTACTTGAAATACATGCATATCTAATACTTTGCAAGAAAAACTAAGGAAAATGTTAAAAGTTAATTAATTTGGCACAGTTGACAAGTTTTTAATATATGGAAGCCTGACTCAGTGTTTAATAAAAGAAAAACTTGCAAAGCAGCTTGTCTTTCAAGAGCCACATAGTGAGAGCTCCAAAAACTCTGCTTTCAATAGATGCTTGAATAAAATATTTCAGCTCTTTAACAGAAATTATTAGCTATAGTAATAATCATTTTAAGCACCAATAAGCAATGCAAAGACCTGCCAAGTTAAAACAATATGCATTGAGATTTAGTTGAAAAACTGAGGAATAAGAAAAATATATATCTTTTTAGACACAGATCATTCCTTCAAAAGACTTCAAGAAAATGAATGGGCAATTAGACCTAACAAGGCTATTAAGAAATCTATGAAGTATTAGTGCATGACTGATGAACAACTAAATCCTCCTAAACCTGGATCTCAAAGTACTTTTCTCTCTGTATGGACAGTCCCACAGAATTTTTCATCCATTCCATTTTACTTATTTAACTTGTCAGTCTCCTAGAACAATGACTGTTACTTCTGTAATTGGACACTACTGGTATTTCACCAGTAAACAGTTATCACAGCAGTATACTTGTTTTAAAAATGGTGAAAAGAAGAAAAAAGGAATAAAATTATTTTAATACTGGTATACTTACATAGCATAAACTTTCATTTTAGTCCTGAAAAAGAGACTTCCATCCAAAAAGAATCCAACTGCCAACCTTAATTTTTATTACTTTTCCAGGTACCTGTTGGTTCTTTGCAGCGATTTTGCTCCATTTTGCCTGCCAAGCAAGTCTTTACACAACAGCAGCAATTGTCATCACCACCACTACTTATAAAATGCATACTATATAGAATGTGACAACTTCTAATCCCTGTTGAGCTGCTGGAGTTCTGGAGTGATTTTATTAAGTCTACTACTTGATGTCACTGGGGTCGTGTTTTGGCCCTGTTCCTTCTCAAGCCATTTGAGGAACACTCAACTTTATGGCACAGTGGCACTTGACACATTCTGTTCTTTATAGAGAGGCATGTTTTTACCATGCCACTGTTTCTGTACATTGCTGCACATAAACAGGTGATCTAACTTCTTGAAACAGAATGCAAGGCCCAGGAGTCTGACTCCAAACTGCCACGTACTTTTATGGGCTGGATCAGAGAATGTTCCAAGTTTTTCACATCATTTAATATCTTGAAAAGGTTCCTTTAGCTACAACTGTTTGCATCCAGCACATGACAAACTGAGGAGGGATCCAGTGGTTTCCAAGTGCAGGGACCAGGAATCTCTTAGCTTTTGAAAGAAGAAATAAATAATTTAATCTACATATTTTGATTCATACTGAGTGCTAAACCCTTTCATATATTTTCCACTATTTAAATTTGAAAGAGAGGCTATAAAAGGAACTTTAAAAAATCACAAGGAAAATGGCAACTGAGAAATGTGACACTTTCAGTTTCTCCACAAAACAACTTGCCCCTGCACTCGTTTCCTAGAGAGACAGGCAGCCTATTTCTTAAAGTAATAAGTTCACTTAGGATATTTCTTAGGAATTTTCAAATATTTGGGAAGAGCTCCTATGTAATCACATTTTAGAATTTAGGATTTTAGAAAGTTTGAGATTCTTGTTAAGTAAGGTGTGAATGTAGGTATTTCTCTTTGTTGTTCTATATCCATGTTTTTTTGTGAATTAGATCTCCAGAGCTGTGGTTTTCAGCCTTCAGTGGCAGAACCCCAGGTGTTTCAGGACCACATCTATTAGTTTTGGGGAAGATGAATAAGAAATGGAAATCTGTTGTCTTTTGTTTTAAATTTGTCCTATTGGAATTGAGAACTGACATTGTTAAGTTAACAGATTGTGAATGGTACTTCATGGAGTTTTACGTTATTTAAAGGATTACATTTTGTTTAGAAAAGTGTCTCACTGATAAAACTTGGTGCTCTCCTCCCTGTCACCCCTTCTCCCATATTCTTTCTTTCTTTCTTCTTCTTTCTTCCCAGTATATCTTCTGCAGAACATTTCACATTCCTCATACTCACTTGGGTTAGGTGACCCTCATGGAGTCCATTTACCATCCCAGTGGCAGGAGAGAGGTATCTGATGAGACCTACTACTGATGTGAATCATTAATCCCTAATGATAGGCTGTGTCCAAACCCCATCCATGCTGTGTTTTCATAACCTGACAATCACTTTAAACAATTAGCAAAAGACAGTTATTTTAAGTCACAAACTGTTAGGAGATGAAAATGTTGACTGCTTGGTGATGCACAGCTGATGACCAACAAGAAAAAGATAAACTTTATATTTTAAAATATGACAGCCCACAAGCTGAAATGGATATACCCTGTCCTAAGATTTTTGGCAAAACAGGAAAAAAATAACCCATTATAAAAAATTACTCATTATATAATAAGCTACTAATTATAAACAAATCTGACAAAATAAAGGGATTAGCATCAAGTAACGTAATGACAAGCCTCATTTCAATAGCCATAGATTTCCATTCAATCATCTTCACGCACATTACACACATGTAGACAGCTAAAACTTTCCAGCATGGTAAAAGGCACATTTGACAGAACCCCCATGGACTGTCGGAGTCCAGGGCATCCCTTTGGATGACCTGGAACCTG
>VXBB01020602.1:657764-730880 GCA_013399915.1 Illadopsis cleaveri
TTCACATTTCATCTGAGACATGCAGAGCCATGCAGCATTCAATAATTATACTTTTTGTTTTAACTTTTTCTTTTAAATATTAAGTACCACACTCTTGTTGATACAAGAGAGTCTCTTTCCTTTTTAAAGTAGTAGTATCATCACTAAAGAGGAAATCAGAGGAAATCTCAAGCCAGGAGCCACAGCAATGACAGATCAGGCAGGTATTTCTGCTGCAAATGTTGCCACAAAAGCCCCCAAGGATCTGATTGGACTGGCTATCCTTTGGCTGCTGGGCATCTGAAACACCACATTTTAAATGTTGATATAATTTTCTTTTTTTATTCTTTAATCTATATAATTCTGTATGAACACCATTAGGTCAAGAGCCATGCTGCCTAAATTCTGCCAAAGTTGAGGTTCGGATGATATTTGGGTGCTTATTTTCGGCACAACATAGACATTATGTAAGATCCATGAAGAACGTTGTTATTTCATCTAAGATCCAGACACGTGAAAATTCAAAGACATTACTACATTTAGAATATTCTTCATTGTGCAAGGACTGATTTAGAGCTAGAAATTTGCATGCTTTCTGGATCATGTTGTAAGAACTAAGCTGAGCTTCTTGTGTGTGTGATACCAATTTTGTCCCAGAACTCAGTAAGAAAACATTGTCTTGGATTCTGAAGGAGAATTGAATTTAAGCATGGCAGTTTTCCTGATCATATGTTCAAAGCTACAGCAGAAGTAAAGCCGGTGAATATACTTGGCAGAGTAGCAATTCCAGGACAGTTTTTCACCTAGCTAAAGTAGGTGAGTGCTGTCTGCGGATAAATTCAGTATGTATTTTATCAACAGTAAATAACTTCATTGAGTCCTGCCTCTGATGATATCATGTATACATTTTTTCCCCAGTAAACATTATCCAGTCTGGATGATAATCATAAGCTGTCACACAGTTCTGAAGAAAATAAGGAAAAGATGTAACCTATGTATAAGGCAAATGCTTAGTTTTCAGTTACCATCTTCAAGAGTTCCAATTTTCTTGTTCCAAAACATTTTGAAGAGTCAAATGGAGTTTCCAAGAGAATTTCAGTAGGAAGAACTTTGTTAATTGCAATATGGGGGCCTCAACAGTCAAAATGTTGCCTTCTGTCCATTTCTTTGAGCCCCTGTGGCTGACCTGTGCTATCCATGGCACCCAGAAAGATGGAAGTCTGCAATGGTACAGAGACAGCAAGGCAAAAGGGGCCTGAGCCTGGATGTGCAGTCATGCACACCAGGGAATTTCTTGCCTTTTTCATTTACTTTAAGAATGTGGAATGATTCTTAGATTCAAACCCATCAAGATTCTAATTCTCAAACATCTGGAAATGAAACACAGCAAGATGCCCACAGAAGTGTGGGAGAGAAGTGCAAGCTCTTTACATATTCATACTCCTTCAAACTCTTTGATCTGTTTCAGTTCCCTNTTTTGACTAATAAAGAACTGCTGTTGTAAGGCAATCCATAAATTAATGCAGAAAATAACCAGTTTGGGGTAATTCTTTATCTTTTTGTATATTGAAGGCTCAAAAAAGATCTTGTATTTTAATTCCAAAAGTGGTGCCTAGACAGCATACTCAATGGTTGTCCAACCTTCAGCTTGCCCAGTTTCACTGCTCCCTTGGTGCCTGCAGTTCTGCGTTGCAGACCACGTTTTCTCCAACCCATAGAGCTTGGCATTCACCTCCTGCCTTGGCCCCAGGGAAATCTGGTATGGAGAAAGACACCAGTTTGGACAAGGTTGAGCAGGCTGGTGCCCAGCTCATGCACAAGCTCCGTGCAGCTGTTTGGCTGCCCGAGTTCCCCTGTGTGCTCTTACATCACACCCAGCACAAACCAGCAGAAATCTACTCCTCACAAAACACAGAGGTGCCTCCTAGTGTCTTTTGCAGGACAGTCGGAGGTGCAGGTGTGGCTTGGCTGCTGCTAACTGCTGTTTGCACCGAGGCTTGGAGTATCTGTCCTGGAAGTGTGCCTGAGAGCAAGCACAGGGTGACCAGCACAGGGTCTCACGGAGGACTGGACAGACCTGCCAACCCTCCTGGGCTCCCAAGGTCCTCTGCACAGCCCTGGCAGCAAAAACCAGACTCCTTGTCTTCCGGATGTTAGAATAGGATTGGCAACAAAGGGATTAACATCTACATTTCATTATGAACTTCATGAAGGACCAAGTTACTGGGGCAATTTCCACAAACCTAGGCATTGCAGGACCAAACTTTCAGGAGTCAAATATTTTTTAAGGTTATGATTTTTTTTGAGAAACCACCAAAACCTCTTATATATACTTAGGAATATATATAAGACACCTGCAGGTGTCTTAGGAACATACACTTAATTTGAGGATCATGAGTAATCTCTCAAATCTAAATTCACTGCAGGTTTTGGTGCCTCCTGTTATCTCAAGATGGCTAATGAGTCAGACTTAACTGTGGCTCAGCATCACAGCTGTACCATAGCCAAAAGAAAATATGCTTCCAGTACACATCATTTAATCAACACCAAAGCTTTTGTATATATGTATATATATGTACATATATATTCTGTATATTAACACATATAATATATATAATACATATATAATGTATATTAATAAATTATCATANCTGGCTATCCTTTGGCTGCTGGGCATCTGAAACACCACATTTTAAATGTTGATATAATTTTCTTTTTTTATTCTTTAATCTATATAATTCTGTATGAACACCATTAGGTCAAGAGCCATGCTGCCTAAATTCTGCCAAAGTTGAGGTTCGGATGATATTTGGGTGCTTATTTTCGGCACAACATAGACATTATGTAAGATCCATGAAGAACGTTGTTATTTCATCTAAGATCCAGACACGTGAAAATTCAAAGACATTACTACATTTAGAATATTCTTCATTGTGCAAGGACTGATTTAGAGCTAGAAATTTGCATGCTTTCTGGATCATGTTGTAAGAACTAAGCTGAGCTTCTTGTGTGTGTGATACCAATTTTGTCCCAGAACTCAGTAAGAAAACATTGTCTTGGATTCTGAAGGAGAATTGAATTTAAGCATGGCAGTTTTCCTGATCATATGTTCAAAGCTACAGCAGAAGTAAAGCCGGTGAATATACTTGGCAGAGTAGCAATTCCAGGACAGTTTTTCACCTAGCTAAAGTAGGTGAGTGCTGTCTGCGGATAAATTCAGTATGTATTTTATCAACAGTAAATAACTTCATTGAGTCCTGCCTCTGATGATATCATGTATACATTTTTTCCCCAGTAAACATTATCCAGTCTGGATGATAATCATAAGCTGTCACACAGTTCTGAAGAAAATAAGGAAAAGATGTAACCTATGTATAAGGCAAATGCTTAGTTTTCAGTTACCATCTTCAAGAGTTCCAATTTTCTTGTTCCAAAACATTTTGAAGAGTCAAATGGAGTTTCCAAGAGAATTTCAGTAGGAAGAACTTTGTTAATTGCAATATGGGGGCCTCAACAGTCAAAATGTTGCCTTCTGTCCATTTCTTTGAGCCCCTGTGGCTGACCTGTGCTATCCATGGCACCCAGAAAGATGGAAGTCTGCAATGGTACAGAGACAGCAAGGCAAAAGGGGCCTGAGCCTGGATGTGCAGTCATGCACACCAGGGAATTTCTTGCCTTTTTCATTTACTTTAAGAATGTGGAATGATTCTTAGATTCAAACCCATCAAGATTCTAATTCTCAAACATCTGGAAATGAAACACAGCAAGATGCCCACAGAAGTGTGGGAGAGAAGTGCAAGCTCTTTACATATTCATACTCCTTCAAACTCTTTGATCTGTTTCAGTTCCCCTGTTTTTATATGTATATAATGAAGTTTACAAACCGTGAATTGTGAACCGAACTGTGCAATTCATGTATCATTGATCTATCACTAACACTCAGGATAGTCTTTTATACTACAAGTGAGAAATAAACACTTTTCATTACAACTGTGTTTGAGTGTCAACTACATTTGTTTTTAACCAGCAGCATGTTCCTGGAATTATAGAAAATGTCAGCTGAATGCAAAGAATACAAATAAGAAAACAGTATGGGTTTGCAAAGTATCTGTCTCTTCATTTTCTTCTAGAGGTGATATGTACTGTATACAAATTAGAATCATGTAAGTGTCAAGCAGGTGGCTGGCTATAGGAAGAGAGGTTCAAAACAGCAAAGAAAAAAGTGAAGTGCACATCCAAAGTATAACTTGTGGATGTAGCAAAAGGATGATGTTTTTAGAGGGATGATGAGATAGAGCAAATTATCTACTTACTTCCTCAGGAAAACAGACTGGATTTAGCCTCGAACCCTATATCCTTATCTTGTAAGTGATTTTAAGTGATCAAAATGGAGAATCATAAGGTAATTGACAAACTACCCAGAATGTTACTGACCAACTGTAACATACCTGCTTTACATGACAGTAGTTTGAACCACAGTAGATGTCTAAGCAAAAAAAAAAAAAAAAAAAGTCTTCATTTATTTAGGAAGAATAGTAGAGAAAGAAAAGATTGATAAAGTTTTACTTTCATGATATTGTAGGAATTAAAAAAACCTCACTGTAACCAGCAGTAACTTGCATTCTTTTTGTTTTTTAAGATACCAAACACCTGCTGATCTGGCACTTCAGGAGTCAACTGAGACAGTTTGATTCCAGTAAGCACTGGACCCAGGAAAGGGTGTCTCTTCTAATTATACAATTAAGACTGATGTTTCCACTGATAGACTCAAATTTACATATGCATTGCAAATTCTGATTAATTGCAGTACCATGTGGTTTATAAACCCTATGACCTAGTATTACACATACATTTCACATTTCCAATGATAAGACTGTCAGATGCAAACATTTAAAGTGATTTAAAAACTACATTTTGATTTCTCTGTAGACTAATAAAGACACTTAATAGTACAACATTATGATCTTGTTTATAAGCATTTCAAACCTTGCATGTCAATAAATAAGAAGCTGAATTCCTCCACTGGCAAAAGCCATAGACTTTTTATTGCACTAACAACCATTTTAATTTATTTATTATTTTGAACTACTTTTTACTAAGATCTCAATTTTTCTTGTTTGCAATAGAAACTAACAAAAATTTTATCTATGTCCTTGAGAAATCTGTCTTGCTTCTGTTTGTCTATGCAATGCTAAAGACTTTGCTATCTATAAATATTTTATTACAGTCAACACAGACAAAGGTAGGATAGTAAGTGAGAGCTGCAGCAACTACAAACAAGGAAGACATGAACCTTAAAACATATTCACATCAAGGGGAGAAGACTATTTCCACCCCAGCACACGTGTACCAAATTGAAAAGCAGTAAATACCTCAGACCATCATGAATTGTACAAATGCCATCTGCGCTTCTATTCTGATCCAAATAATACTAAATACTTCAGAACAAAATTTGAAGCACAAAAAAAAAAAAATTAAAAAAAAAAAATTACAGATGTTTCAAAACATGAACACGTGATAAATACAGAATTAGTTTCTCAACATTAGGTTGTGCTCATCTGACCTGTTGGGGGTTTTTTTGAGGCAAAGGAAATGTAGTAGATCTAATCTGTCTGCATTTCAGAAAAGCATTGCCACAGAGGTGATTCATTACTGAAAATGAGACCAGCAGAAGGAATGTGAGGTAAGTATGGACCTAGTTCATGGCCAGGAAAGACATTGTATGTTGGATGCATGTAGACATCACAAATACAATCAGAGATCACATCTTAAAATTTTCCCAGCTTGTGACTCTCTCTGGTCTCAGAACCCCTGAGACAAAGCTGTTTGATAGATGTTTGTTTGTTTCCTCAAACATCCACCTCTCTCTTTTCTCAGACTCGCCTTTCTGCAGCTCATCCTCAGGCTGGTCATGTAGAATGAACTGGTCTGAGCTCAACTGGGACTGTGCTGCTGGTGCAGTCTCATACAAGAGCCACAGATAAGGCAGCTCACATCTAAATGTTGCTGCCCTACACCTGCACAGTGGCAATTATGGAACCATGCAATTACAGTGCTAATAGGAGTGCTACAGTTGACAGAGGAGTTTTTCTGAGCTTCTCTTTTTCACCAGGGGCTACTTTTCTAGGCCCCTGGAGTGCTTACAGTGTCTGTTGAGTGTAATGATACATTACCTTTATTTGAACCTTATTTGTCCAAATTACTATGTCAGGACTTTTTATCCAGGCTGAAAAATGGAATTGCAGAGAGGAATAAGTAACCAAAAGGTAACAATATATTATGTTGTGCTTTGGGCTTTTTTTTGCTGACAATTAATAAGATAAAAAACAAGATTAAAAACCACAAAGAAAATATACATTTGAAACAGAAACCAGTCAGTTCTAGATGCACATATGGCCACAGATGCCATGACTAAGTATCTAGGTATTTAAAAGGAAAAAATTTGCATTAAAAAATAAGCAAAGTTCAATATCTTTTTAAGAAAAAAACCCTCAAAACTAATGGATCAGATAGTCTGTTTTGAAGAGCTTTTTGAACTTCTTTAGCTGCTTTTTCTAATGACAAGCAAAGCAGCAGGTTCACACAATAGCAGGAAATTTAAGCTGTTCTGTCCAACTGATAAAGCTACTTTGATCCTCTGCTCTAATACAATGAAAGAAAGAAAAACTCATCCAACTTTTCTAATGATTTAACGGGCAGAAGACTTTATAAATTCCCCAAAGAGAAATATTTTAAATTAATTGCCGTCTCTTGCCTTTGTTCCTTTACTTTCATTGTCCTTGCTGCCCCAAGTGAGTGTATCTGATATTGCCAAGAATGATGACATTCATACAAATAGTATCAATCTCCTGAAGTGTCCCATTGATTTTTTTTAAATCTGTTAATCTTAAACTGGTGTCCTGGTGATACACAAAATAAAACTATAAAAGTACTTGCCTATCCAGACACCTTTTCTCCCTAAGAGAGAGGACTCCTTTTGTGCTTGCCTCTGTCACAGAATGAAGGCTGAAATATCTTCCATCCAAAAAGTAGAACATATCTCACCTTATTAGGATGGTATCTGAATTTTAAAAAACACCTTGCCCATCCTGGCATTGAATGGTATCAGAAGATTTGATGCTAAAAGTTTACTCATGTTGGACCCATAATTTCATGCTTGCCTCTACTGTAATGAAGGGTCCTGAAATGGGGAGTTTTGGAGAGGGAAACAGATTCAATATCACATGAAAAAAATGAATCTAAAAAACCCCCCAACCCCTTCAAAAACCAGAGTATTTACATACTTAGGCATAAGTTTATATGAAACAGAAGCCTGTTAGTTACTACCAGGATGCACATAGGTATTGTGATGGAGCCCAAAAATCTGTATGTAGCTCATCCCTGCTATTGCTGGTCATGTCAACCTCAAAGAGCAAACAGAAGTCCTCTGAAATGCCTGCAGAGACTCTGCAGTGCTGCAGCTCCTCCCTCAGAGTAGCTCCACAACTCTTTTGTCTCTGCTGGCTAGCAAAGCTTCTCATGTAAGCCAAGCAATCAGCCCTGCTGCAGACCTGATTCATCTCCTTGCTGTTTATTCAGCTTTCCAAGTGACCCTGTGTCCTCCACTCAGACTAATTATTTAAATCCAGCTCTGGCTACAAATGAAAACATTTCATTATTTCCCAGAAACTCTCCTGAAATGTTTGAATAATCTGTGTCCTGGTTTCAGCTATGATAGAGTTAATTTCTCTGAAGAAAATAATTTACTGCATTAAATTTCACTAAGGTTCTTCACTAAAATAAACTACTGCTGTAGCTCATTGTCCAGGGTATAGTTGTAGAACTGCCTTTTTGCTTTGAAATAGCTTTTTATCTGCTGCCTGGATGACAATGAGGCTTTCACTCCCAATGCTAGAGTATCCTCTTCTGCTGGAGGTAGACACAGGCTGCAGGCAGAAGGTCACAGATCTGTATTCCACACCCTGCTGAGCTATTCAGCTGAAAAACTGGCCACATTGCAGAACGATTCCAGGTCAAATCCATGGGTGTGGAGACATAATTTACAAATACCAGAGTCTTTCTCTGAAAGAACACTAATCCTGATTTATCAGAGCCAAGCCTCCCTTTAGATAGCTATAGCTGCTGTTTTGGATTTCTCAGAGCTGGGAACTGACATAGTGTTGAAACATCTCCATAGTGAATTTGCAAGAAATGCTTTTTTGTGGTATTTGACTGCAGTTTCTACAGCTAATAGAGACGACTAAACGGGAAAGATACAACCTGACTCCAGAGAAGCAGCATCTGAGGAGAGCAGCCTCTAAGGAGAGAACATCTAAGAAGTCTCTAAGGATAAAACTTAACTCCAGAGGAGCAGTTTGGAGTCCTCTGTCTGACACTTTGGCAGGCATTTCACCAATACTCCTTTTGGTTTAGAAATATTAATCTGTAGATGTCCTTGCATTAAAACAAGTACGACAAAGGTATCATCCACTTCAGTGAGAGAATTCTGGAACAGAGCTTGTCTAACAGCTAATATAAGAGGTTACATGTGCAATTATGTTTCCTCCTGACCATAGCAGAGGACGAAGGGCAGCACATAAGTCAACCAATACTGCAGCAGTGAACCTTGTTTCTGTGCTGTTTAGAAGATGTACATGAATGTTGCCCTCCCATGTTCTGTTCCTGCTTTTTCCCTTCTGCCCTTAGCAGCAGCCAAGTCTTCCATTTTGCACATTTCAAGCACCAACGTGCACACTTGTTATTAAAAACAATTTTTAAAACTGTCCATGGTGTGTCTAGCCAACAGGCTAGTGGTGAGGAATGCCCCAATTTGAAAGAATTTGGAATTTGTTTGGAACTTGTTGACTGGTTATCATTTGCTCCGCTTCCTTGCCAAGATTTTATCTGGCTGTAAATTGATTCGATGTGGCCTTTGCTAACATATCAAGACTGGATTGTTTTTACCAACCAGAGGATTTCCTCAAGAAGTACAGACAGGCTAACACCTAAAATGAGTAATTAGTCATTATTAATTTTCTTAGAAAACTTCATGTGCTTAAAATTAAAAGCACAAAAGCCACACTGTTGGGTCACCACTACAGATTCCTTGTTGCTTTCTCCAATATGATGCATGGATGAATGTAGGATGAAGGAAAGCTGCATTGCTGCATTGTTCAATCAGGAATAAAAGTATCAGGTGCGTACGAGAAAAGTTGGATTTGTGCCTTAGCATGTGTAAGATTTGTGAAGTCTGTAATACCTTGTAACACAAATTTAAAAAAAAAAAAAAAAAAAAGGAAGAAAAAGCCAGAAGAGATTTCAGCAAAAGATCTGCTTATATTTTTGGTACTATCAAAGTTTAGATTCCTGTTTGCTGGTTTTGGCCTTGTATTTATGTTGTTTTATGTCAACATTTCCTCAAAGCAGGTTTCTTCCACGAGTAAGTTACTAAAAATTATTAATAAAAACTGCTAATTACAGTTTCATATACAACATCAGGAGAGCATTTGAGTAGCAGATGCTTCTAGTATCTGTGATAAAGGAAAAAAAGGAATATTGGAAAAACCTGTTACGAGTAAGCAGTTCTCAAAACACAAAAACTTAAGAAGCCAGCTTTTTAATGGCCTTTCTGTGTCGCAGATGACTATTAAAAAATGAATTACAGAAAAATTGTGGTGTAAATTCCCCAGAATTATACATGGAAACGGAGAATGAATTCATCATCTCAGGGTAAAATCCCCTCAGCTGGAGTTCATCTCTTTTCATGTAACCCACAGAATCTCATTTTTGTTTGGGAGCACTGCAACTCATCTCTCATGGGGATCTTCCGATATGCCACCAGTTACCTCCTACCCAGCTGTTTACTCTGTGTGCAAGCATGTCATGGTTTTGATACAATAGTCTTCCTGCCCTCTTTAACCCAAATTGGACCAAATCCAAGAGGAGTTCTGGCAGGACAAACTGTACTCACATTTATGCACACATGGGATGTGTGAAGAAGTCTTGATTCTTTAATGAGACAGGCTAAAGTCTCATGAAGAAATTTCATGTGAATTTCCATGTTATCCCTATTATGGTGTGGAGAAAAAGCAGCCCCAGCTTTCAGTGTAGCTGTTTAGCCCTGTTCTGTATTAGACACTTCATCAGACCTGAGAAAATGCCAGCAGTTTTGGATGATGAACTAAAACCTTGAATAATCTTTTGGTCTTACTATGCAATAAATTATAGAATTTACTGTCCTTTCCTCCGTTTATACAGTATGATGGGAAAAAAGCTGGTGAATTGACTGCTGAGTGGACTAAAAACCTACCTTTTAGTCCTCTACAGAGAAAATTCTATTATGACAGACTGACTGAACAGGAATTTGTGTATGTTTGTGCTTGAAAGACCGTAAAAATTATTTCCATAGTCTTGAGGAAACAATCCCTTTTATTGTAGAGAAGTTTGTATACACAGATGCGATGTATTTACAACCAGCTTTTCTCAAACAGACGACTGCTTAACATCCTTCATAAATCTGTCAAGAATGAAAGAAAATGAAGCTCAGAAGCCCAGCCAGCCAGCACAACCCCTAAATTCAGATTAATTCCCAAAGATATCTGTAATGAGAGTAGATGACATTATTCAGAAGGAAAAAAATAGGACTTTAACAAAGATTAGTGGATGGATTTCAGGATTAGTTCATTCAAATGCATTGCTTAGTTTGATCTCAGAGTAGGTAGGCAATGAACTAAAATTCCAACAAGCAGATGGGGACCTGCCTTTTGCCAGGAGTGTGGAAGAGACAGGCAGAAAGAGTCTGTCCTTTCCTTCCCTGGACTCTGCAAGAACAGCTCACAGTTGCAATCTCTGTGAAAGGAATTTGTTGGTCCTGTGTTCCCCTGGAAAGCTCTTTTCCAGAAAAACTCAGGAAAAGTTCCACATTTCTTCAGTTGGCAGAATGGAGTCAATGCACAAAGGGTGAGAAGAGGTGTCCTCCTGAGGAAGGGTGTGGACTCACATGCCAGCCCAGCCACAGAAGAGATGGCACCTTAGTGTCTTCTGGTGCCCCTCCAAACTGTGACTCAGCTCTGCACTGCCCTTTACCTGGGGTGCTGTGCAATGGCACCAGTTTAGCTTCAGCCTTTTCAATCACTCAAATGCAGAGGAAACAATGCAGAGGGAAAAAGAACTAGAGGTAGAGACACACATTATATTCCCTTTTCATGTTCCTTTTCAATTAAAAGTAGAAACTTCATCAAAACAAAAAGTTACATGTGCAGGAGGCACTTCTCCAGAGAAGAAATAAATACCTCACACAAGCATTCATGGATGGATGAGCCCCATGAGAAAGATTCTCAGTTCAGTCATAAAAGGAATCTAACACCCCCAACACTGATGTATATGAGAAACAGAGAAAACATATCTGCTGATGCTCAAGGAAATTACATGCTAAAGTTCCCCACAGGTTGGGAGTATGTATCTTAGAATCTGCATAATTTATAGTTTACACTCAGCAGAACATTGCGATATTTACAGGCACATTCCGATGGGAAAACATTTGCATGTTGAGTGCGAAAGACACAGCTTTGTCACCTAGTCTTGGGACTTTAAAGCAGGGATTTTGTGACCTCAAAATGCTATTTGTGACGTTAGTGGGGAGGAAAAAGAAAGGGAAAAGAAAGTTATCAGAACTTGCTAACTTTTTTTGGGAGCATTAGAATGGTTTCAGGCTGGGCCAAAGTGAGTCTGTGTAGACCACAGGTTCTGGCTTGTTACACATAGAGCGCTTTATCTGTTCTCATTTCCCATACTTATCCTTCCCAATTAAATATGTTTCCCATTAGCCAGATTGATTAGAACAGTGCAAAAACTAATTCTTCTTGCAATCAGCATCATCATTCACAGCATAGTAACTTCAAAAATACTTGCAGAAGAGGCATGAACTGGAATGTCACTTTTTTGGACTTGGTCTGTATTCTGAAGTTGAATGTGGGCATCTGAGAAACATATTTGTAATGCTTTGGAAGTTTTACAAATAAAAAAAATTAGGTTACACTCTGAACCTGACTGAGAATGCAAAGTTCTATGTTCTCTAGCATGGTGGAAAAAGCTATTCAGTGACTACTGTAACCCTAGTGCTACCCAGAATTATTCTGAAACTAGTTCACTAGTTTCTGAAACACTACTGTAGTTGCAGCAAATTATTAAAACTATCTACAGAATATGAGTCATACAATTTAAGTTTCAATATGTCAGCAAAACAGCAAAGTGTAACCCATGGAGGTTATATCCTGGAAGTGAAATTATCAAACTATTGCTTCAACGTCTGTAAAGTAAAGCTATCCTCCCTAGGGACACAGCACTCCCACTTATGCTGACACATAAGGTGGTGGTGGATCTTTAGCAGCTCCATTCGCAGGATCATCATACGGTGGTAACAGGACCTGCAGGAAAGAAGAAAAGTTGGTTTTAAAAAAAAAATAAGTCAGATGATGAAATTTACAGAAAAGAAAACCCCTAAGGCCTTGTCCACAACCAACCAAACAAGCCCCGCAACAACAACAAAGAAAATCACCTAACGAACCAACAAAAAAACCTCCAAAACAAACACCCAAAAAGAGTAAATTTTTAGGCAGGAGCAGAATAGTTAGGAAAAGAAATAATATTAGCTTGAAGTTCCACCTTTTCAATGTGTATACTGTTTTCATTATGAAAGAAAACATGATTTCTTCTAATTTCTTAGAAACCCCAGTTCACTGCTGGTACCTGAATTTGTTCAATCTGGCAGTGATAGTGACTTCTGCCTCTGCAGCTCTCCTCTGTCAAGAGCGCTAAACCTTGACTCCTGAAGGACTGCTCAAACTGCCAGAGTGAGAAAAGTCCTGAAAACCTCTCCTTCTGAGCCCTCCCTGGAATAGCTAATAATTATTTTGGAGTGGGAAAAAAGAAAGTAAATGGAGAATAAATTACCCAATCCCTAAATAAATCTCCAGTTTTATACTTCTGGAGGACTCAGCCATGAGAAGGAAGATCTATACTCCCAGAAGCATTTCAGTGACTACTTCAACATCTGATACCAATTAGGAAATTAGGACAGGTTTAGTCATATATCATCCCCATTCACTGGAGTCCAGGAAGTTTTCTAGGACATGGGAGATGCAAGTTCAGGCCACACAGGGCAGAGGAGAGATTTAAACCAAGATTCCTACTTGTTTCGGCAAGCATGCCAGCCATCATGCAATTTTTAATGGCACCTGCAACTGACATTATTTAGCTAGCATGTGAAAAGGCAAAGGAGGAGTTGGTCTGTGAAACTCAGCAGGGACTGAGGATAAAACAGATGTCTGAATGGAAGAATGAGTGTACATTTCCTAAAATATCTCAGTAACATGTAAGAATATCACTGAAGTGCATTGTCTGAGATACTTTATGCAGCTGACGATAAATTATTCATAATGGAATTTCCAGATTTATCAGTATTGCTTCTTGGTCATGAAAAAGCATATAAAGCTGATTATCTAAATGTACATAGGAAATATCCTGATCTCAATAAAGCTAGTGGGAGTTTTGCCATAAGAGGATTTCTCGAGTTCTTATAGAAGTTGATAACCTGCCTTCTGCAAAGAAACATCCATAATCATCCCTTTTGGACCTCACCACAACATACAAAATCAGTAGGAATCGTTCTATAGATTTAAGTAGACTCGTTCTATAGATTTAAGTAGACTTTGGAACAGACTTTTGTGGGATAGTTCCAAGTGTGATTCACATTATACTCATGTGAGCTTATAAACATGCATTGATGACCATGTGTTCAAATACAGTGCACGTAGTTAAGATTACAGAATGGCTACCTTGGCATCTTCAGCCCTTAATCAGAAAAGTTTCCTTACTTAGAAAAGAAACTGTCAGAGTTTGCTCTTCATTAATACCATATGTTTGAGCTTATAAATGCAGTATTTTATGCACTACACAATCTAAAAACCCTTGTATTTGAAAAGCATTTAATAAATTATGTCATCCTTAAAGGCTGCAAGCATCTTATAACTACTTATCTAGTGAAATTAGGACAACATGTAGAATTTCAAATAAATATAAAAATCATAAATATATTTTGCAATGTAACCTCAGTAGATCACAATGCTGAAGCATGTTAACTGTGAAAAGCACTACAGATGAAATCCCCTCCCTAAGCACTGATCACTATAGTTTAATTACAGGATTTCTAGTAAAATCCTCATGTTACTAAAAAAAGCACTAGTTTCTCAAATATACTGAAATGTTCATTAGTTTATTATGATAATAACAATATAATTAGTAATTAAATCTGATCTACAGATGACTCTAAAAATGAATCAAGTTCCCTTTGTGAAAATTTAACTGTCTTACTGCACTTTCATAATGCTAAGCCCCAACCTGTGATCCAGTTCTTTCAGGTTCAGAGTCTGTTTCATCAGGTGTGACAAGAAGTGACAGCAGACACAATCCAAAGAGCTGTCTTCCAGCTGATAAAGATGAGCTGATAAATAATGGACAATACTTCTCCCTGTGCTGTGATCCTTTTTTAAATCCATGTGTCCTAAGACTACTGTGTCTACATCCATATTAGTACTTCAGCATTGAGGTTGCTGTCATTTCCAGTAGGTCCCCAGGCCTGGAGAATTAATGATAGGAGTGAACTTCTCCATTCCCTTCACTCTTGCATGAAACAAAATCTGTCTGGTAGGAGAAATGCCTCCTGGTGAGGCTTTTACATCTTGGGAGGTTAAGCACTCTTCTTAGTTCTGCAGACCCCAACCTCATATATGGGTCAAAGGCCCTAAGGGCCATCAGAAGACACTTTCTCACTTACCAACAGTTCAATAAGAAGTGAGAGGAAATAGGAATGTCTGTAGAAGTCTCGACAGCAAGGACATAACGCATCGCTATGCCTCAAACACTAATGACCATTCAAATGGACAAGTTGGAAGAGAACATTCCTGTAAAGGTGGGACCATACAAAGGTAGGGCAGTCCCTTTCTGGAGCGAATCTTCCTGTTCTGCGGCGACCACACAACATACAGCACAAGTGCAGAAGCAGGGTCAAACAATGGTCATATTCCTAGAGAGGACTGTGGACCACCAAGGACTCCAAACACCCCCCAACTCTTTCTGGGAACTCTCCATCAGAAAACTTTGAGTGTTCCATAGTGTTGCATCAGACATGAAGAATCCTCTCCCTGGAAGGGATCTGGGTGCTCCCTTGCTAACTTGAAGGTACATAACCTGATGAAAGTTTTGTTTTGCTGGCCCCCACTCTCAATAAACAAAACTGTAACCATTAATTTGACCACAGACATCAAAATTAAATCAGTCAAATCTTGTCACTGGATCCACAGGTGGTTATGTCTTTCCTCTCCACTATCTGCTCTTAACCAACCATGCTTCCTTCCTTCCTTCCTTCCCTTTTTCCTTCTTTCCTTCCTTTTCCTTTTTTTTTTTTTGTGATATTTTTATACTTTTATAGAAAAGAGCCAAAATGGCCACATGCCTCCTTTCTGCAGCAATTGAATTGTTTTAAAATAAATCTCTGTTATATTTACACTGGACATTCAGTAATATTTCAGTCTAATTCACCCCAAGGGACTTATTATCAGGATGCTCAGTTATCCCATCTTAGTGGCAGGTGATAACAAAGCCTCCAGGAGTAATTTTGGAGAAGTTCCTGGCTAAATCCTAAGGCATATGGATTTCTATAGGAATATTTGAAGTATGTGGGGTATGAACTGGGGTGGCTACTAAAGTTTCACAAGAAAATATTTACACTAGAAGGCTAAGGCGCTTTTGCTAAGTGTTTTTAAAGTTTAGGATCACCTTATTACTGGCAGTGGCTTTTTGTTTAAACAGTTCTATTAGTGACAACTTTACAGGCTTACTCCCCACACTTTTTTTTTGTTTCAGTAGTTAAATATCCTGATCTTTCATTCCCTAACATGAACAAAATAGTTATAAAAAATAATCAGTGTAGAAGGAGCAGAATTCAAAATTACTACCTTTGCCCAGCAGTGTTTCAGTTAAACAAAGAAAATATGCACAGAATATTAAACAAAGGTTAAGGTGAATAAGTGTGATGGACAAAAAATGGAAGAAAACACTCAGTTTGTTGAATACATGGCACCAGCTGGGACACCAAGTGTCTCATATCATTCATATAGTAAAAGCCCTTCAAACTAACTTAACATCTACTTTCTGTCAATGTGGTTTTGTTACTGTTACTTAATCATGTCAGTTCTAAGTCTAAATAATCATTCTTCACCTTCCATGACAGTTTGAATAACTCTTCAGCCAATTCGAATTACAAATCCTGCAACTCTGCCTCTGTGAGAGATTATTTTTTACAAAAACAGATTTCCAGGCCCTTACTTGCCCTTAATATTTTTTCCATCTTTCCTCAATTAAATCTGTTTTGGCAAAAGGGAGAACTATGATAAAATCTGAATTATTTGAGCTTTTAACTGCTTACTGTTAAAATGGCCAACATCTTACAAGAAAAGATCATTTCATTAAAATTTTAATCACTAAAATTATACCAGATTAGCTGAGATGAAAATCAGGATCAGAGTAGTTTTCTGGAGTAGTTTCTTGTGTTAATTTTAAATTTCAGCATGGCTAAAGGAAGCAGATAAGTGCCTTGAACATAAACCAGCATAGATATTCAGGCAGTACAATATGCTCTCCAGAGACATAAAATGGAAGCCAGTCACTGAGCCAAAGGGTGAATTCAGAAACTGGAAAAATAAAACCTCACTGTTCAGTCTTATCTATGAATCTAATTAGAATAGATACAGTCTAAATTAATTTACAAAGCACAAAAAATATGTGCATATTTTAGGTACATGGTACCCCAAGGCAGAATCTCCTCTCAGACAACTGATGTGTTTTGCTTCCCAGGCATTACATTTTTGCATTTCTTTGTTTCTTTGTTGTGAATTGAGAAAAATGTCTGTTAGTTCCCTGGATGCTGTAGGATTAATGTTTGCAGAGTGTTTGAGATTGTCACTCACAAGTTACTTTAAAAATTATGAAGCACACCTATTTTTGGCACTCAGTGATCCCTATATGAAGACATTCTGGCTTTTTTCAGTAGATCAGTAAGCAAGTTGGGAAGATTAGATAGTTGCAGAGTTCAGTCCTATAGGATGCCTAAAATCTAAAGGACAGAAGCTCCTAACTTCTTTCACAAGCCCTATAACTGCATTACTTTTATTTAGGAAACAAGTATCATTTTAACACCATCCTTTAAGATCCAGCCAGAGGTAACATTACTCACTGTTTGTACAATAGTCTGGTGTAAAAGCATCACAGAAAGACTGAAATCAGAGTTCTAGGGGTCTCAATCCAAGAGGGTTCAAACTCACAGCTCCAATCTGCCATATGAATGCTCCTGATACAAGGTGGAAGGGAGAGAGGCAGGAAGGAAGGAAGGAAGGCAGGAAAGCAGGAAGGCAGGAAGGAAGGAAACAGGAGAAGAAACTGGCGCTATGTAGCCCTATGCTCAAGTGGGACAGGGAGTGCTGAGTGCTGGGCTTTGTTCCCAATAGCATTTAAGCATTTTGTGATAAGCAATCTTGTATAATATGCAGAAGTACTCCATAACTGACCCATAAGAAACCCTGTCCCTGATTTAGCTGGTGTCATCTGAGTGGTTTGGTTAATTGTATTACATAAACATCTCTATTATAAAGCACATGATACAGGATGACCTTCTCTGAAAGAAATAATTACCAAACAAGTTTGCCAATGGCTATAACATATTCAGTTAATATAAGCATGTGTCATTTCATTTTTTTTTTACATCCTGGTTAATCTGGTTTTGGAGAGTTAAGTTTTTTAAGGCATTGCTTAGAAATATATCTGAGAAGAAATATACTTGTATATTCAAACAGTTTGTAGCTAATTTTGTCCCAACAGCATTTTGTTTGTTTCTTTGTTTGCCTGCTTTGGGGGGCATATTGCATTATTTCAATAATCACTCCATATCTTTGCAGCTGATTCCATATTTACTTGAACTTCCAGACGAAAATTTTCTCTCTTCAGCACATGTACGAGTTTTCTCATATTGCTGCAGTTATTCCTGTTTGAACTCAAACTCTTAGATCTCCTCTTTCTAAAGGAGAAAATGTGCTCAGTTTCGTAGGAGTAAAAGAAAATACTTGATAAATTGGTTATTTCTGCATTCTCACCCAAACCTCACTGAACCCAACAGAAATCTTTATCTCCAGAGAGCTTTGGATTGCTTTTTCCAACAGCTTTTTGTATTCTCCACTGGATGGAATGATACAGTTGCCACACAACAGCTTTGAGTTTGATCAGCATTCTGTTTGGCTGCTGTATGAAACTTTTGGGAGTTCCCATGACAAAAAACCTTGCTGATGTCTTGTTAGAAACAAACACAACTCTAATATACTTTTATCCAACACCTTCTAGAACTTAAATGCCAAAAAAGCTTTAGATTAAAAAGGTCTACGATAAGCACTGATGGCTATAGTGAGCATTCATTATGTTTTCTCAAACTTTAGCTTTTCAGTAAAACTACCTTTGCTTTATGCTGAAGGACTTCAGGTTACATCACACAAGTGACAATAAATAGTTGTGTGGAATTAGGCTCATTACTACTGCAATTTAATCCTGGTCCTGTTGCTATCATTTGGAGCTCTGATAAATTGTTTGACTTTGCCATAGAAGGCAAAGGAGACTTTACTCACATTTGCAAAACAAATTTGAATTATTTGAATTATTATTATTATTATTATTTGAAACTTCTTAAAAGATGTTGGAAACATCCAGACAGAGTCAAAACTCTCTTGGATAACACTTGCATATGACTGTATGAGACAGGTGCTAAATTGTGGAAATATTTACAAACTAAATATGTATTTGCAGAAATTTCAGCCTATGCCTGGAAATGTTTATTCCAAACTCTTCACCACAGCTCTGTATGTACTGCACAGAATTCTTCTGCAGAAGTGACCTTTGCATTTTAGAAACCCAAACCCTTAGGAAAGGCCAATGTGAATATGTTAGGAGGAAAAAGAAGAGAGGGCAAAAGGAGCCCTTTGTTCCACGCAGGTCAAATACAAAGTGTCAGTGGGCTCAGGCTGTATTCTCTGTTTATTAAAAAGAGGAGGGAGAGTAACCACAAGGTAAATAGTGTTAGACAGATGGGAAAAATATGCCAGAGCCTGTGCTGAATAGTGCTGAAATACAGTCACCTCATGCCTCTCCTAATGCAGGGTACATTTTCTCATGATATAGCACAAGGCTGATGCATCAGGCTCAGAGACAACTGAACTGAAAGAAGAGGTTTTAAGCAGCACATGCCTAATTGCACCAGTCCTCTGCTCTGGGTCCATTTCACCTCAGTGATTCCAGCCCTGACCAACAACTGACTTGCATGAATCTGACACCATTGTGTGGTTTGGAGAGGGTTTAATGGTATGCAATCACATTTACTAATTTCATGTTTACTTCCCTGCTGTCCTGTCATTCACCCAGCCAAGAGTAGTGGAATTTCCTCCCACAGCTGTGGTGCTTTGAGGAGCCATTAACTGCAACCTAAAGCACATTCAGCTGCAGTGAAGCAGCAGCCAGCCTACAAAGGGCTCTAGAGGGAAGGCTGCCATCGAGACCACCTGTCCTGTTCAAGGCAGTCCCAAATGTGCTGTTGAGGTCTTGGCTACACAGATGTTATGAAGATCACCTGGGGAAAACAGAAGATGTCTGTGTGCATACACAGCTATAGTCAGCTGATTGCTTCACTCTGTAGGCAGGAAAGGCTTAGAATAATTCTCTTTTTACAACGTTTCCTGTCAAATTTGACAATGTGTTTTTTTTCTGAACAGTCTGAGATTACAAAGGAAAATGTACAATTAAGGTATATTTTTTTCTTAAGAATTTCTGAAATCCAAATCTTCTCAATTCAAGCTCTGTTTTGGAGACCTGAGCCACAAAGTGGCAGCTATTTCCTTTAGTACTTGATGTGACAATGAGCTCTGGACTATATGTAAACATCACTTACTGTTTTATCAATTTTGTATTCTATTTGAAAGGAAATAAGCCTAATAATGCAGCAGTTGTTTTATTTCCTGTATAAAACTTACTGGAAGCTATTAAATATACTGATTTTATTGAGGCTGACCTTCAAAAGTTTTTAAAGTTTCTCTGTGTAGGGAGAAAAGAAGTAGCATTTATCAAGAGTGTCTGAAGAAATATGTTTTTTCCATAATGAGTTCCAAGATTTCACAGAATCATAGAATATCGTGAGCTGGAAGACACCCACAAGGATCATTAAAGCCCAACTCCTTGCCCAGCACAGGACCATCCCCAGGAGTCACACCCATGTGCTTTAGAGCATTGTCCAAATGCTTCTTGAACTCTGTTAGGCTTGGTACTGTGATCACTTTCCTGGGGAGCTGTTCCAGTGCCCAACCACCCTTTGGGTGAAGAACTTTTTCCTGATATCCAATCCAAACTTCCCCTGACACAACTTCAGGCCATTCCCATGGGTCACCAGAGAGAAGAGATCAGTATCAATGTCTGCCTCTACACATCCCTTTGTGAGCAAGCTGTAAACCACAATGAGGTCTCCCATCAGTCTTCTCCAGGCTGAACAGACCAAGACTCTGCCACTCCTCATATGGCTTCCCCTGCAGACCCTTCTCCATACTTGTGGCCCTCCTTTGGACACTCTCTAACAGCTTTATATCTTTCTTATATTGTGGTGCCCAAAACTGGACACAGCACTCACCAGTGGGAGAAACAAGGAAGTATTAAAACTAAATCCATTGAGAATTCAGTTTTCTGTTTAATCCCTTAACATGAATTCACATTTTACACTGACTGTACGAAAAGGCTGACAGCCTTCAAGAGAAGAGGGAGCTTTTTTCCATTAGTGAAGAAAGAGGAATAATAGTAATTCTGTGGTGAGATGCAGTCAGATGTTGCATACAAGGCAAGCACTGGAGACAGAAGTAGGGATTAGCTTTCATAATGCTGCAGTTAAGCACTTGCATGTAGGAACAGCTCTCCTGGATAAGTTAAAAGGTCCATCCAGATCACAGTAATAAGTGGTGGATGATAAAGTAACAGAAGTGCAAGACAGAACAATGAAAGAAATTTAGAAAGAGCAGTGCAAACATATATAGTCACAACTTGCCCAGAATATTCTCCAAGCTATCAGAAATTTGATTGTCAAGGACTTGCTGGGCTACTGGTCATTAAAGGAATTTTTCTTTTATTCATTTTGCTAGCCTGTATGTCAATCCATCCTGATGTCTAGCACCACAATGTTCCCTGGCAAGCAGTCCCACAACTCATCTAGGTGCTCCATGAAGAAATACCTTTGGTTTGCTATGAAACCTGCCAGTAGCTACTTCAGAGAGTGTCCCCTTGCTCTTCTCTAAGTCAGTGAGCACCTCCTCTGCCACTCATGACTTTAAAGACCTCTATCAGGTTCTCTCTTATTCTGTCCTCTTTCATCTCACTAAGGATCCTCACTCCCCTGCAGTGCAGTCCCCACTTACTTTCTTCATACTAAGAAACCCACTTGACAGTTTTGGGTCCAGGCTGAAGAGAGAGCTCCAAGACCACATGTGTGAAAGGTGCTGGGGAGGTAGCTGACCTACATTCATGCTCAGGAAAGTGGCAGGCACTTCCACCCACCTGACCTGAGTCAGATGATCTTCCACATGAGATCAACTGCCCTTTAGAAGCAATTCTTGTAAATCAATGCTTATAAATATCTACTTATTTACAATGTAAATGGATGCTTTGGTCAAATGAGTCCAGTCAAAGCAAATGTTTCTGAGGAGGTAACAGAGCAATGTCTAAAAAAAGGTTCCCATCTTTTTCTTCTTCTTCCTCCCTGTCCCCAGATGAAAAGAGCCCAAGGTACCGGGCCAAAACCAAAGCTTCATATCTGACTCAAATCTTCTTTAATATTAAATGAGAAATGTTTGAATTTGCTTCATACACAGATGCTGTTATGGTTTCACTTGGATGCTTTTGCTTGAAAAATCTGCCAAAAGTGTGCTAGTTAACTACTATTTAAGGATTTCATTTTATGTTGTCTTTCAAATAAATCCCAAGAAATCTTCCTCTCAACGTGGACAGGAAGTATTTTTATGTTTATATTTATGCATTTCCTTTAGAAACACTAGAATGATTACAGATGGAGTAACTGGAAGCAGAATAGCTCAGAGATAATTTATAACCCCATTCAGCAAAGAAGTAGGGTTCAGTGCTCCAAAATCATCTGTGCAAAGTTAGAGCTGGTATGGCTTGTTTTTCTTTGGCAAAACTGCTTGTTTATTCCAAGCCACCAGCCCTCCAAGACACTATTTAGGAGACTACATGAGTTTATGAAATTCTGTAATGAAGCAGCACAATGTTTTCAGCACTCCAGACAGATGAATAAATGTATATATTTCTAGGATACAACAATATTTAGGGACAGATTGTGATTACCCTTGCGTGGGAAGAAAATTGAATTGAGGATGCTATTGTCTGGTTTCATCATGTGCAGCCTCATAAAAGTCATCCAGAATAATGGTGTAATTACTCTCTCCATTCAGAGGCATGGAGCAACAGCCCTCTTCAGGTCACAGATGCCTTTCCTACATTTTGATCAGCCTCATACTGCTGAATCTCTAGCTGTACATCATGACTCTGTACAGGCAGAACAGCATTATTTTTTTCAGTTTTTCCTTATTTTTTTTTCAAATTGAGCATTTTCTGGATGAGCACATGCTTTCTCAGGGTATATTCGTTTACAAGTCACCAGTACTGAAGACATTGAAGAATACTTTTACTCTATGTAACAAATGGTTGATGTTTTGAGTGCAGAAAACTGTGAGAGAGCACTACAATTTCAGTGGACTTTTTAATTACTAAACTACATCTCTTCCTAACCTTATCTTTTACAATTACATCGTGTATTCCACTCAAGTGTTAACAGGACAGAAAGCTGGGAATAGCTCACGTGGGACACACAAATTGTTTAACAGGACTGATTATCTCCCAAGAGTGTGGTTATCACAGCCATGCTTACATTACAGATGCTGCTGGAAAGGCTTTTGTCTGTATAAAAAAATCTATTACTGTTAGTAAATCATAACCATAAAGCACCTGTCAGCCAGAAACTCCCACAAACTTTTGCAGATCTTCTAAATTTGGTAGATGAATACCCACTCAATGTTGCTCTTTCCGAAGCTGAGTGTCTGTCCCAGAGTTAATTTAAAGCAGACCTTGCTTTCCTCACTGCTCATAAGGCAGAGGACCAAACCCACAAGTGCTGTGCAGTTTGGAACAGACCGCAGTGGACAGTTCCGTGTCCATAAGGAGTCCCAAGGGATGCTTGGGAAGAGTGCAATTGCTCTAAGGGAGCCACTAAAGTGAAATGAAATGAGACTTAAAGTCCGTAAGTTAACTGAAACCATTAACAACCACAGAGAGACAAGACAGGTCTCTTGACCACTGCCAAACACAGGCAGCTGGGTGCTCCTCCCTGTAGGGAGCTGAGCGTGGCCTCCAGGCCATCTCTGAGAGAGCACAGCCACCACTGAGCCACCAGCTGTCACTGCTCCCCCCACCCAGCTGATGGCTCTTCAGCATCTGCATGGTTTGTGGGGCTGGGAAAGCTTTGTCAGAGAGCCTCGGGGAGGGAGGGACTGGGGTGTGTGAGGAGTTCCTCCTCTGCTTGGCAAAGCCAGGGCGGTGCTGTGCAGGAGGATGTGATGAGGTGACACAGATGAGGTAGTGCTGGAGCTGCAGCAGGACCACCCTTGGGGGAGCAGTTCTGCAGCAGGGCAGGGCTCCTGCGCAGGCCAACTCTATAAAGCCCAGCATGGCTCATTACTGCTGGGACTCTGCCTCTCACACCCTGCTGCAACTCTCTGTTTGAGCAACACCTGCCTGAGCGAATTTTCACCTCCCCCGTCCCATTTTGCACAGTGTAACTATGACTTGAGCCTGACCTGGAAAATTCAAACACAGCTCAGCTTAACACCCATACATCCTTGGCAACAGGGATTTAAGCTGTCATTGACTTTTGCTGCACTGATATGTATCTTTGGAATTATACTGAAGACTTTAACTTGTGTTTTGAAGCCCAAGAAGCAGCAGCTGTCAGATGGTAGTGAATCAATCCCATTAGAATAAAAAGCACTAGAGCAAGAAACACTGCAAATTTATAAACACTGTTTTTTCCCACATTGCAACATACCCAATTAGTGAACCCAAAAAGATTTGGAAGATTTAAATTACACACCCCTATTTCATGTCTTCCTTTTAATCTAATTATGAACACTGAGAACAGATCTGTCTATTTTATTGTAAATCTCTCACAAATTGTCATGTATTAGTTCCAAATTCCAATATGTCAACTGCAAATAAATACAGATTTACAATCTACTTAGGGTAATAGAAAACATATGTATATTTTGATTTTGTAATTTAGCTCACAGGTAAATGTATGACTGTCATGACAAACGAAAATGCTTTGGAAATCTAATGTTTAAACTTAAGAGGATATTTGCTCCAAATTGACACTGTTAACAGTCAATTTCAAACAGTACAGCTGGCTTCTGACAGCAGCTACCTAATAACAGGTGACACCCACAACAAGAAGTGCAATTAGCCTATAGCACCAAGCAACAGAGCAAACAGGCAGCATTAAGTAACACAGATCATAGGGAATGCTGGATTTTAATGTTAAAAAATCTTCCATAAACAGGGAAAAAACAGAAGCAAGAGTTGAGTGTAGATGATAAGGTGGAAAGTTAAAAAAAAAAGAAATAAGAAGGAACAATCTCTTCACTAAGATTAAAGGCCAGCTGACAAGGCGTGGGACTTCACTGCAAGTAGAATATGGAGCTGGAGCAGCTGAATAGCTATTTGTTGGTAGATGCAAGCCATCATGATATTTTTCTGCAACTGAGAATCAAACAGAAGAGGAAGAACTGCACACGTGGCACATGCATACTGCCAAGATGTGAATGGTGGCATCCATGTGGATCTTGAGCCCTTTGAAGATTCCCTCATTAAAGAAATTGTATTGTTATGTTTACAAAGTGCAATTCTGAAGAAAAACAGCTTCAGCATTTAAACCACATTTATAGGTCTCATGTAGACTATTGCATTTGATTACTAAAGAACCATCCCCTTTATTTATTGCACTGAGTAGTTCTACTTATATCCTTTATTTTTTGTCCCTTATTCTTCTTCCTCTTCTCTATGTCCTGCTTTACCTGCTTTTCCTCTTGCAGGTTGTATCAGATAGTTTCCAATAAGGAAGGTCAGGGGTCCTCTGCCTGGACTCCACTGGAGGCCCTAAAAGGACTCAGAGAGTGAGTCACGCCAGGCATATTCATTTCTGGTGTCAGCTCATTTCAGAATATTCCCCTGGTTACTAAGCACTCTAAAAAGGTATTTGTGATCTAGTGGCCCAATAACAGTTATGCACACAAACTGCCACACAAGACCAGCTACCTGGTGAGCACTGACAAGTCTGCAGGATTTTTATGGAAAGCATCTTTAAGACAGATTTTTTCTCTGAGCTGTCTTCTACTCTGACACATACCATCTCAAACCTGGCTCAGCAGCTGGAAACCACAGGTTCCAAAGCACCTACCAGAAATAAGAACTCTTGCCATGGTTTATCTCTCTCTGGGATCCATCTCACGCTTCAGTCTGTTTAACTGGCATGACTCTAAGGGTCCTTCTCTCTGTCCACAGCCAAATTAATAACACAATAATACAATGAACGGCTCTTCCAACTTTACCAAAGAATATTCTTCCTCTGCTGAGAGAAATCATCCAGTGTAACTCTGCACTTCTCAAATAGGTCTGCTATTGCTTTGAGACAGGGAAAGCAAACAAAAATGTTGACTAATTAATTACAGACTACTTAGCTGAGGTCATGTCCACAGAGGGAATATATCTGCATTTTTTAAAAAAGTAACTTATTAACCATTGTGGATCAGTGTATGTAAGATAACATCTATTGAAACGATTTTATAAAGCACATAAACATCTAAATCCCACTTTGAAGAGAGATTTACGGCTTTACATTTTATCCCCACTGGCAGCATGACCGGAGATGAAACTTCCATTGATTGGCTTCAGTGAGAGTTAAAAATAAATAGACTGAAATCCCCTGGCTGCCCAAGGGCACAATAGAGCTGCTACTGCTCCAGAGAACAAATGCCTAACTTTGGGTTATCTTTTGCACCTGTACACTGGCACTTTTTCCAAATTAGATGAATTCCATGGTACTACCGTGACAGTTTAAATTTGTGTGGAAAATTAACCTTCATCCATGGTGTGTTTGAGAAGCTGGCAGGAAAAAGCAATCCCAGATTGGGAAAGTGTTAAAAAGAGCCCTCAGGTTACTATGGATTGGGAAAGTGGGACAAGCAATCCTCAGATTACTGCAGGGGAGCCACCTTACTGCCAAGCCAAAACCTCCAACAGACACCTTCAGAAACTGAGGGGAGAGAAGTATTGGAAAACATTTAGGAAGAGGGAGATCCATATTCCCAAGAGACACTGCTGTGACTACAGCTGGATTCTCAGCTCCTCAGGAGCATAAGAGTGTAACATCTTCCCCCTGCCTGGGGTCCAGGCCATTCCCTTGCCCAGCACCAGCTGGTCCCCCCATGTCATAAATCTGTTGATGGAGCCAAACCAGGCATATTCATAGGGTGCCAAATTTTGATCAAAGGTCACAGAAGGAGGATCTCTCACCTAATGGGCACCAGGAACATCTTATTCACAGCCCGCAGTGGGAGGAGGCATGTTTGTTCCAGATGGCATACTTGCAAAAAGGATGGCTTAAACTACTTACACTGAGTGACAAAAATCAGATAATCTGGTAGCTGATAAAAGGTTAGTTACAGATCAGATCTATGAGCATTATTTATAAGAACCAGTTTGACCAGGGGAACTAACTGGAAATTTCTGTGCTGAGAACAGAGCAAATGGGTAGCATGAAGCTATTCAGACTACAGGATGGATTTTAAGACAAAATCCTTCTATAAACAAGAAAGCATCCAGCTCTGGAGGCCTCATCATAAGTAGGACATGGACCTGTTGGAGCCAGTCCAGAGGAGTGACACAAAAATGGAGAAAAGGAGGCTCCAGGGAAACCTTATAGCCCCTTCCAGTATCTAAAGGGGGTTTAAAAGAAAGCTGGAGTGGGACCTTTCATGAGAGCATGTAGTGATAGGACAACGGGGAATGGCTTTAAACTAAGAGTAGGTGTAAATTAGACGTTAAGAAGAAATTCTTTACTGTAACGGTGGTGAAACACTGGAACAGGCTGCCCAGAGAAGCTGTGGATGGCCCATTCCCAGAAGTGTTCCAGGCCAGGCTGGATGAGGCTTTGAGCAGCCTGGTCTAGTGGAAGGTGATCCTGCCAACAGCAGAGCTGTTGGAACTAAATGATCTTGAAGGTCCCTTCCAACCCAAACTATTCTGTGATTGTATGATTCTAATACTTAAAATTTTACTCTAAACTGTAGCAATTATGTCTCATACATAAGCTTATATTTTTTCTTCCATTTGTATAGATTCTTTTAGCTAATGCTGATGACAAGTACGTATCAAAAAACATCCCTGAAGATGAGAACATACCCTGCAGCTCTGTTGGAATTCAGGTAGCAGGTTCGATTCTAAAAATGACACATTTATTTTAAAGAAGAGGGCAGAGATTGACTCATATTTTAAAGAAATTTGTAGCTCATGATTTAAAGGTATATTGGTATGAACAAACCCTGCTGAAAGAAGTTTCCCAGCATTCATAAAAATGAAAACCCATCATTTTAATACAAAAGTACACTTGAATGTTGGGAGAATATTATACAATTCAACAGACTGTAGTGACTTATCACAGCATTTCAAAATTTTTTGAGGTTTCTTCAAGAGTTCTGAGCTCTCAGAAGTCCTCAGTATTTAACTTTCAAAGCCCTATTCTTTCATGCTTCATTTTGAAACCATTTCAAACCAACAGTGTTGCGCCTACATTTTTTCACAGCCATAGGGAGAGCAGGGTTTGTGTATGTTTCACAATGTAGACATACAAAAAAGATAATCTTCTTAAGTCTCTGATTTCAGGGGGTGAAGGGAGGGAAGATCTTCTGACTCACAGTGGAGAATGATGGGGATTTAACCCCACATCCTGTCATTCCTTCTGAAGCTCAGCAAAGAGCAGAAGAAAGAAAGAGGCTGCTCAGGAGCACATCAGCTCCTCCATCACAACACTGAGTGCACTGTGCTGGTAGGTGCCCATGGAGCTTGTTAGGAAAGGATGTGGAAGAGATGGATATGGACTGTGTCACCTAAGGGTGAAGGTGCTCACCCTGACTAGACAGAAGTAGTCAGACATGGGTTTGAATGAAGCTTGCCTCCACCTCAAATAAGTAATTCAAAACCCAGGCTGTCAGTGACTCTCCTCTTGCCTTTCTGTCTGGGCCTGGGAAAATCTTCCCCAGCATGGTTCCTGAGTCTTTCTGTACTCACAAACAGGAATTTTTGAGTGATTTTTTTTTTTTTTTGATTAGCTGATAAATTCCCAAACAGCTCTTTCTCATTTAATGTCATCTTATTGAACTTCCTTAGAAAGATGCATCATACCTGACAGGAACAGATTCTCACCTTATTAAAATTAATGAAGTGTAAATACTGGGGAAGGAAGAAGAGTCCAGTGGTCAGAGCCCTAGCTAGGAATACATAACCCTTCTCACAACCTGCTTTTGCTTTAGATGTCTTGTAAGAGCAAGATAAGCAAAGTTAAATTAAAGGCTCAGTCCAAACAATGTCATCTGCGAATGGGATAAAAGGGCTACCTTTTCTCACAGAAACATTTGGTAATTACCAAATACAAAAGTACTGGGTAGAGCTTTGGTAGCCAGGCATCTCTAAAAAAGTCTTTTGTTTTATGAAGGCAGCAGTGAAGCAGGAGGTTTTAATGCAACTTTTAAAAAGTAAATTCAGTTTCCCAGATAATCCAGCTGACACTCCCACTGCTGAGCCTGCTGGCTCTGTGCGTTGTAGAGTTAACAATGTTTGAAACTGAGTTACAGCTACTTACAGGCTGAACAAAAGAGCTATCAAAATTATTTCACAGAAAATTCCTGGTTCTATTCAAAGTAGATTCCAGTAAAGAAAGTAGTAATACTTCTTAGCTCTCAATAAATCCATGTTTTTATACTTAAATGTCCTGGTTGCCAGCTGTGATCATGGTCAGTAAAACTTCTTACATTTTTCTGAAAGCTTCAGGTATAGAAGACAACTAACTATGCAAGAGTTACATCTTCCATGTAAAATTAATGATGGTTTTCTAAGCCCTTGAGGCTGCACAGGAATCACTCATTCCAAAGGATTACAGTTGACAGTATAATACCTCAGTGCTTGGAGACTACCCACAATTAGGAAAGGCAATCCTGGGATTTTACCCAGATGATCCAAAGGATCCAATTCACGCTGCTGTCATTCTGTATGTGAATGGTGTAACGACCCTTGTTACATAAGCCCGTGGGTGATCCCCTGAGGGGCTGATCTGGCACAGAGCCCTCAGGGTATAGCTTGGGTGGAACAGAGCAGCTCCATGGCAATACCACTGCAAACAGAACTGGCTCTTTTCCAGAGATCCTTTCTTCCTGTACTCCTTCACTGCCTTCTACAAAAAGGAAGACACTGTGTAGCAATCATGTCCTGCACATGTGCATGTAAGCACTAAACTACAATAAAGTGAACCTATGCCTTCCATTATTTGAGGTTAAAAATCTGTTTATTAATTTCTTTCATGTTGATCTTTGTTTCATTTGGTCTCCTTACCATACAAACCCCATTATGCACTGGGAAATGAATCACTGAACTTTTGTTGCCTTTTAGCTCCTCTCTGTGAGTTTATAAAGCACTACACCAGATATTAAATCCTAAATCACAGTTTCTATAGATAGATCAGAATTTCACAGCAGGTGTAGACCATGGCATCCTTGAGTCCTAAACAGTCCCTCCTCTGTCCAGATCATCACACAGCTGAAGAGCTCAGAACTGGAGGTCAATTCTGGGGCCACAAGATAAACTGTAACTTATGACAAATACAGATTCTTTAACAGGTAATATGCATAGCATAAAACCAGCATTTTAGCAATAGATGTGAACTGCAACCATTGCACACCAGTCCCTTGAATTTCAAGTCCAAACATCACAAACAGATGAGGACTGTCAAAGGAATTAAGGCGGTTAACTAGAGTCAGAAATATAAAATAAAGCCTTTAAATGCATAGTATTACACAAATGTTTGCCCTCTAACATCCTTACCGCAGTGTCGTTGGTGGTGATGTACACCAACACATCCGAGTTGTTTCTGCCATTGATGTACCGGTAACAGTTCCACACACAGCTTATCAAGTAACCCTGCAAAGAAAAGGCATCTATTATTCTGTGCAGAAAATAAACCATGGATGTTTTTCTGATAGAGCATATCCATTCTTTATATGTATGAATGTCAGCATGACAGAAGCATGGGACAGTCACTTTCCTGGTCGCAGTGACTGTGAGAATGTCTGGGGGCTCTGTGAGTAATCTAATGTCATTCCTCATACTGATAGAATTGGAGTTCTTTAGAATTGAGAAGGTTCTAGGGAGACCTTACTGTGGCTTTCAATGTATAAAGGGGGGTTATTAAATCAACGTATTCCATGTGACTGGAATGGTCTAGGGTCATGTTATTCTTTCCTGACTAGAGAAAATTGCCAAAGTAAAAGCTATTGACATCTGAAGTTACTTCTGACATTCGAAACATTGTTAAAAATACAGGGTTTTTTTTTTCCCATTGTAAAACAAACCCCCCTGTAATAGCAGCAATAAACCTACTGCAAGATCATAAACTTCACTGTTTTTCTTCTTGGAGCTTGGGTAATGCTGCTTCCTGTCAAACAACTAGTTGTCTCCACTTCTTTAACTGATTGAGAAGAAATGCCCACAGCCACCACCTCCTTCACGAGCAGGAGAGATTCCAGTTTGGGCAGCAGAGGTGAGCAAAGTGACTGGAAGGAAGATAAGAGGCAGGAAGATGTGGAGGAGCTGGAGTCAGATCCACAGGATGTCGGTAACACAGCTGGCAGGACTACAGCAGTTCTCTCTGAAGCTTCCTGCTTCCCATTGTTGGAGGTTAGGGTTTTTCCTATTGTTTTCTTTCAAACTAAGACATCCACATAATCACACATGATGGTGATGAGAACTTTGCGTTTTGATAGTGCCCAACTTTTATTTTTACTTAGTAGGTCTGCACAGCAATTCTTCCACAGACGTAACACATGCAGATTAAACTGCCAGCACTGAATTTGCATGTGTGTCTCACTGAGTCATACTTTTGTGACTCACTTGAACTGATGGCCTTCCAAAACCCTCTTATCCCTCTGAGCTGCCTTGTGCTTCCTCTGTCTCCAGAGCTGACACACATGAGCTGTGTTTTTCAGGATGCCACGTGATTCACTGATGGCTTGCTTGCAGATCAGGAAGTTTTTTTTCCACCAGGGCTGAGTTGGCTAAAATCTGGCAAATTTGCTTCCTCTTTTTTCACAGTACCTTACAGACCCTGAATTGACTTGCAGCTGTTGCAGACTTTGACAATACTTTTGGCCAACAAATGGGGAGAGAAAAAAATCTTCTTCAGTGAGCTAAGTCCCAAGGGAAGATTAGGCAAGCTCTACAGACCAAGCTGTGGGCTATGCAAACCTACCCCAGGCTACTGAAACAAGTAAAGGCACATATATGGAGAATCATCGCATCTTTTCCAGAATTAAGTAAAATGTCATTGTTAATTTTAAGTGGTAATAAGTAGTTCAGTAGCTTTCAGTGCTCAGATATTATAGCCTGGGAAAGGCATAGGAGCCAATGCAGAACAGAGACTGAATATAGTACACTTCTGAGAGGACACAGCCTATTTAAGAAACCTTCTACATTAAGCCAACCTATTTGCAAAACTATTTCCATACTCCTTCTGTCAAAATCCAAAGTGAGGGAAGCCCTGTTTTGGGTAATACAATCCTATCTGGGAGAAGCTAGTGGTAGATTTATTTTTTAATGTTCCCATTCCATATGGTGAATAAAACACACTTAACCCCACAATGAACCTCGACAGCTTTCCCAGCTCTGAACCCTATCTCTCATCAGCCCTGCTCTTGCATGCATGGGCTGTTTCTCAATGGATAAGGTCTGTTCCTTGAATTCAGGAGGTCATCAGCCAGCACACACCAAGGAATTGGCCCTGAGACACTGACCAACATAGGGTGCAGAGTGGCAGCAGCTCGGAGCATGTCCTTGTCCAAGTGCTTTGGACATGTGCTGCTGACCTGCCAATCATGAATCACAGAAACTTGTTTTCTGCAACCTGTAACTTTATTTAAGCTCGTTTCTAGTAATTATTTTCTACCAATACTGCTACACTGTTAAATGGGGCTCCTGATTCAGTTACCAATTTTCTTTCCTGACAGACTTGGCTGATGTTTGAAATACTGGTTTAAATTGTGTGACTGGACGCACAGTATATAAATATATTGATTTTTACCGGAGGAGACTAATGCTCACATTTGAAATTGGCCCTAGATAAAAGGCCTGAACTCCCTCAGTCTAATCCACCCTTAGTGGACCTCCTGCCTACCACAGCACAGACTGGTGACACACCTTTTGGGGGAGGCAGCCCCAAGCAACCACCATGAGAAAGGACAGGTGTGTAAGAAGGGTGAATCTAGAAACAGGCACCGTGCCTATTTCTAACCAGCTTTCAGTCTTCTCCTTTGGATGGTGGGAAATTACTTGAGACCCTAAGGATCTGAAACCCACAAAACTTTGTCACCCTACCTCTCGCTGTTGCAGTCGCACCTGTTAAGTTGCATAACAACAGAAATGAACTGCAGACCTGTGCTCATCAGATGCCTGACCAGAAGACTGACCAGTATCTCTGTGGAAATTAGAGGCTGTTGTACTGTGCTGCTTCTTGTACCACAGCAAGATAAAGTCTGTGCTGATCTGGCTCACAGCAGCCCTCTGGGTAACCCCTCGCTGGCAGCAAGTGCAGAGTGAACACTACAGACCCAGCAGAGCCCCCTCAGGTTAGTAGCTGCCTGCACTGAATAGGATTTGACTCCCCAGCTGCTTCGAATTTTCTGTTTACAGAGCTGGGATTGGCTTCAGTAACTGGTGAAAATGAGATAAAGATTTCTACACAAACTGAAATTTATATGAAGATTTTAATGGCATGCTAATGGCATTGACCACATGTATTTCCCATGTTGGTGTTACAGAAAGAGAAACAATGGGTTGCTGTGCTGATAAAATCTGCAATTTAATCCATCTTTTCAGCACACTAGAATGTGTATCTTGTGAGTATAAAAAGGCTGTATAAGAACAACCGCTTAGAACTGAAAGAAATGCTGTAATTGGAAAGAATTAATAATATCAAATCAAACCACTGGTCTGCAACACTTTATATGGCACCAGGACATCAGCTGTTGGCTCACAGTCACACACACTGAGGTATGCAATTTAAAACAATTGATCCCTGTTTTAGACATGTTTCTCCCATAAGTATCCTGTCATCATCAGTGCTGGGACTTGTCCTAGGCTTTTGTGGAACAGATGGCCACCTCATGGCTATGTACTGGCCATTCCTGAGAGTGGGGACCAGAGCTTGGCTGCTGAGGCTCTGTTGATGGTCCCAACTGCTGCCCCATCAGCCCTGCAGGAAGGTAGCAGAAGCCAGGTGATGTGCTGCAGGCCAGGAAGAATGCCCTTGGGCTGAGATACCGAATCTCTCAGGGTGAACACAGAACTTCATTCTTGTCCTTTCCCATCTGCTGAGGATACCAGGACATGCAGAGTGGTCTCATCTCCAGGCTCAATACCTTGTAGATGCAGCTTATAGGCATATTATGGAGAACAGTGCTAATATTCAGTTTGCTGAAGACCAGTCTCAATGAACAGGAACAACTTCTGGCCGCCCAGCTGGCAGCTACCTCTTTGTACCTACTTTTCAGAAAGAGAAAGGCCAAAGAAGCTGCAGAGTGCTTGGGGCAGCCTGGAGAAAAGGCTTAATCTGGTTGTGTTTGTGCCCACCTGAGCTCATTTGGGCGTAAGGAACTTCCCCATGAGGGGGAGATTGAAGCCTCAATTGTTCTGTCTCAGAAGCTGCGGTTGGCTGGAGGAAACCAAGGCCCTCTTCTCCAAACCAGCTGCATGATTCAAAAGTCACTATATGGCTATATGCAATTTGAAGTCTTGTGTACATGTATATAAATACATTTGTGATGTCCTTCCTCAGCCAGATAGGAAACACCTATGTTTCATAGTATGCAACTCCAGTTGCGTTTCTAGACAAAGACAGTGAATGGAATAATGTATTTTGCTCTACTCTGAAAAGTGTTCTGTGTGAAACCACCTGAAATTCCCATTAGGTGCTTCAGATGCAAGTAAATGATAAGGACTAAAAAAGACAAGTGCTTATGTGTGGTTATCTGGCTTGCTTTCTTACCACCCTTTCTTGTTTCCCTTCCTTTTTCACAAATCCATAACTACAAAACACAAACCCAGCATCTAATACTTCATAATCTTGCATTCTGTTCAGTAGCATTCTCCTATTCATGTAGCTTCACCCAAAATGAAAGTGTCACAATACCAAATATTTCTGAGGAATTAGGTGATTCTGTTTTGTATTTCCTACCAGTTGAATGCAGCTTTTCCTACTATAGATTTTCCTAGATCACAATGTTTTGGTTCCTCTCCCTATTTCTGGCTGAACTCCAGAAGGAGAGGAGGCATACTTTTTTATACACAGTACCTTTCCAGTTTCAATATATAAATGTAGTACCATCTGTTAAGTCTATCAGAGGTGAAATGTGATGCATTTGTGTATGTTCAGCTTTCATCTGATGGAGCAGATTCTGTAAATCTGCATAGCAGCTCTTCTGGAAACATAAGAAATTCAAATGAAAATGCTAACTGGAATTTAGCATGTGTTTCTGTGTGAGTCACATTTTTTGTGACTCATTTATATGATAATATGTTGCTAGAATGAGCATTATATGAACCACATATACCTTTTGAAAAAGCATGTTTTACCACTTAAAAGCAAAATAAGTCTTTGGGACTATTAATATCTTAGGTTTCTTGTCTCTGTAGTAAGCATCTTTGCCATTCCAATTTTAGTTGCCTTTTTTTTTTTTTTTTTAAAATAAGCTTGAAGCTTTCTTGACATACATAGTCAATGAAGCACCAGACCCAAGTGGGGTAAAAACGAGCTGTTGGTTGCACCGGAGAAAT
Source organism: Illadopsis cleaveri (assembly GCA_013399915.1). Classification (NCBI taxonomy): domain Eukaryota; kingdom Metazoa; phylum Chordata; class Aves; order Passeriformes; family Timaliidae; genus Illadopsis; species Illadopsis cleaveri. The sequence goes on from VXBB01020602.1 coordinate 693,066, forward strand.
TTTTTAGAACACATTCCTTGTGGAACCTGATAAATCTAAGGATTTATTAAATTCACACATATTTCCTAGAAGTGCAGATAAAATCAGCTGTACGGTTGTGAACATACATGGCCAGAAGGCTAAACTCTTGCTAAACCACAGAAAGTAAACACAGCTTCCAAGAGCACTTTAATACAACCTATCTGTTGGGTTTCTTTCACCAGTTTTGAAGTAGCTTCAATAACCTAATCTACACCTCTTTTGCCACAGTAACATTCCCTGTATATGTTGTCAAATGTGTTGTCTGGAAGAAACATCTTTGGTGTCACTGTGACTCTTCAGGACTTCTCTTATCTAATGCAAAATTGCTTTGCAGAGAGAGCAAGACTAATTTGAAATAAAGTCCTACACAAGAAATACAAAAACAGCAGCACTGTGCTGTGAGAAACTTGCAGAAGGGTGCAAGAAAAGGGCAAACACACCAGGCATATTTTACAAGGGTACTAGTTGGAGCCACAGGTGGTTTTTTTCCCTACACTAATTTATCTGATCTTATTCTGAGCTCCTTTTGAACTTCTGACCCACAGGAGGTGGGGGCTGCCACACTGGACAGCCAGCCTGGAGGTGGTGGTTTCACAGGAGCCCTTTCTGGCTGCTGTGGGTGATGCCTCATCTCCCCTTTGCCTGGTACCTGTAACCTCCAACCCTCTCACCCACTAGGTTTGCTTAACAGCAAATAAATTCTCATTCCCTGTGTCCTTCTGCTGCTTGGTCTGACAGTTCTTTATGGTGCTCCTCCCAAGAGAGATTGCTTGCATTTCTTTACCTGCTCTACAAAATTCTTTCTGAGACAGGGCACTAGAAGGGAAGTCATGCTTCCAAAGGTGGAAAGCAACAAAATTGGCTAAGAAATTATACAATTTATATTTTGGTTTTTCTATTCATTTCTTAATATTCTTAGCATTTGATTTACTTTTTTGACCAGAAATGAACTAGTATTTTCACAGGTCTATCTGTAACAGCTACAAGGTCCCTCTTATAGGTGGTGACACTTACTTCAGAGTCCACTGCAGTGTCTGTGAAACAAGAGTGTACTTCCTCAGCGCCCACTACTCAGAATTTTTCACCACCGAGTTTCTCTACCATCTCCTTGTTCAGTCAGTCCATCCCATGAGATTCTCCTGCAAAGATTTCTTGGCTAATTGTTATGCCTATTCTGAATGCCATTGAAAAAAAATGTTGTTGGATTTCCTTCCCCTTTCCAGATTTCTTACGAATGCACTGAACTGCATGGGTCGCAATGTTGGAAAGACTGATAATTTATCCTTATTCCCTATTCCCTAGCTACAGTCAGTGAGATTACCTTTTCTCCCTACACATCTTAGGGTGGTTTTTAAAGTTTTTCATGAGACACACTGCCAAACACAAGAAGTCTGTATCAACAGGCTCTCCCTTGTCCACTAGATGATCCACTGCTTCAAAAGATTTGTAAGTCATGAGTTCCTCCTACAAGCATCACACTTCCCCATTGTGGACTATATGTTCTTGTGTTTGTCTATGAGACTTTTTCACAATTTTTTCATGATTCCTATAATCCTTTTGTATAGGTATGCGGCTGCTGGGGATGTGGTTACCCAGAACTCTTCTAAAGACAGACCTCCCAGCAAGGGACATTCCATCCGTGACCAGAAGTGGACTTCATACACAACAGTGCACTTACCTTAAAAGCCAAAATGATACTTATGAAAAGGAGGATAATCACAACCAGACACGTAGGGTTCACAGACATAATCTCTTCCTTGTAGGGAAAATTGCTGGGCTGCATAAGCAAAAATAAGCAAAACACAGTGAGTCAGTCTCACAAGTCATTTAAGAGCCATTCAACCACTGCATTCTATAACTAACAGCTTACAAAGCTTTCTGTGATCTACTAAATTGGGAGCTCTCCCCACCAACAACCAGTTTCAGTAAGTGTGGCTACAACAGGCATTGTGAACACTCAGCTGCCATGGGTTCCCTGGAGGGCTGAGGGATTTGCTTTTTTGCTTTAGATGTGATGTGGGCTCTCTCTTCCTCGCTGCACACTGGGTTTGTATCTGACACAAACTAGCAGAAGCCTGAGAGCTTTGCAGCAGGAAATCTTCCACCATGGGAAATGGCAAGCAAATCTTGTACTAACTGAGTAATCATTACACTGGCACTAGTTGCTAAAGAACAGTGGCAGCTCTTTCCAGAAAGCCAAAGCAGGAAAAACTGGACAGCATAACCCTTTCACCTAATATTTTCTGACATTTCAAAATACATTGAGTCTATTCTACTCCATCTTGTTTTGGCTGAATTTGGACTACTTTTCTAGGAACACTTGTTAGTGCTGCCGTCTAAGTGTGTGTCCCATGGAGTCACAGGTCCTACAGAGGAGACACCTCATGATTTCAAGTTGAAATGTGCCTCAGGCCCTTCTGTTACCACATACATGAAATAGAGGTGACAAAATGAATCTTCCTGCTTAGCACAGGCTCTAGTGATTTACAGCTGTGAAACACTTTAGGATCAGTGACTGAAAAACATCCCCTAAAAATGTTTTACTGCATTTTTTACTGCTTAAAAACTCCACGCCCTTTAAAACGAATGTTCCAAATAGTTCTGAAATATTGCAAGACACAAGTTCCTGCTTCAGTTAGAATAAACCATTGTTCACAGACAGAGCTGTTCTCCACAAAAGATAGCTCCACTGCAACAGTAGCTCATTATATCTGAATGCAATAGTTCCTTCCACACAACTCCCTTTTCCCTTACAGGTCTAATTACTTAACCAGGCCAGCTCTGCATCCTTGTCAGGACAATTAACTAGACCAAGCTATAACTGTATTCTTGGCAATGATGGTGTAAATCCAGAGTAACCCCTTAACAACCCTTATTCCAGCACTCAGCCCAGTGCATCAGGAAATTATCTTTTTTTGGACAGCTGCTACTGAGAATAGCTCTTTATTTAGCGCTTCCATGAACTGTTCAGAGTGGTTAACATCAACAGCAGCTGTAACCCTGTGCAGATAAATGTTACATAAGCACATTTTCCGCTTCTTGACAGCAATGTTTCTGTTCCCGCACTGAATTCCATGGCTGAAGTTGTTATCATGTTATCTTCTTTGTCAAGGTACAGTTTTTGTGGGGAACTAGCTTGCTATAATTCAGTAAGTTACTGCTTTCTTTTTTTTTTTCCACAGAAGGTTATTCTAAATATAGTGGATGCAGTCACCCAGAGACCAAGAAAAGAAGAGGATATGCCAAGAAATGATGCATTGCAAAATTAAACAAAAACTTTATAAGCATAAAATTTAAGTATTAATGCCCCAACCTGCCCTCCTGCTTGCAGGAGGGACACCATAAGTTAGGAAATTAGAAAGTCCAGTCAGTCAAGGACAGTTAGAGTAAATCTGTACCCAAATGATTTTTTCAGTACTGATCTATCATTAAAAAAATAGTCAAAATAGTTTGTGAATGCAATTAAAAATTCCTATTAAGACTTTGGTTCTCCTAAGGAGAACCTGTTTTTTGGGAACCAGTTACTGGTTAAAGACTGGACAACTGCATGCTGGTTTTCTGGCCACAATCTAATGGGCTGTTTCTAGACATCAGCTCAAAAGGGATTTGCATGGGGGCAAGAGGAGGGCAAGCAAATGACCCACTTCTCACTTCCTTGAAAAGCAGGAACATCTGCTGGAGCAGGAACATCTGAAAAGCAGGAACATCAGCTTCACCTGGTGAAGTCTGGTGCGGGATGTACTGCTCAGCAGTACCTGGCCTTTCCTTATATCAGCACCAGTGTTTCAATAAATATTTCAGGAAAGCCAAGAGAGCACATGAGGAACAAATATTGTGGTTTGTCCAATTCAGGCTCAGCTTTCTGAGTCTCTGTCCTGAAGAGACGAGAGGTGTGAGCAGCCCCAGGGAGGTGGTGGGTGCTGCACCCATGCCATGGTTACCCCCACGCACAGGTGCCTGGGAGATCTTGGTGCAAGGTGTGAAAACTGAAGTCAGTCCCTTCTGGAGCTTCCAGGCTTCCTCTGTGTGAGACAAAGCTTTCAGCTCTCTGATGGACAGCCCAGGAGCGTTAGGTCAGCATGGAAGAAACCCCTTTGCCTTTTTTTGCTAACTGGGCTGTGCCAGCTTATGAGCAGTCTGATCCTAAGTCACAACTACAAACCCCTTCAGTGCTGTAGGAAAACCAATTTACAAAACCTGCATCTTTGGCAAAGACGCAGGAATGATGGTAGGAAGCATCTCAACTGGCTCCAGTCTCACCCAGTACAGGGACCATCATGGAACTGGTGCTATTAGGCAGCCCTTGGGGTCTCATCCCATGGCTGCAACTGTTCCCAAAATCTCATTAATTCCCATGGAAAACAGAACCAAGAGTGGTTCAGATGAATCAAACCACCAGCCTCCACTGACTGCAACGATAAACTTAAATACTGATGTGGATACATGAGGTGGGACAAGAAATTCTGCTCCTGTCTTGGGAGTTTGCTTTGCTGTGGGAAGACCAGTAGCTGAAATCCTGATGCTGGGAAGGTTCCAGGCACCAGGAGTGCACCAGTGCTGCAACTTCTGGAAAAAGATCAGGGTCAAATGTTGTGCAAGGTCTGATGAAGCTGAGACTGAAATACATCTGGGTGGGAAAAATCAAGCCTATCACTGGAAACACAGGAGTGGTTTTGGAGCAGAACATGACGAAATTTTCTATACAAACAAAAGGTAGCTGTACTGATGTTGCACTGGCATGCTAAAGTGATAATTAAAGTGTCATTTATAACTTTGTCATGGACATGGAGAAAGCTGCGTGCGTAATAATACACCTGATACACTTCTAATAGAGAAAAATTACTGCTTATTCATATCAAAGCCCTATTAGACACTTAAAAAGATTCTAAAATGTGCAGGGAAAGTACATTTCTTCTGCATTGGCATTGTACAAACACAGAAGAAGAAGAAAATGACAAAGGCTAAAGCCATTTCTCATTCCCTCAGCCTGCCTGCATAACCTTTCACGTCGTCCTTCCTCTTGGACCACAAAAAATTCACTTTAAAATATAATGTGAATTGTCATTCCAAGTTACAATCCTCCAAGTATCAAAATCTTACAAAATTGAAAGAAAACAGCAATGTGTCTGTAGAATTTGTAAAGCTCTCCTATGAAGTTAGTGGTACTTCTTTGGAATTATAAAATGGCATTAAAATGTCAGAAAGGATATTTAGGATTTAAGCTTTAGTTTATAGGTTTATCTTTAGGTTTATCTCTTTTATGTTCTCTAGGCATTTCTCCATGGATTTAAAAGCATGACTGGTACCATCTGAATTGTTAGGCAGCAGCATTGCAGGCATTCCCACAGTAAAGCTACTTCATATATTTTGAAATTTTGTTTAGATGAACTGTCATAGTCCTACACTTTGATTAGAAAAAGGTTTGCATAACTCAGTTGCAGACCAGCCTGTTCTGCACCTCTGCTTCAATTCATTTCATATGCTGTCATCAGGTGACAGAAGATGAAGTGTTTAATTTGAAGGTTTTAAAACGCCCATATATCATAGATTTAGTGGGGTTAAATGAAAAAAATGTGCTTTAGGTCAAACTGCTTTAGACCTCTGCTTAGACCAAGAACTAAAATTATTTTTATTTTACACGTTGGATTTTCTGTATGCAAAAAAAAAAAGGCAAAAAGAAGTTTCCAAAGACACTGTTTCTAAGAAAGAAGAAGCCAGTATAGACAGATGTTCACCCTGTGAACACAATTACAACATTTTCAGCTATGGCCCTGACCAGTTTCTTGATACATACTCATCATTTTGCTAAGTGTAGATGGAGAGTTTCACAGTAGCTGTAACTCATCACTGACAGACTGAAATCTGGCAGACGTGCACCCAAATAACTATATAATGATACCAGATAATAGTGAAGTAGAAACGGTTAAAGAAACAGGGTTTTCCTCACATTAGAGCAAATAAAAAGTTCTTCTGAGACTGCTAAATGTATTCTGTTACCAAATGCACAGTTTCTTCCAGATATTCAATAATGGATTTGAAGAACAGTTGGGATTTTTCATTCACCTTATGGAGCTGTGCCCCCTAAAATATAATTTCCCAAATGCAAAGCAGTTTTAGAGGAACAGGAATGCCAGGAAGAAACACAATCCTTGTTTCCTGCCTACCCTGGCAGACCACGCAAAGGGGGTGAGGGCAAGACAACCCTAGGGCTTATTTGCAAACCATCAGGAGGGATCACACCCAAATGGCACTGCAATTATGGTGTAATTGCTTGCATTGATTTTCATCTTGTCCTATGTCTGAATATCTCATAATGATGGATGTGCCCTTCACATCCCCTTTGCTTCTGCCCACTCAGACAGAGTGTATTTACTGTGAACCAAATGTAACCACCTCTTGTGCCAAGAGATGTAGCCCTTCCAGGTAAAGGGACAAGGGCTTCCAGTTGAGTCATTTGTGCTTGCGACCACAGCTAAGACACAGGAGGCATAATCAGCTTCAAAGCAGATGCAGAACAGCTTCAAAACTTTTTTGAACAGATGACATTAACTGTTCAAAATCCATCACAGCTCTTGGTAGTTTTTCCCTGTCACTAATCTCCAACACAAATGATAAAACACAAACTAATCCTTGTTTCTAAATGAACTTAACTTGGACTAGCTTCCAGCTGCTCATCAGCATTATGCCATACACCTAATTTGAACAGCCTTTTAATACCTCATTATTTTGCATATGAAACCTCTAATGGCACTACCTCTGGTCTTCTTCCTCAGTAAATGAAGCAGGAAAAGCTGATTGTCTCTCATCATACTACAATATATCCAGCTTTTATATAATTTTTTTAGGAACTTTTTCTGCATGTTCTCTGACTTTTAAGCATTGTTTTTTTACAACCAGACTCCACAAATAGATGGAGAAAATCCACACTACCAAGAGACAAGGGAAGTCTCCTCTACCTTACTATAAATTGCTCTTTTTTCCGTCCACAAATCCCAAAAGCAATTTTTGTGAACAGCAAAACAACTGAGGGACTCTAGTTTTGGTAATTAAATGCCTAGGCTGCTTACAGGGTCACTGCATCCCAGGCACAGTTGTCAAACCGGATGCTCATCTGTATTGCTCAGGCTTTTACATTTCTTTGCATTTATCTCTGTGGCACACATTAGTGACTGAACTCAAGTTCTCAGGCAGTCTAGCTCAGCGTCAGCCATGGGTTTTATTAGAAGTGAATTTGCAAGGAAAAGTCACAAGCACTGCCACTGGGAAATGCAGAGATGTGCTCAGTCTGGCAAGTGCAGGGTAGGGTCTTTCAGAGGATGATACAGAACAGCCAGATTATACTCCTGCTCACAACCTCCCACCAAAGGACTCAACCCCTCTAGACAATGAGTCTGGGGAAGCTCTCCCATGGCTGACATCAGCTGTTGTGAAGTCCCTCTTGGGGTCCAACATTATTAATGGAAGTCAAGAGAAGCATGAAATCTACTGCTGATTCCTGGAGACCTTCCTCTACTCAAAATAGAAACTCACTGGCAGATAGTCAGCTTGACCAGAACCCTTTGCAGTCTGCCAGCTAACCTCTCCTAACCCACGTGATACATCCTGTATTGATCTGGTCTTTATTGATGCTCTGAGCATCATGCTGCGAAGTCAAACATCTCATGGAAGTCCATTATGCTCCTGCCCATCTTTATTGATGAAGTCAGTAATCTTGTCAGTGAAGGAAAATGAGTTTGCCTGCAGGACTGATTTTTCATGAAACTGTGCTGGCAGTCATTAATAATTTTTTTCTGGTCTAATCCATTATCAATTGACTGTCCTCTCAGCCCCAGCCCTTCTGTTATTATTCTGCTTGGTAGCAATGTCAGGCTAATCAGCCTATAATTATCCTGGAAATCCCCCTTGCCCTTTTGAGCACTGACAGTTTAGCACGCCTGAAGTCCTGTGGCATTTCATTACCAGTCCAGAATATGATTTACAACAGCAAGACAAAGATGTGTGCAACCAAGGATTCAACACTCCACAGCAGCAGTACAGATCACAGAATGCTCTGCTGCACCATACCCAATCCCTTCCAAGGCCTGCTCTATTTCTGCTACAGAAGGACCTATTATTTTTTTATCTGCAAGAAAATAAAGGGATGTTTTAGCACACATTTCAAGAGGAACAGCTGGTCTTTGCTCTTCTAGTGAGTCAGCTCCAAATGTAGTGCCAGATTTTCAGGAGAAGAGCAGAGGCTTTTAAGTGCACATTTCCCAGCCTGTTTTTGTCCCCGTCACGTTCTTGCGCAGTGACCAAGACTGAGTAAAATCTGGTTACAACTCATGCTCTGGGAGGTGGAGGGAGTTCTGCAGGCACACAGATGCTTTTGCTGCCACAAGAGCAGGGCTGGCACGATGCAGCAGCAAGGGTCTGCAGGCAAAGGACAGGCAGGAGGGCTCCAGCAGTGGCAGTGCCAGCTTTAGCACTCCCAAACCATGGCTGTAATTTGTTCTTTTCCACTCGTATCTCTGAGAACCTTTTGATTTATTCCTCTGCCTCTCTTCCAGTGCACCATCAGCTGTGAATGCAGGTGGATGCTAAATAGGATGAAGGGTAACAGGCTCCTGATGCATCCCAGCTCTCACTGGCATGACACATTGCCTCTTTCTGCAGATTTGTGTGGCTACTTATCTGCCTGCTGTTTCTCATCACCTGTTATTTATACCAGCCAGCTTTCCATCCCCACAACAAAGTTCACAGCCAAGCTAATCTGTATTCAGGTTCTCAAGGCAGATTTGCAGCTCTGGCTTCTCCAGAGCTCTGTGACTCCACATGAACCCTTCTGGACATGGGACGTGGTCCTGTGATGAGGCAGGGACTGGTGTGCTCTAGGGGGTTGTGATCATACCTTGTACACTTATGCAATACTGGCCATAGATATTTGGCCAAAGCAGAACAAGAAGGGAGCCTATAAATGTCCCTAGGACAGAATCCAAAATATTTTCTAGCAAAACCAAACCTACACTCAATCAAACTCCTGCCTAATTAAATGTGTTATAGCTACTGAATAAATTAAAAGGAGCAACAAAATATCCTTGAAACAGTACCAAAATAAGCCACTGAATATGAACACAATAACTCTGAATGCAAAAGCAATTATTTATCATCCATGCCTTGCAATATGAGTCTCACTCTAAATGAATGGTGCTGAGAGCTTTCGCATCATTGCAGAACTTCCAAGCTTTTCACAAATACTGTAGTAAGTTAGTAATGCAGCCTTGCAAGGATGTTGAATTCAGACTGGCAACGACTGAAAGAACTTCTTAAGAGAAGGATACCACTGGCTAGAAATATAGGGCAAAAACTGTACCTTACAGAGATTTTTTTCCCCCAAAAAGATCCCCTGTGAAGATCAAGTGATTTACCAGTTGACGGAGGTAGTCCTGAATTGTGCTGGGATAGACAAGTACACTGATGGCAACCAACGTGTTGAGAGCAAAGTCAAAGATCTGGTAACAGAAGAAAGGGATGATCCAAGCTGCATGTTGCTAAAAAGGAAATAAATTAGAAACTCATCAGCCGTAAGTTAAAATAGAGGAATATATGTCTTTCTACAGGAATCTAAGGAATATTTGACATTATGAAGTATTAAATCAGCTAAAAGAAGTATGACATTCAGCCAAAAGGTTTGGCCAAAGCAATTTGGCTGCTATACAGCAGTAATACATGTGGTGCAACTCCCACAACTTGTTACATTAGGAGATTTAGAAACCACACAATACTTTCCCTTTCTAATTAATAGAATTAATGTTGGGACAAACCACAGACTTGGGAAGTGAATGGGAAAAGATTCCCTCAACTTTGATAGGTACAAGATTCAGTTCTCTGAATTCATCATTTGCCGAGAGCTTACTCATATCTGAAATTGCAGACAATCAAGACAACTGCAGCAGGGGGCCCTGGGGTACCACTGATCTAAGCAATCAGTTCTGCTGCCTCTTCAACTTCTTCTTTTCCCCCCTTCTCTCAATTTTCAGCTAAACAAGTGAAGAAGCAATTGCTAGAAAACAGTTTTCTTAATTTCATTTCTATGGAGTTGTGCAGTTCACGTTATTCACGTCTTCACCAAATATAATGACTTACCTTATATGCGCCATACGTGGCCATTGCACAGATCAGAATCATAAGGAGAGAAATTGCGGTGGCAATGCACATATCTGGAAAAGAGACACATCAATGATTGCAGACAAATTCAGAGCTTGGCTCAGTTATTTTGCCACCTCCCTTGTGCAGAGCATCTCAAAGGGCAGGGTGGGAGATGGGGTCAGGTGCATTGTTCAGCCATTGCTGGAAGAAATATCTGGCTTTTGTGGGAAACTTCCTAAATGCAAGAAGCATAGACAGTGCTTCTGTCAGTGCAAGCCTGCAGCATTACACTGTGCTGACACTTACACTAATACTAACACTGTGCAAAACACTACAGCCTCTATAAGACTATGGAGATGAATAGTCTAGTTTTTCTAAGGATTTTCAAAAATCAGAAGTAGTTTTGACAAGACTATTTTACTAGTCAGAATGTGTCTGCTTTTCTGCACTACAGATTGTTTCTTCACCAACAGCTGCTGCATACCATTGCTCATATATCTCTATACTGGAACAGGAGCGAAACTGGCAGATAAAGGCATCTTACAGCAGAAATAACATCTTGAAAATTTTCATTTCAACCAAGAATACTACAGAGATATATTTATTAATGAAAATGTGTAACTTTCAGGAAAGTTAAAGCAGTAAAGGAAGGGAAATATTCTCCAAGGTTTTGATTGGAGGAATTACAGGACTCCTATCTTTTTCTTCTACTGCTGATCAGCTTTCAATTAACTTTTCATTAGATTTAAGAAGTTCCTAAGCCATAAACAGTTGGAAGGAGATCATGGGGGAAAAAATTATGTTTGGTCTTTTCATATGCATCTCCCTAGATATCATCACAAACCACTGTCAGGAGATCAGAAGTGAATTTCTGAAATTGACCTTACAGTGAGTTTGGGAGTGCAATGGAACATTGTGCCTATTTTTCTGAGGTTAAGCCAGTGCACCAAGAGGACAGAGGACATGAAGTACATAGGACATGGCTCTAGAGATCCCACCTCGGTTGGTATCTGTGAGGTATCTGCTGATCACAATTGCTGTCACCAGCTGCATTTAAACTACCTGCCTAGATGAGGTATGTGGTGGACCTCTGAGATGCACAAACATATGACAGTGTTCAGGATGTTCATTACCCTGACTTTGGAAGCATTCAAAGTGTAGAGATGATATCATCTCATCACAGAGCTGCCACAACCTCTAACTCCAGCACATGACAAGGAGTATCCCACAGCATGGAACAGTCCTCAGCTCAACTTTCAAATTCACCCATGTCTTTGAAATGGTCTGGCAGCTGTGGACAGGTCTCACCTGCCACCACCAGGAAGCAGTGCAGGCTCACCCAGGTCATGGCTGAGGAGGAAGGACAGGCATTAAGTCTTGTCTGTCATTATTTCCCGCCTACCAGAATGATCATCCATGTAGAAAACAAAAGACCCAGTCCTTGATCCTCCTGCGCCTGAGGGAACACAAACTTTGCCCTAGATGGCACTACTCCAGACTTCTGCGGGCTCTTGATACAGAGAAGAACCTGAGATTTGTGAAGCTGGCAGAAAAATGAGGAGGAGGAGACTACTGCTGGCAGGTGAGGACATCTCCCGAGTTGCTTATGTTCTCTGGCTCCTTGGGCACTGTACCTCCCAACAGCTGGATTATGGATTTCAGAACCCAGGTCTCTCCTTTTCCAGAGCACTGCCTGTGTCCTATGTTTCAGGATTCTCGTTCTCTCTCTTTTGCCCCCAAAGTTTGTCCTTGTGATTGCACAGGGACTCAGAAGAAGTCCTATGGCAGGCTACTTCCTAATTTAATGGATTAAATTTGAAGGATAAAGTGCCCCTTCCTGGCACTTGGAGGAGCACGTTCTAACCACTGCAGACTGATGAGGCCCTGGAGCTCAGATATCCTTTCTCACAGTACAAATGCTTGAATCTTTCTCTTGTTGTCAAAATAAGCAGGTCTCACCCAGGAGAGGGGCCTGCACTCAGCAGTGAGTTTAGCTCACCCTGGCATTCCCCGATTCCTTCACAGTAACTTCCTGCAAGTGAGCTCATGGGTGCTACACAATGCCATCGCGAGGCAGCTGGGCTCCATGCTCATCATTCAGGAGGGAACGATGTCTCAGTGCATCCAAATTGCTCTTCAAAGGCACCTCATTCTCCTCTTAGAATGTGTAGAGAATCCAGACAACCAGTGCAGTGTTTGAGCTGCATTACCTCGACGAGTCTCTAGGTTTGTAGGAGCTGTAAAGGCTGTGTGCTGTGCCTGTTCGAAATCATCTTCTGAATTTTGCCCTCAAGAGGAAGAAGTATCCACAAAACATACCTCTACTAATAAAAGGTACTGCAGCCCCTTAAGACACTTCTGGTTGTGTGACCATTTACTCTGGCTGCCTACATACATCCTGTGAAATCAAAACTATTTTGAATAGACAAAGTACAATTGAGGTAATGAAAGAAAAGGAGAGAAGTGAAAATGGCTGCTGTAGCCATGAACCTCAATTGAAACTCTTGTAAAAGAGGCTCTTGGATCAATATTTTGATTCTAACCATCAGTTTGGAGGCACTGCTTATGCATTTGTTCTTGACCCCAACCACTTACTCCCTACATCCAGGGGGAAACTGCTGTCAGTGTCATTTGCAGCAGATGTAGGAGTCACAGGTTCCACTTTGCTGGTGACTGTGGCAGTACCAGTCCAGAGCAAGAACCCAGCAAACTGTGACGAACTTGACACTGAAGATCTGGTCTGACACACTCATTCTCCCTGTCTCCAGTGTCCCACTAACAGTGCTCCACCATGCCAAGTCCTAGTTGGCTCAAGCTAGTTCTTTCTCATTTAAGGCTTCATTGGGTTTTTTGAGCTGTGTCAGCTTCAATTAATCAGAATGAAAGTAGATATGCAGCACATTAAATGAGAAACTGACAGGGGTGTGTGATTTTTTTTCCAGCCACGCTGTGCTTTCTATGGCAATCGTGGCTAGAAGAGCTGTACTTGGACTGCTGAAGGGGTTATCCAGCCTATTGTCCTAGATGGCTTTTTGAGTTTTCTCCTTGGGTTTAAAGAACCCAGTTGAGTTTTTTTTTAATTCTTATACCTTGCAGTGACATCCTACTTTCCTGCCTCTTTGGAGAGAAGATGCTGCTGGGGCTAGACAGAGCTCCTGTCACGAGGTACTCGTGCATAGCAAGCTGCACCCCGAGTTCCCTCAAATTCACCTCAAAAATGTTTCCTTGCCTTCCCCTCTCTTCTTGCAGAGGGGACTGATGGTGGGTGCTGCAGGGATAGGGAGGAGCAGCCAGTAAGGCTGGTCCCTGAGCCAGGACCTGTGTGTAGTGATGACCTCAAATCCTCATCACCTGCCCCAGCCCTGGAGCTAATCACTGTCTCACAGCTCTGACAGCAGGGGCCAGAAAGGTGCTGATCAGCAGCCTGCAATCCTCAGGGAGTTTCTCCCACTCTCCCAGCCTTATTTATCCAAGAGCCTCCTGACTGCCAGCTAGGGATTACTGCCTTGCTCTCTCCTCCAGCCTGCTTGTGCAAGCTTGAGGCCACTGCTGCCAGCCACCGTGCAGCCTCCTGGGCCACAACCTCACAGCAGCAGCTTTTTCTCACTGCAAATGAGAGGACAGCAATGAGAAGGAAAGAGTATTCTGCACCTTTGAGCCCAGCACATTTACTCCAGAGTATAAAATTAGAGGGGAAGATGCTGCCCTGAATATCCTGCACTGGGAACGGATCTATTTTTTTGCCCCCCTCTGTATCTGGGACTTGTACTACAGAGGTGTGTTGATGACCTGGGACAGGAATGTACCTACTCCACCACTTCCATTTATCCCCCAGCAGAAGTCCAAGCCTGCTGTCTGTAGACTTCTTTATAAAATTTTTCTATTCGAATTAATATTTTTAAGTCCTGGGTGCATGTCATATTCAGCAGAGAGATTATCACATTATTCTCCCCTGCCCTGAGATGTCTGCTTGTCCTGTCTGCCCATGCCAGGGCAGGGTCAGGGGCAGATTTTGACCTAAGTTGATGACATCACTGTCAAAGTTTCCCTCAGTTTCTGTAGGGCATGCAGAGGATTTTAATCCTTATTGTCATGTGGCCTGTGAAGTATCACACACATCTCTGACACTATGACAGCAGTAAATAAAACCAAGCAACACCCACTACTTGTCTGGGCTGTAGGCATGTCAGGATGATGGTCTGTGTGTCTGAAGAAGCTGAGCAGAAGGCTCAGGCAAAACCCTCTGGGAAGTCAAAATGAATTATAGGGCTTTTCCATCTCCTGCTCTGAGATTATTAGTCTTTTAACAGCAGTGGTATTGCATTGAGCAGCTCACACATTTCTAATTTTCCCTAGTCCAGCTTCTAAACTCCCTTAGGAAATAATAAAAAGAAAGATGAGACTAAATGGGCTCAGCTGAATATCCAGCACAGGAGGAAGCCCAGCACTTTACCCAGCTCTGAGATGTATGTCTTGGAGAGCCACACAAACCACACACACTAATGTCTTCCAGTACCTCCCTCTGCCACATGATTAAGTCTTGGCAGACTTTCTTCCCCATTGCTTCCTTTTCTAGAATAGAAGGGAAAATAAATAGGCTAGAGCTTTTTTCTAAGTGTTCAGGTAAATCCTTTCTCTGACTAATCAAACAGGTATTTTGGAGCCTCTGGTAATGCTCCTGGAACCACACTAAATCCTGGAATTAGAACTGGTGTTGCACTGATATTTTCAAGCAGTTTGCACTAGACTGTCTGTGGCTCTGCAGATGGCAGGAATTTTTCCCACTGCTGGAACAGAAAACTGAAAATTCCCCATAAATCAGGAACAGCTAGAAATAAATCTGAATACAAGTACTGTGGGAATCCTGGTTTCATGGAAGTCAAGGAAACCTGTCATTAACTTCATTTGACTACTGGGACACAGCGGGTAAGCTTTTTTTCCAGATGATGTTTTCAGATCTTTTATGAGGGATCCTCTTACAGGAGAAAGAGAAAGGGAGTGACAAATTTTACACATAAAGTCTGTGCCTGCATTTATTTGTTGTTTGCTATTGATAGAAGCATCAATAGTAATGAGAATAATGACTATTAGTGTTTGTGTCACTATTATTTGTCATCAGAAGTACATATACAACTTTGGGACCTTCTTTAGCATAGAAAATTACATATCTTCCTGTATTTCATGCACATGGTTTCAGTGCATGCAGCTAACTTGAAAAACATTTCTTCAAAAAAGACAAAAGTAGGAAAAGAGAAGAGTATGTGGAAGTTCTTCTGATGATTTATCCCATAATAAAACATTTCATTGCATTTGAACAAATACAGTCATGCTTAAAGAAAAGAAGAAAGAAATTATCTCCTGACAGCTATTTCCAGTAACCATAAAAGTCAGTAGCTTGATTCAACTGCCTTTACTCAGTAAGGCACCAAACCAGAGGGAGTCAAAGAATAAAAGGAGACATTAATTCAAGTGTTCATTCGTAATTTAACTGCCTGCAAAATGTTCTCTTTACTAAATGGAAATGAGGTTGCTTGGCCCATAAGCCATCCTTTCACAGTATTGCAAGGTTCACTTCAGAAGCCTTGATAAAAATATACAGAAAATACAATTTTCAAGCGTAGATGGAAATCCCCAATGTACTTTATCTGACAGCTACTGCATTACAAAACAGAATTACAATTTTAAAGCCTTGGGCACTGGCAGGCCTCTGATGTTGGCTATATAAAACCACACTGACAGACAGTCATTACCAAGGTTAATCTCTGAGAATTAGGACAAGGCAGTCAGTTTTAATATGTCAGAACCAGCTAGGAGCCCATCTGTATCTACGATGGTCCTTACTTTCTTAAATCCAGTTATATAAAAAGATTTTTAGTCGGAAGTTGTAGGTGGTTTTTCAATGAAGACACAATAAAGTAGCAATCATCCCTTATCATTAATTCAGTGTAGACCCTCAAGGCATATCTGAATTAAAGATCTTGTGGAAATAAGCATCCCTTAAATGATACCCAGTATCTCTGACACAACAATGGGCAATTTCTTTTATTATGTGTGGAGCTATTGCTTCTCCTACAGACATTTTTATTGACTTCAGTAGGAATTAGGAAAGGACTTAGAACCTTTAGCTGTGGATGAGGGGATTCTGAGCAGAAAGACACCAGTGTGACTGGCAACAGACCTTGTTTCAGACTACCATGAGAAATGCTGAATGTAGCCATCTTGTGAGCAGAAATGAAAATAAACAGACATTTTTATCAAAACCACATTGAAGGAAAACTTTACTAGGTATGAATTAAACAGTTAAATCAACAAACCACCAAACAATTTGAAAAAGTTATGGAACAAGGAAACATTTGCAAAGGACAGGAGGTTTTGTAGGAGACATGAATGGCCTAGCTTACCCTTCTCTGAAACTATATTGAACATTTTCTATGATGTCTTTCAGTAAGAGGAGGAATTGCTCTGTGTTATTGCTAACATGCCTGTGACTACACAGTTGATATTTGTATTTGCATCTATTTGAGCAGGTTTGTGCAAGTCATGCCACAATGCAGAGGGGGATGATAAATACATCCAACATGAATGAATGCACTCAGCTGTCTGAGCAGCAGTGTGGGTTCTTGAGCATGTGCAGGCACTTGGGATGTGGTGCTGGGAGGTGCAGAGACTCCAGATCTCCCTCTGTCCTGCAAAATTCCCCTGGGGCTTTCAGCACCATGCTAAGGGATACATCTCCCTGCCAAGGGCTGGCTCTGCCCCTGCCAAGCCAGGACACAGCAGAGCAGATGGATTGACTACTAATAGGTAGGTGGCAGATAAGGTTACTACTAGGAAACAAGTTTGAACTATGCCATGACACTATGCCTTTCTCAATAAAAATGCATCTGTAAGACACAAAGGTGAAGCAATAATTAAAAGGACAGTAATTACTGAAATGATAAGACAGTTACATAAATGTTGGAGCAATAAGTGCTACTAATTAGGGAATTTGTACTTACTGGCATCATCCATAAATTCAAATTCACCCCCTAATTCAGCACTAGTCAGGTGGTACTGGTCAGGATCAGTCAGGGCACTCAGCAGAATCAGCAAGACCACTGAATTTATAATCTACAGAGAGGAAAAACAGAAAAGGATCAGTGTGTGAAAGTAATCCATGAAAAACCTCTGGGCAGCACATACCCACCATGTTTCACACCAGCTATGACAGAGGCTGTTTTCCAACTGTACAACTGTAGTATTTAACTAACACTGCAATTAATTTCTTTAAGTTGGTGTAAACAGGAATTATTTCTTCCCTAAGCGGCAGCATGAAAATTTAACAAAATGTACATTATCTCTTTTCATTCTGACTCTATTCCACACCAGAAAAGTTACCGCTGCTCCTTCTAACTAAAAAAACATGTTGGCACATCCACCAGTCATTTTGAGATTATTACAAATGGGTGCTGTAATCAAGGACTATCACCATGGCAGAACTAGAATTGGGGACAGACCCTGTAAAATTGCCAGATGATCGAAGAGCTGGTCGAAGAGGAGGCTGATTACTGGAAAATGCTGTATTTTAAGAGGCCATGAGTGAGGGGCTGGTTCAAGTGAGCTGCTAATAAGGGCTGGGGTGGGGGGAGGGGTGGTGGTGAGAGGAGGTGGCAATGTGAGCCCTGTGTCTGATGCTCACATTTCTGTGTCATATAGCACAGATGGACATACACATCCACCAAGGCCTTGGCTATGAAATGCAGTAAGTCGATTAAATGCCAAGAATATCAAGTGATTCAGTAGAAGTGGACTGTCAAGTATCAGCTATGAACAAATCAGAGAGGTAGCCAAGAGCTGTATTTTAAAACAAATCTGAACAAAATGCTCATATCACTTTGAAGTGAAGAGAGCTAATTGCACAAAAGAAGATTGCTCAGCATGAAATAATGCAGCCAGGCTAAAAGCTTATTCTACAGAACCAGGAAGATAACTGATGAAGAAGAAAATGGAAAGACGAAAGCTGAAAACAGCACACTTGGAAAAATGGATTTTATTGCTTTGGTTCTCACTTCAAAGTCACCCTAATCTGATCACAGGTTACTAACAGCAACGAGATGTAGAAACACAGGTTATTTCAAGAAATAACAAGCTAGAGAATTTCTCAGGTAAGATAAATCTTTTTGATAGGTAAATTTTATCAAGTCTAGCTGATAACAGATCTGTTAGAAAACTGCTGAGAATAGATTGAGTTCACAAGACAAGAAAAGAGCAAGCACAGTTTATGCATTTTCAAAGCAGGAAGGTCATGTAGTGAATTTTTACATAGACTGTGAGGTTTATGAACAAAGTAAGAACAGATAATCAAGCAATCTCCCCATTAACATTTCAAATTTGCATGGTCACAAGTAACAATCACCATGGGCTTGTCAAGGACAAACTGTAAGTAGTTTATCTTACTTTCCTTCTCTGACAGACTAAGAAGCCTTATGGACAGGGCAGAAGCAGTAAATAACATCTCTGTATCTTAGCACACCTTTTGACATGATGAGATTCTCATAAATGAGCAAGGAAAACCTGGTTTGGTTGAATGTGCAGGAAGGTGAATGCACTGCCAGCTGGGTAACTGTGCTGAAAGAACAGCTGTCATGGATTTAAGGATTCACAGCCAGCACGGAAGAGATTGATTAGGGTTTTCCAGTACTGTTGAGAGACCTGTTATTTCAAGTCACTTGTAACTTCTACCTTTCTCTAATTAGCAGACAATGCCAAGTTGTAAGCACTTCAGAAGATAAAAATAAAATTCTTTTGACCAACTAGAGCAGAATTCAGACAAGACAGCACAATTCAGCACCAAAAAACATAGAGAAACACATTTGTGAAGAACTTCAGAAGAACATGTGGCAAAAAAACTGAGCAAGTGACAACTGCTCAGCAAGGAGTCTGGGTGTTACAGTGAATTAACTGAACATGACTCAGTGGAATCCCAGAAGCTCATCTTTGTGGCTGCATGGTGGTGGTCAGTGCTGCAGAAACCTGGGTACTAGATGCATAAACTGTCCACCCACTTGCCCTCCATGGGCCTCTGCAGAAAGGATACAAACTCCTTCTAAAATGTACAAAGAAAAACCTTGGGGATGATCCTGCATCAGAACAGACATCTGGAATGTAGGACACATAGGGACAAAACCGGGGGTGCTTAGCAAGGAAAAGGTAGGGGCAGGTGCTCTCAGTCTTTTATGAGCAGAAAGGTGGGGGGAGAAAGAATGAGGCAACAGACCTTCCTCCAGATCCACTGGTAAACAGACCTGAATTATGGCAAAAGAAAATTTAAGTTAGACAGCGTGGTGAACAATAAGAAAAGAAGCAGATATTGTCTGGAGGGGGTTAGAAATCGCCATTACTGCATTTTTACGTAGAATAGTTAAATAGCTTTGTATTGAGAATGTTGTACCATGATGTCTTGGCTTTCTCTTGGTTTTGAAGACATCAGATAACTCTCAAATTCAAAGTTACGTTCCATAAATCTTACTGAATTTTATCAACATGTGTAACTCCATATTGCAACCTAGTTCTTGTTTTATACTCCTTTGTGGAAAGCTAGAAGATAAAAGCCAGTAACAAATATGTTACCTAAGAAGAATACTCAAAATATCCAAGCAATAAGAAACCATTAATGCATAGCGTGTTGCTATTTTAAAGACATATTTTTTGAGTATGGATATAGCCATGAAAATTCATAAAATACTGACCTACGCACTCTACTTTCTCCTTATGGATATGTCCTGATTCAGATAATGTGATTGTCAGCATTGCCTTAAATTCTGTATAAGACATAGACTGTGTTTGCCTGATCTGAAGTCTGCTGCAGTCAGGAGGAATCTCTCTAATGCTCTTTAGTTTATTACTTTTCTGTTCTCTCAGTTTGTTCTCTTGAGATCCTCATAATCATCTGAGCACTTTCCAGCTGTGCTGTCAGCAGTGCAAGTGAAATATACCACGTGTTTGCTCCCTCTTTCTCCCAGAAATGTGTGCACAGTTTGGTGTATAGTGCTCATTAGAGTTTTCCTTTTGTTTTGAAAGTGATGTGACTGCTGAATTTTGAAAAAAAAAAAAAAAAAAAGAAAAGAAAGCTTTAATGCATAAATTCCACATGTCTAAAAAGTTACTGGTGTAGTGTTTTCCAAGGACACACAATCAAGGACAAGAGCATAAAAAATTATTCCGTGTTGGTATATGCAGTTGGTATGAGAGTTGAAATATCCATTCCAGGAAAAGCAAAAGAGATTCCTGTGCTGTTTTGATAGGGCCAAAATTTCCTTCAAGATGTTTTACACTTCTTCAGCAACAAATAGTGTAACAACCAATTAGCAATGCTTAGAAAGCATTTTAATTATGCAAAGTTTCATAAGCCGCTAAACCCTATAACTTCCCAGTGAGACACAATGTCCTCCTTTTATGGATGGAGAAACTGAAACATGTCCATGGCCATAAAGCAGTGGGGTTGTAGCAGGATGCTCTCCCTAGAATGGGGTAAAATAACTTGACCTATTTGCAAAGCTATCAGTGGTNAGTTTTTTCTAATCATTATAATAATAAAAAAGTAATATAGATTTATTTAAATATATCTGGTTTGCTGTCGTTTATCCTGTGGGACAAAGTTGTATTATTCAGGTTCAATCACACCTATATAATCCTTTAGACATAAACCGTTGACAAAGTTTGGGATTAAGACTGGATCCAGCCATACCCAGACTCCCCTATGAGGAGTTTAAAAACCAAGGAGATCCTTTCTGCATCCTGTGACTCAACAAGAGGGCTTCTTTAATAAACTTTANGGGATTCATGCTGCCTTCAGTGTTGAACAATGCTGAAGCCAAGTCTGACACAATCCCAAAGTTAAACATTCTGATAGCGAGATGAAAATGTTGTAGATCTGGTAAAACACATGGATAAAGGAACAAACAAGTGACACTGCTGATCAGTTTATCTAAAAGCTGCTAAAAAAAGTTTAAAAGTTTAGTTAATCTAAAGCTGCTGAGCTGATACAGCTGGCCTGGAGACGTAATGGCTGACAGCCAACCACCCAGACCCAAACTTGAATGGCAGGGTCTTCCACCATACCCTTCTGGGAGTGCATGGGTGGAGACTTCTCCCATGAGTGGGGATGCCCTTCAAGGTTACTTTTCAAGGCTGAGTGAAAGAAACTGGCCCATGGTGATTGATATGGGTGAGTAAAATCAATCTGTTAATAATAATTAAATATAAATTAATATTTTTTGCTAGCTTTAATACAATTGCNTGTTCAATAAGAATAAATTGCAAGACTTTGCACTATCAAGTCAGAACTGTGACCACTGGGTCCTCTGGCTGACTGCAGCCCCACTGCTAGCCAGGGCTCAGGAGAGGAGCTCCAGGGACCTGCACAGCCCCAGTCTGGGCCTCTCCACACCCCTGCCCAAGGCCCAGGACCCCATCCAGGTCAGCCTCGGGTCATCAGTCTCTGTCCTAGTGGTACAACACATCAGCCTCCAGCCACGCTTCCTGGGTGAACCCTGTAAAGGCATGTTGCAGCTTGTCTCCAGTTGTGTCCCTGGTCCCAGCCCTCTGCTTTTGGCTGGACCCCCGATTTATCACCTGTCCTGTTGGGGCTGGTGAACCCCATGATCAGCCCCAGTTCTGCTTCTGGGCTCAGTCCCTGCAGGATGAGTTCAGAGTGCCCTAACAACACACTGGACAAAGATCCAACAGAAAGTCCTAAAAATGCCCAACTGTTCTCTTATTGTGATATGGAAATAGAATATATTTTTTTTTTTAAATCCCAAAATCTTACTTCTCTGGCAGGCAGAGGGAATTATATCCACTTTTTAATCAATGAAGGGGAGGAAAATAGCTATTTGGTAGAGACCACAGAATGTATGAAGCCAATGAGAAAGAGGAAACATTATGGAAGAGACATCCAGATACTGGAGCAGTAACTGGAGTTCCTGCTGTGGGCTTACAAAACATAATTTCAGATTTGAGCAGAAGATACTTTGAACAGCAACAGCTGCGTGAGGAAGGTGTATGCAGGCATAAGCAAGACAGGCAGCGGGTGATGAGACTGGGACTGGCACCACCAGCCACTGATGCTGCTTCCACCTGCACTGTGATAAAGAACAAGCAGCTTAAGCAGAGCGTGAGGCAGTTCTGCTGGAGAGAATGTCCAGTGTTTAGGATGCAAGGACACAACCTCATGTCTTTCACAGGCAGCATCCAGCAATTAGAAACTATACAAAGGACTAAAATTTCAGACTTCTACTGTCAATAAGTCACCTTTTTTCCATGTCATTTGTTACAAAGGTCAGCAGTGAACTGTGGTGACCCATGGGAATAAAATGCAGGGGAGAGGTGTCAGAAATCACTGCAGCAACAGGTGATCAGAAAACAAATATCACTATAATTTCAGACCTTTTGTAGAAATGCAGCTGTATGGTATCTATCAGAGCTTATCTAAAATAGAATTAGTTCCAGTAGCTCCTAAGAGCATACCATTAACACCGATCTGCTGATGATCTCTGACTCAAGCAGACAGATAAATGCTTTTGCCAGCAACTTACATAAATGTCTGTAAACACTGAAAGAAGGCCAGGAGTTACAATGGCTTTCAGTCAAGTGTCAAAATAAAATAACTTTGATAAAGGAGTTTAGAAGAGGAAATACTATTCTCACTTCAAATCAATAAACTGCATTAAAAATACAGTTGATGTTTCTATTGAAGTCTACAGGGTCCTCTCTACAAATATTCTACTACAGTTGTCCCAAGACTTTCTAATGCAGCAAAGAGAGATAACTATATTTACAGGAAAAAAGCAGAGCCCCCCCTGCTTTTTTTTCTGTTGAGGGTTCAATTTATAACTGAATCCATCCATGTAGCAGTCTGAGTGTTATGGGTGGCAAAAGATGTTCCTACAGTTTTAATTCTGTGACTGTTTTCAGCCTCACTGAATGCAAGAGAGATCCACTTAAGCACCCTCCTTAAATCTCAGCATTGGAGGAGAACTAACTCCCTGCCTGTGCCCCTTTTTACAGTTCCACAGCTGGTTTCTTGACACTGTGAAGCCCAGTCATGTGTAGAAACTGGCACATGGAGTTCTAGCATATTTTTAATATCCCACAAAACTGGCATGGTTTAGCTTGTTGTCCTCTACAGAGATACTAAGGAAGCAAATTGCCAAGGACATTAATTTTAGTAGTAAGAAATCCTAAACATATTTAGTAAAACTTAAGAAAATCTCAAGCAGAACTCACATATCATCTCCTCTGATTGTCTCTAAAAAACTCAAGGCAATTTTATGAGTCTAGGCAGTTCTATACAGAAATGATAGAAAAAAAATCAGTCTTAAACTATGTTGCTCCTTGAAACTAAACAGGAGAGTATTTTCTAGCACTTGGATATTTGAAGCCAGTATCACTATCAGAAAAAGTAAGAATGAATGGAAAATGTCTGTTTAAGTATCTCAATGTCTAATTCTCCCTATTTACCCTCCCCTTCTCACTAGGCATGTTCTTTTATGTT
Organism: Illadopsis cleaveri; assembly: GCA_013399915.1. Lineage (NCBI taxonomy): Eukaryota > Metazoa > Chordata > Aves > Passeriformes > Timaliidae > Illadopsis > Illadopsis cleaveri. The sequence continues at coordinate 716,749 of VXBB01020602.1, forward strand.
TTCTTCATTTTCTTTAGGCATAGAAGATATTAATAAAAGCAAGAACACTTTTGTTCATCAAAAGGACAAAAGAATTCTACAAAGGCAAAAAAATCAGGTTCAGTATAAAAAGCTCAGGGTAGATTTGCACTATCTGGGGTGCCTTTCCCAAATTTCTCTGTTAGTGTAGATAATGAATTAAGGTTTATTGCCCCATATAGGAAGATTTTTCTATCTGTTCTCTGTCTCCCCCTGTTAGGCAAAGTTTTGTGTTTCTTAGTGTTCATTGGGGGCTTTTTCTGAACTCTGACTGAAGAAGAACCAAGGAGGCAATTTTATCAATAAAGGTTTTAAGCTGAGTGCTGTGAAGAGCAGGCAAATAGCACATGAAGAAACAAGATGTCCCGTCTGTGGACCCAAGTTTCTCAACAAGTTTCACAGCAGTGATTCAATCTCTTTCCCTCTCAGGGCACAGGAGCTACATCTGAACACACCACAGCCACTGGCTTGAACTGCAGGAGTGGAGGAGCAGGAGAATCCTGGCTGTCAGAGTAGACACCTCTCGCTGTTTTCTGCCGTGTATGCCTTCTGCCTCACGCTAATAAAAGGTTTCAACTTCACAGTGCTTGGGGACAAACTGTAGATGTGTTAGTGATGCACAATTCAATGAGTGGTCCAAGTTGGACACCCAGACACACTCATCCAGTGGAACAAACCAGCCTGAAGTGAAACAGAAAGAGGGGCACTTGAACTTGGGTTAAAAAGGAATCATTCACTCCTTTGACCAGTGAAACTCATTATCAGGCATTATTACTGAATACAAAAGGTTGAAGGAATTCAGAAAAGATGAGCTGTTTCTTAAGGAAATGCAAGTGTTTAGTCATATCACAAAGCATCTTAAAAACAAAATGCAAGCTTTTTTGCTTCAGGTGACTCCCCTGCCTTACTTAATATTAGAGAAGAATAAAGAACATGTTGTCCCTGAACAAGTCCCTCTCTCCTGTGTGGTTTCTTAAAGCATGGCTTCTGGCTGCTATCTGAAATACTGCACTGGAATAGGGAGAGCATTTCAGGTCAGAAACAGCAATTAGGTTTTCATATTCTTTAATTTGGAGAAGATAGGGTAGAGTCTGCAATTCTTGTCACTGTTTTTCCATACTACTTAAGAGAAGGCAAAGAATCATCCAGCCAGACTAGCACATTAAAAAGTCCGTATTATAGAGAGTGTATATTAGAAAGCTGCATAAAGCATTTCAATCAGACTTTATATAGAATTTCAGCTTTGATTGCTATGACAGTAAACACTGAACTTTAAAGACTATGCTGATTAAATTGACATAGGATGTACAGAGTAATTTATCAGCACTCTTCTATACAAATGACTCAACTACTGCCTACTGCCAGCCTTTTAACAGGCTTAAACCCCAAACCACAAGAGGTCTGTTATTACTGAAATATGGTAATGGTTAAATTTATTTTTAAAAAAATAGATGAACAGATTGTGCAATATGCACATGAGAGGTTTCTGCCTTCCTAGACATAGAGTTTAATTTGTTATATACTTGTGAGAGACTGAAATGTTATGGTTTGTGGCTTACATATTTTTATAAAGGACTTTTTGCACATGATGGCAAAACTGTATAAAGAAGCTGCAACCACCAAAGCCCTCCCCTCCCTGAAGATGCCTCCTGAGGGGAACTTGGGACTGTGAGTTAAGCTGCCTAAGGGAACTTGAGATAAGATAAAGGTGACACTATTGTTCAATCATCTCAGGTCCAGGGAGAAGGAAACAAGGCTGAGGGAAAATAAAGTATCCCCCAGAAAGCCAAAACCAGTAGCTGTCCTGAAAATCAGCTCTGGCTGGGTTTGAGGTGGGGGAGGCCATAGCCCACAGACTTCTCTGCTGAGGCCAGGTTTGTACAGACTCCTCCCCAGCCAAGGGGAGAGGAGGAGAGTTTTGGGTGTGTGGCATAAGCTCAGGTCACATACAATGATCACCCATCCTCCCTTACACAAACGGCTCAGTTGTAAAACCTCCAACCTCAGGAAGGCCATACCAATGGGACATTCACATGAGAGGCAGCTGAGGGGGGGTCATACCCCATCAAAGACCCCCCAAAGTGCTCCCCAGACTTATTCCTGGGATGAGGCCTTGCACCAGAGCACTGCACATGGTGCAAAGTGATGCAACTGCTCCGGAGTCTGTTGCAATAGACAGTGTCAAATTGTTCCCCACAGGGGAGGTCCCTGGGCATTCCCACCTGGCCTGAGTGTATATTAATCCATTGAACTCTGTGTTTTGCGGGACCCGTACCACCAAGAAGACCAGAATCAATGGGATGCCATCAGGATCCATGAGCAGCAGTGATATTTTCTACTTAATCTGTCTCTCTGTCACTCTCTTCTTCTCCCCCCTTCTTTTTCTATTTCTATCTCTTTCTACCTTCCATTTGCTGTTAAATAAAATCCATGCTACTGACTTTGGCATATGGTCTTCCTTGCCCGTTAATTTGGGCAGAGGCATCTCTTTCATAATTTTAATAATTTTAATAACATATTTAATTTTAGTCCCTTCCTGGTTTAAGTAAATAAGCTATTTGTATACAAATTTATCAGTGGAGCCTTTGTTACCTTTCTATTGTATTTAAAGAAAGTCCTGAAAATGACTGCTGAAGTCTTCTGCCCAGCAAGACCTCTAGGGAAATATTTATGGAGAAATATAATCACATATACAATTAAATCATTGCCAGATCAACTCACAATTTCTCTGAAAGGTCATTGTGGTTCAGGATGCAGTGGAGAACTAGCAAAGAATTGGTATGCAATAAAAACTTATTAGAAAAAGGGTTGTTCAACTGGGATTTGTTTGGTTTCTGCATTTGTCCTTGACTTCTAAAAACGCATGTTTGAGCCTTGCAGGTGACTGTGAAAGCTTGAGGGCAGACCTGCTAAAGTGTGACTGATGTGAATTGTGGCAGCTCTCACAGATCCAGACTTCTGTGTGGCAGAGGATGGGCCAGACAACATTGCTGTAGCTGCTTACCTGGGCTGGACTGTCTGGGTGTCCACTGACCGTGGCCAGCACATTGTGTGTCCTATATCCAGAGCAGCCCACAGCGATGTCTGTGCTCAGAGTCCCCTCCAGCCACTCTGGACGTTGCCACTGCACTGCTGAGGGGACTGTGCTCTGGTTTTGGGAGCAAGCCACATAAGATCAATTCATTAAAAAACCAACCTAACAAAACTCAACACCAAAACACACTAAATCCTTGATCCATGTAGCCACCATAGGCAATATCCACAGAAGCCATACAAATGGCTGCATCCTTGCAACTCAAGGCAGGTATTTAGTTATGCAAGGAAGAAGTGGAAGGATGGTACAGTACAGATAATTACTGAAACAGTAAAGAACACGATCACATGTATCCTGTCTGTCTGGCCACAGCTGTTTCACTGTTGGGAAATGCATCTCTCCAAGGTGAAAATCTTCCACAAACCTGTGTTTCTCCCAAAAACATTTGTCCTGTCTGTTTTAAGCAGCTTAATATATCTCTGGATAGAACAAGACCTTGCTCAGCACATGCTAGCAACAAAATGAAAAGCAGTCACAGCACTCTCAAAACCCCTTTCAAGCCTGAGCACAAGGAGGACAATAGTTAGAGCTGACTGCAGACACCTGAAAAAGAGCTGACCCACAGGAGGTCCAGGAACTGTGTGCTAGCCTCAAGTCCATATTAATTCTTTAGTGATGCCTTCCTAGCAACTCACCTCACATCAACCAGGAGCACCCTCTCACACCTTCAGACACAAGCGTGGGTTTTTGCTTCTTATTCTGCCGTTTGGAGATTTGGGACTTTAAACCTCCAGCCCTGCTGGAGAGCAGCACAAAACTGCACATTTTCGAGCTTTGGCCACTTTAAACTTCCAGAGTTTTACAGTCAAAGCACAAGCCTCACAACAAAACAAGTGAAAAAGAAAGCAATCAAGGAAATTAATTCCTGGCTATTTTGCAACATCCGTTCCATATGTCCAAGAATATACAAGACTAATTGCATTTTCACTGACATCAGTCTAATCAACAATCAGTTTAGGAAGCTTAACGTGTTCTCCTCTCGCTCACTAGGAGATACATATTAACCTTCAACAGAACTTCCAAACATATTTTACTTGATTAATGTAATACCTTCTCTCCCTTTCATAAATATATTCATGATTTTTTGAATAAAAACCCAAATGTAATTATAGCATACTGAACTCTTAATGGGATTCTTTCCTTCAACAAGCGTTTATGTAAACTTTGCTCTTCTTACAACCAACCATCTGTTTTCTCACTGGAGGGAATTTATTATCCAATTGAAGGCCTTAATAAGAAAAAAAGGGTATTTTACAAAGGTTTGCAGTTTCTGAGCTGATTGTATTGATTACATGAGACAACTGATCATTATCAAGACAACTGATGCAGATTATCAGCTGTCATTGCAATGATTACATACTCTATGAAATATCCTACCATGGTATTTGGGGATATAAGAAAAACTGCCTATGTTAGGGGATTAGAGCTTAAAGACATTTTCATAAATCCCTGTGTTGTGTCACAGACTAACATCAGTAAGTGCAAGGGCTGCCCAAAAGACATCTTCAAGAAATTTTATTCCTCCAGTGATCTAAAAGGTTTTTGCAAGAAAAAAACATTTTTAATAAATGTTAATGTCTTACTGATTTATGACAGAGCCTGGGACAGACTAATAAAATGCTGCTTCTACTTTTCTCTGCAGCACAGGAAACACAAATCCAGCTATTTTCACCTAGAACAGAAAGCACAGGTAACTTGGGATATGGTGTACCAATGAATCCATCCTTTCTTCAGATAACCTTTTTGGCCTGTTCAGGGATGGATTCTGTCACACACAGGTGAGTGATTAGGCTCTTTGCAAGCTATCTTATTGATTGTGCCATTTAAGTTCCTTCCATACGCTCCTTTATTTTGTAATTCAACTGAAGAGGGCCTGAAGCATGAACTGGAGAAAAAAGATGGGATAAGGTCCTGCAGTGCAGAAACCAACTTGGGCTTGTGCACAGTAGGGAAGAGTTCTTTAAGGGGTTCTCCTGATGCCATTCTTGAAGCTAGTAACTGTGAGACGTTACAATCAGAATGTTGTTACTGAGAAGGTCCTTCAGATAAGATCGTTTTGTCCATACCAACGATCATTATTGGTCTTTATAATACGGGGGACATTTATGTATTTGAAAATTCGGAGTTTTAAAGCAGGTTATTTAGTGATTTTGTAGATGTAGATCTGTAGAAGTAAAGAAACAACTTGTACCAGAGCACATAGGAATTTAGTTACTAAGCTGGTTGCTAGGTAGAAATCATAGGGATAAGATATATGTTGGTGAAACTCAGCCAAGCAGGACCTAGGTATTGTAAAAACCTGACAAAGCAGAACTTGTGGTTTTCTAAGCCAGCAAGAACCAGGCTCCTGGTTTTGGCCAGGACAAACTGACCTGGGAATCAGCCAAACCCTACTGCGCCTGCCCAGAAGTAGGGGTCAAACAGCAAACACCTGGAAGAAGACTTCTGACTTCATCAGAAGACCCCTGCCCTCGACCACCAGAGAGGGCTGCACAACAGCAGACAGATTTTAATATCAAGCGAGGCTAGGTAATGAATATGTATACGTGTACTGTGAAATTTAATGCATACGTAATACTTCAGAAGATAAATAGCCGAAGGAAAATCACTGAGGCAGGCATGCTTTTGGAGGAGTGATTGATCCCCCGTGCACCTAGTGCTGAATAAACATACCTACTTTACAACTATCAGAAGTTGTGGAGTCTTTTACTGTGCATCATTTATCCTTTGCTTTGACATACCTATAATGCACACATGTGCTTTCAGTTTGTTACGAAAATACCACACAGGGCCCGAGCAGGTACTTGTGTGCAGAATCAGTCATTTTTCCCCCTGGTCTTTAAGATTATGAAATGGATGTGATCCAGTCCAAGAGCATATATCCTGAACCTCCTCTGACTCCAGTCTCAGTTGGATATTCAACATGTACATCAATCATCAGGGAAGCCTTTAAACTAATGAATTCCAAGTTTTCTCTCTACTCTCCTCAATAGCAAGCATGTGCATTAGAAGAGTCTAGTGAGTTACTTGAGAATGTTACTGCTTTTTTCCCACGATCTTCTCTTTCACCTTATGAAGTACAGACAACAGAAAAACTAATGATCATTTTATAGACATGGCACTTGGGACATAAATATTCAATCTATTCCACCATTTCTATTAGAAGAATTGGGAATCTCAAGTAATTTCACATTATGACACCTTCACTTTTTAGTGGAGAAACTTGACGTACTGCTGACACTACATCTCCTACCATGGGATGGGAATTGGGAATGTCACTGGCACCACCCAGCTCTTTCCCCTGAATATACAGCCCAGGTCTTGGCCATGAAGGGGCAAACACATGGTGAATCCACAGCAGGCCCTGTTCTGCAAGAATTCTTTCCCCAGGGCCACCAGTACTGGACTGTCACTGGAGGTGGTGAAGGTGGTGGTGCTGCAGGATAATCTGACCCAACCCCCAGCTGTATCACACTGGCACAATATGGGAAGCGAGATCCTTGGATGATATGAAGGAAATGAGCCTTCAGTGAGCTGGCTACTATGACCCTTCAAACAGACATGAAGTTGAAAATCCTTTCTTTTAAGCCCACTTCATTCCATATAAAAACAATGCAAGCTAATTTTCTAAGTAAAGGCCTCATATTCGTATTCATGAAAATTCCCACAACCTGACACTGAGATAACACATCAGGTTTTCTAATTGTGCAATTTTGCTCTTTTCACAACTTCAGTTCCTTTTTCAGTTTTCAAAATCTCCTGATTCTCACAGGATTGAAAATAATCAAGAACTTCTTCTTAGAATTTCCTTATTTTCCCTAAAAGGGCCTTTACGCCCTGTTCAAGGGAATCTCAGTTACAACTGTTTGCTGATGTGAGTAGTCTCAGGCACTGTAAAGGTTGCAGGAGTGCAGATGGAGCAGCTTGGAAGGATCCAGTGCAGGGATATTTTGTTTACATGAGCAGTCACTGCTGATCTCTACCCCCTGCCAAGTAAGCCAAGATTACTGAAATCTTCTAACTGGTATTTAAGCATATTGCCATACATGCTGTTCTGCATGTGGCTTGAAAAATACCAGGACACAAATGTGGTCTAGTCACAAAATATATTTTTTTTATTCTCCTTTTGACATGAGATCAAGGGCACTCTACCAATCTTGTCATGGTGTTCAACCTTAAATCAGTGAGACCATAGCACGTTGTGATTTTCTTTTGCTTTACAATAATCTTGTCAGGGTGTTCAACCTTAAATCAGTGAGACCATAGCACGTTGTGATTTTCTTTTGCTTTACAATGTAAGTCTACTACCAGTTCATTTTTTCATCATTAGGATTCAATCCTTTTATTTAAAGAAAATGACTGGGACAGAGATAGATATGAGACATGCTTTCAACAGTATATTCAGAAAAAACCAGAACTGAAATGTCACAACTAGCAATTCATGCTGAGCCTTCCACAAATAGCAGCTCAAGCGTTTAACCTGGCTAAAAACTTCAGCTTGCTCTATTTATGTTCTTACCGCACATCCTTCAGTGAGAGGCACACAACTTGATAACTTGTGGTTATAAAAGGTTCTCAGCCTTCCGTTAGCTTTTATTTTTAGCCCCTCACTGTCAGGACCTCAGGGAGTGCAGAGGGAGGGCAGTGGCTCCCCAGGCATGGCAGCGGCTCCTGGGGTTCCCGGGGGACTGTGGGACCACGGGGAGGAGCAGCCTGTGCCCAGGGCACTGCTGCACTGAGGCAGGTAGCAGGAGGCACTGGGTACACAGAGCTCAAAAATGAAGGCTCCTTCTTTGATTGTTACTTTTTTTGAACTGATACCTTATAATTTCATCTTCTCCCCACCAAAGTCCATCAGAAATAATCATTATTCCTGTTATCCCAGATGGTGTCAGTGGATCCTCAGGAGTGTGCAGAAACCCCACTGCCACTGCCAGGAGAGTGGAAAATCCTTCCATGACAGTCAGCATATCTGATGTTGTTCCTTCTTTTGTGTTTTACACAAGGAACGTGGAGTCCACTTCCTCAGGAAGAAGACACGCTGTATTTATAAATGCTGTCACTGACAGGGGTGTTGTTATTCTGACTCACCAGCACTGACTGGGTCACTTGGAAACAGAAATGCCAGTTTTCCCCTGGACTCCAGCACCCGCTGTAGATCAGAACTGAAGTTGGCTCATTTCAGCATTGTCATTGCCCTAAACAGCACAGTGACAAAATTAAGCCGTTGGAAGTGACTTTCTAATTTCTTGGAATGTTTTTTTTTTTTTTTTAATACAACACTTGTAAGACTTTTGTGCCCCAAAATGTTTCTGTGTTACTATTGTGACCTCTGATTTCATGTTATAATACAGAGAAGTATATAGGCCATCTGAGATAAAAACCTAAAAATTAATAACCAGCCAAACCAAACTGGTCCTCAGGTTTGAAATAAACATTACCCCCAGCCAGCCATATTACTGACATTTTAATCTGCAGCATAATGTTAGTACTTAACATTGCAGCACCCTCTGATAAGCTTTTCTCCCCAAGGCAGCACACTAATTCCTGAAGGGTGGGCGGTTCTGCAACCGCATTAGATACTCTTCTCAGGAAATTTCCCCTGGCTACCCTAACCTTTACAAGTTACCTTTTACACTGAAGTATCTCAATGGTCAGTGACAGTGCATCCTCAAGGGTGTGCAGAAACCCCACTGCCACTGCCAGGAGAGTGGAAAATCCTTCCATGACAGTCAGCATATCTGATGTTGTTCCTTCTTTTGTGTTTTACACAAGGAACGTGGAGTCCATTTCCTCAGGAAGAAGACACGCTATATTGTATTATTATGCTATATTGCAATATCGTGTTGTGTCTTATGTTACTCTAGATGTAGTACCAATGGCTCTTGCCAGGAAGAAACTACTGAAACACAAGAGCTATATTGAGTATTCTGAGATCCATTATGTTTTAAAATAGAGTAAAGTTAAATATTTATTTCCCACCTATTGATACATTTTGAGACCATTTTAAGTGTCTGTGGTTGCTGTGCTTGTGTTGGAAAAGCACACCGTTCCTGCCCCTTACTTTTGTGGGAAAACTCCCTCAACAGCAGCACTGATGACTCCACGTGCACTCGGCCTCCTACTCTCCCCACTATTTGTAGGACTCCAAACATCCACTGAAAACATTAAAACTAAAAAGCCCCCCAGCTTATTGATTGGAACGTTGAGACACAGCACTGATGCTGTGTCAGCACTGCCCAGGAGCAGCCAAAACATTGGTGTGTTATCAACACCTTTGCAACTCCCAGTGCACAGCATGGCACTGGCAGGGCTGCTATGGGATGATGAATTCCATCTCAGCCGCTACTTTTTCCCCATTTATTCAGACATTAAATTCTGCCTGCTGAAATTAGGTTAACTCAAAACTGGTTCAACATGTGAAAATGTCGTGTTAAAAGTCTGGCAAAACTTTTAAGCTACTCGTTTTTCCTCCTTCAGATGCCTCTACTACGAATCATTGTATTCCTGGTCATAGAATTAATAAAACTTACACTTCACAGGGAGTGAGAAATGAAAAAGCAACAAGAAAACTATTCATTCTCTAGGTTGATGTTTTTCCTCAAGTAATTTCCTGTAAAGAATAATGGCAAAGAGTATATACAACACACGTTGGTGTTGCAAAAAATCAGAGAGGGTTTTTGAACTTTGAAGTAATGCTCATAGGTCATGTGTGGTTTGGAGTAACGCAATCACCCAAAATGCATGCAGAGCAAAAAAATGCCATCAAGACAACAACTATTTTTATGTTAACCCTCAACAGCACATGGTAACCAAACCATAATTGTTTTTCTGAGCCAAAGAAATCCATTTGTATATGACTTTATCAACCAGACTTTTCAAGCAGGGCCATTCATTCAAGGAGCCACTCCTTCCTTACTTATTGTTTCTTAACATAATAAGCGATCAAAAAGGTTTAGCATTTATTATCTACATGCATCTAAATATCTATTCCTAATGACTAAATTTAAAATTCAAATACTTGCAATAGGGAAGAAAACACAGAAAGAAATGTGTACCGTATCAGTTTGAAGTAATTTATAAATCCACCCTGAAAACGTTATGAAAGCAAAAGAAGCAAGAAGTGTAAATCAGGAAATAGCTGCTAATAGGAAAGGAAATTTAAAACCCGATTTTGCAGTAAAATACTATGTGAAACTGGCCCACTGGTATTTAAATGTTTATAACAGATTAGGTAACAGTCTAAAAAGTTATCAGGCTTTTCTTTGTATCCAAGCCCAGCTGATGCACTTCCCTCTTCCTCAAATAACTTTAGGTCCACTAACAGCTAAAATATCTGTATCCCTGTCGCTGTGGAGCCAATGTGAAAAGGCTTCATTCAGCTGAAGGCAGAAAGAAATAAGCACCCTAAAAGAAATGTTCAAAAGCTTTCAGGTCATATTACAACTTAGCAAAACTTAATTGTGGCCAGGCAAAGAGAAGCATCTTTTACAATACTGTCAGTATTGTAGATACTATAGGCTGTGGATGTTGCCATTAACCATATTTTATTAAACCAGGAGCAAGAAATGGTTCAACCAATGCACAATTTTTTCAGTGGTGAAATACATATTTTACAGGACATAGAACATTTTATATGTTTTCTAGGACATAAATGTCAACCTAGCTTTTTTTATTACACTGGCTGAATTTATTTAATGAGCTGTCCTACAGTGGAGGCCAGCCCTGCATTTTTCACTTGCTTCTGCAGGGAATTTCAGCAGTTAGCAAGTAAGCCCAGGTCTAATCTGCTTCCATCTGCAATCATTTGAAAAATTATGCTTGGCAAACAGCTCTGCATAGCCTTGCCATCAGACGGAGACTGATTCCTCACACCAAGAGACTGAGCAGGCTGAGAAGTGCATCTATATCACCTACAGCGAACAACCAGTTCTTTTTATTCTGAAAACTCTGCGACTATGGCTGGACCAGCTCTGGGAAAACTGTTTTTCCCACACTGTAAAGGATGGAGTAACAATTGTCAGAGGAGGCTTAAGGTGGCTCTTCCTCACCGAGTCTTTCCCCGGGCCAAACAGCTGGGTGTCAAAGAGCCTTTGGTTACTGAGGGTAACCCTGGGTGCCTCCAGGGTAAATTCCTCATTCATGTCCCATAATCCTGGCAGAGGAGAGATGCCTTTCTAGTACCCGCGAACAGCTGCCTGGAAGGTTTCAGCTCCCTACCAGGCAGACCGAAACGCTACTGCCAAACGATTACCTGCCACCCAGGGGACAGCAGTGACAAGAACACCCGACTGCTTCACGAAGCAGCGACCAGAGATGATAAAACATAATTTTCTGCGCGGTATGTCCAGGGGCCGGGCAGCCTTGCTGCAGCCAATGCATCGGCGGGGCCCGTGTGCTGCAGCCAGCCCCGGCCTCAGACCACCCCGAAGTTTGGGGGAAAACCCCTCACTCCAGGGGTCTTCACTTATCTCCTTTTCAACCCCCACACAGCGTTTCGGTTGAGACCCTGTCAAGCCTGCCCGTTCACAGTATCTCCTGCCCCGCTGCCCTACCCCTGCACACGCACACGCTTCATGCCCCAGTTTCGGAGAGCCTGTGCCCGCCGGGGTGAGCGGCGGGGAGCGCGGCGCTGCCTGCGCATTACACTGCTCTAACAACGCNGCGGGCGGGGGAAGGTCTGCGGCGCCTGCGGGCGCCTGTACCCACAGGAACAGCCTGGAGCAGGCGCGCTGAGGGCTGCGGGGTGCCGGTTCAGCGGGTTGGCAGCCTGGCCCCAGCGCCAAGGCCCTTCCCAGAGGTTGCTCCCCGCCCGCTGGCTGCCCCTGCAGTGAGCCCGCTGAGGGCGAACCGCCTCGGCGCTGCCGCCTTGGCAAAGCTTGTAGTTCGTCTCGCCATTCTTGAGTGGCAAAGCAGCAGAAATAAACTCCATTTCTCAATATGGAAAGATAATACTGGAGGAGGTCATGGAATGTTTTGAATTTACCCCAAATTCCGCAGCCATGAACATTTGTTTTCTTGCACAGTGCCCTCCTAATCAACTCCCAAAGTGGCTGCTATTGGGGCGGCTGGAATTTCCCCGTGTAACTGATACACGAGGTGACATTAAGCTCATTGCCACTACCTGTAGTTAATGCCCTGATGCTGGTGGGGTGTGGGGCGACACGCATCATTAGGAGAAAGGACCCAGTCCTGCATATTCAAGCACTGATGCAAATATGAGCTGAACTTCCTACCAAGCAGCTGACTTTTCATGTTTTATTATTTGAGGTTTGCATTATCCTCCAGATGAAACAATGAAGAAAGTACTGTCAGGAGGTCTGTATGTCTACCCTGACCCTAAGTATAATTTATTTACTACCATTCCTCTTGGCTTGCTACCAAATTCCACAATTTATCATCAAAATATAACACAAAATATATCAAGTACTCCAATGGTTCCCTATATAGTTGCTTTGGGGCTCTTCATTATTTCATACATACCTATATCTGCAGAGAGCAGGAACTTCAAGATGAAAGCTAACTTGGCACAGTTAGAACATTTCTAACTATGCTTTATCCCTGCTAATAAAGCCACTATAGTAAATTAAATTAAAAATACTTTAAGTAGGAACTTTACATTAACCTTTGTTCTTAGTTTGTCCTTATAAAACTGGCAAGGGGTTGGCAGGGATTTTTGTGTATAAAAAGAAAAGCCACTTAGCACTGAATTTATAATTTTGACTAGATTCTATGGATAAGCCAAATATTTTCAAGATTCATGTTCAAAAATGAAACTAGAATTCTTGTAAAATGAAACATCGGTATTGACAAATATTCAAGAGGCCAAAGGAAAATCACAAACCGTGGGGTCTGGACTATCTCACTGGTAACCTTGGGAGACCTTGTCCTTTAGTACCAGAGAGTAAGAAAGTCAGAGATGAAACACTTGCATGCCTTGCATGCCTTGTGGAAGGTAAGAGCATCTGCTTCTTGAAGGCTATTGACCGAGGACATGACCTTTTCAAAGCAGAGGTGGCAATAAATTAAGGGGGATGCCATAAAGAAGGGCACACAGATGCAAACCTGGTAGAAAAGGGACAAGAGAGACAATGACAAAACCCCAAAGTGTCAGGTTACTGACTGATGGGCCATTGAAGAGCTTTGGAGAGGGTCACCTGGAGTTTGTAACCGATAAGAAGGGGCTAACAAGAACAGGAGGGTTTGGGATATTTGAGGGGGACTCTACAAAACTTTGGAAGGAATAATTAGGGCAAGGGGATTGTGAAGGAGCAAAGGGGAGGGAATAATTAGAGGAGGGGGATCTGGAAGGAGCAGAGGGAGAATCCGACAGAAAAGGGTATAAAAAAGGTCAGTCGTGTGCAGAGTCTGGCCGAACACTTCCTACTCACCCTCACTTCTTATAAAACCTTTTTAAAGTGTCTCTCCGTGCAGTTTCCACTCTCCACACTGTGTGTGGGGCTGTAAGGAGCAAGTGCCAGCTGCTGGGGGGATCAGGGAGTGATCAGTGGGTGGGTGTTATTTGCTTGCAAGCATCAAGCTGGACCAGCTGGTCTGTACCTGGGTCTTCTGTGAGTCCTACGTGTAAGGGGCACAGATGAACTCAGCATCTTGTCTGTGGCCATCTGTGCAGCTGTCCCTGCTGGGCTCCTGTGCCTGCAAACAGGAAAGTAGCAGCTGCATCCCTCAGCCTGGGATGGGCAGAACAAGCTGGGCTTTAGCAGCCAGGCTGGAGGAACTCAGGTCCTGGTGCTGTGAGAAGCAGACGCTGTTTATAACATCCTCCACCACCGCCCTCATTTCTGTAAGGAGAAATTAACTGCATGTCTGCTTTCACTTATGGTTTCCCATCAGTGCATTTAACTCCCATATTCTCAGAAGAAAAAAGGAAGAAAGAATAAGCAGCAAACACTAATCACTTCAGAGAAGTTTCCTGTATAATTATTAATTTCCATTCAAAAAGCCTGATGGGAAAGAGCAGGAAATATCAGGCTTCATGTCACACTTCTGATTTATAACT
>VXBB01020602.1:740876-778930 GCA_013399915.1 Illadopsis cleaveri
TTTTTTTTTTTCTTTTTTTTTTTTTTTTTTTTTTTTAAGTAAATAAACACATTTGTCCAGAGCAGACTGCTGTTTGAACCTCCATCCTTGGAAAATGCAGAAAAGAATTCCAACAGAACTGGAGAAAATATTGAAAATATCCACTGATTAAGTTTTCTAAATGTTTTAAAAATAACCTGCCAGGCATGATGGTGAGAGAGGATATCTATGAAAATGGACCCTCAACTGTTAAATACGATTGTGTGAGTCTCATACTTAATGCAACCTCAATATTAACCCTACTCTACACAGGCCACACAGTTGACTTACAGCAGAAATACCAGAGAGCCAGCTGGAGTAAGAGTAACTCCACAGCTGGAGTAAGAGTAACACCACAGCCCTCACCTGATTTAACAGCTACCTTTGCCCCTGAGAAGGTGAGTCAGAGGGGCAGGCACGGGTCAGGCTGAGCTGGCATTGCTGCTGCTGGGTGTTGGCTACTGCTCTGCAAGAGTCACCCTGCAATCTTGGATTTGGGTTTTCTTGAAGTGGCTGCTCAGACCATGCAGGCAAGAGTTCATGGAGAAAGAGTTTAACCTGAAAAAGTTTCAAAGCAATTGAAAGACTCTAACTTCACAGCCAAGCTAAAGGGCAGTGTAACTGTGGCACGAAACTGGAACAACATACTTCAAAAGTCAAATGAAAGATGATGCTGGCACAGCAGGGTTACTTGTAACAGGCACCTGAGGCAACTGCCCTGTCCTCAACTGCCCCTGACAAAACTCAGTTGGGCCAAGACCACAGCCTTTTTTATCACTGAATTTATAGGTTTTATTCCCCCTCATATTATCATTGGTGGATTACATTCTTCTGTAATTCAGAAACCACATGGTAGTGGTTAAGAAAAGGATACTGTTTAACACTGCAGTAACCCAAAGCAGTAGTCTTTGAAGAACACCTGGACCTGTCAAAGCCTCAAACTTCTGGGGAAAATCACCTTGATAACTATAGAATTTGACTGATAGAAATACAGTTCTTGAGATGCATTTTATGCATACCACAGGGAAAAAACCAAACCACTTATGGAAAGACAGGTAGCAAGCAGTCATGTAGAATTATATTGTAGTCTGTTTTCTGTTCATAATTTTACTGCACTCAAACAATAATGTATCAGGCCAACTTTATGGCATTTGGTGGTGCCATTTTTTTTTTTTTTCCTTAAAGTACAGTACAAAGATCATCTGATCCAACCTTTCTTGGCAAAAGCACAGTTGAGACAAGATGGCCCAGCAATCTATTCAGCTAGATCTTGAAAGTCTGCAATGTTAGGGAAATCCACAACTTCCCTGGGAAGATTTTTTGAATGGCTGACTGATCTCTTTGTGAAAAAATTTCCCCATGTGTCCAATTGGAATTTCCTCAGGAATAACTTGTGCTCATTATCCCTTTTCTTTTCCATGTAACTTGTAAAAAGGGAGTCTCCATCTTCTCTTCAAACAGTGGAACATGGTGGTAAGGCTAAGCCTTCTTTTCTCAAGGCTGAACAAACCCAGTCCTCGCAGCCTTTTCCCCTGTCACAGACTTCCCAGTCTGTGGCTCTTCTCTGGACCTTCTCCAGCCTGTCCACATCTTTTCTGCACAGCAGGGACCAAAACTGAGCACATTATTCCAGTGTGGCCTGATGAGCACTGAGCAGAGTGGGATAATGACTTCTGGATCTCTGCTGGTGATGCCCTTGTGGATGCAGCCCAGCACCCCGTTGGCTTTCTTTGCCAGCACAGCACTGTTGGCTCATATTGATCTGACTGCCCACCTGGAGCCCCAGATCCCTTTCCACAGAGATGCTCCACACCTGGGTTATGTTTTCCCAGGTGCAAGACCATACACTTGCCCTTGCTGGACTTCATCAGATTCTTGTTAGCCACTCTTCAGCCTATCCAAATCTTCTGCAGGGTTGCTCTCTCTTCCAAAGTGTTCACTTTCTCAGTTTGGTATCATTGGGAAGCTTCATCGTGGTGCACTTGCTGCCATCTTCCCGACCACTTTATGAGGATATTAAACAGTGCTGGGCCAACATCGATCCCTGGGGGACCCACTCGTGCCATGCTGCCCATTTGGAAAGGAGGCATTTACCAGCACCCTCTGGCTGCTGCCTCTCAGCCAGTTCCCACAACCACCACAGAGCACTCAGCCACAGCACAGCCCATCTGTTTCTCCAGAGGGAGGCTGTGGGAAGCCATACTGAAAGCCTTGGAGAAATCCAGGAGGCAATGTCCACCACCCACCCCACATCAACCAAGCAGCTTACTTTGTCACAGAGGGTGACCGGGTTTGTCATGCTCAATTTGTCCTTAGTCAATCTATGTTGGCTTTTCCCAATCCAGTGCCTCATCTGACTTGTGATAGCTACCAAAAGGATTTGTTCCATAATTTCCCCAGGGACTGAGGCAAGATTGATGGGCCTAAAATTCCCTGGATCCACCTTTAAGCCTTTCTTGCGGATGGGAGTACATTAGCCTTTTTCAGTCTTCTGCCATTCCCTGACGTCCACAACTTCCCAAAGATGACGGAGAGCAGCCTTGCAATGTCAGGTCCTGTAATGGCTCACCCCCCACTCTTCCTTCACTGACACTGCTTGATCTGTGTTTACAGCAGCCTGGATTTTTGGTCTCAAGGCCAGGGGCCAGCAGTGCTGGTGCAGACAGAGGTGAAGGAACTGTTGAGAGCCTCTGCGTTTTCAGCATTACCAGTGACTAATTCTCCTCTCCCGTTTATCAATGGGACAGTATTTGCCTTCTGTTGCTGCTTGCTGTTTCTGTACCCAAAGAACTCTTTCTTGTATTTTTTGACATCTTGGCCAAATTCAATTGGAGTTGAGCCTTTTCTTTTCTAGCTGCATCTTTGTTCACCCTGGCAATGTCCACATAGTTCTCAGTGGGTATTTATCCAAATTTCCATTTCTGGTATGCTTTGCTTTTGAGTAAACTCAGAACCTCACAGTTAAGCCAAGGGGGCTCTTGCTCCTTCTACATCCCTTATCTTTAAAGGGGATGACTGTTTTTGTGCTTTCAGAAGAGCATTCTTGGAAAAGTCCCAGCACTCATTAGCTTCTTTACCCTCCAGGAAGCTTTTCCTGGAATCTGTCCCTTCTTGAAAAAAATTGACACTGCAGTGATTTCAGACATGGCTGCAGGTGTTTTCCAGATTCACTATCTGCCTCTGTGAACAAGCGAAAATGTGAAGCTACCGATTTTTCACAGTGCCTTTTAAGACTTCTGAGAGCAGAAGCAAAGCTTGCACATGTCCTTAGGTATATGCCCAGCCCCTCAGCAGCGTAGGGACAGCATTTGATACAGCTCCTACTCTTTTGGCTAACTGGCTACAGCCCAGAAAGGCACTGGTCTCCTGCCCATGCCTCTTCAAAAGACACAGTAAAGCCTGGCTGTCTGAGAGCAATTCCAAGTTACAGAATCACATCAGAGAGGAATTCTCTCCCATCCAAAGCTTTGTTTGCAGACACAGCTCAAGGCATGACTTTTTTTGTTACCTACATAGGTAAGGCTGGCCAAGGAAATAGCAGTCATGAAAAACAAACTGTGGCAGCCTTTGTCAGAACAGCCTCTGAAAAAACCCACCTCAGAAACAACGTATTTGGTTTATACTTCACCAGGTATTTGAAATAAGGAATCACTTGAAGTCAGAATCTGTTGAACAGCTAATTGGAAATACTGTTAGTCAGGACTTGCTATCTGTGAGGAAACAGGGAACCACCTCATACCAGTCAGTTTTGAGTTCATTGTGGCAATCTGGTTCCAAGTGATCCATGACTTATCCTCTGCCATGGACTGAATTAAAAATACTGAGCCAAGTTAAGGGACCACTTAATGCTACAAGTAAGACAGAAAATGTGTTTGTTTATAACTGCAGATGGTCCTGAGCATGTTTCTGTACTGAAAGTATTGTATGAATTCCTGAAACCGTGAATTTCATGCTAGGAGTTTTAAGTGCACTTTTCAGAATACACCAACATAAAAGACATCACAGTTTCAGTTTAAAAACCAGTTTTCAGTGAACAAGAAACCTTCAGCTTGGTACAAATAGCCAGAAATTAAAACAGCAGAAGTTCAGTAATTTCCTCAACTGAAGGGGCCCACTACGAAAAACAGAATTTAGTAATTCAACCAAGTTTCAACAGGAACCCATGAATCATTAATAACATGATACAGAACACAGGCAACAGTAATTCCCACCCCTCACCCATGAAGAAACAGAAATCACTCCACCTTGCTCCCAACATCCATCCAAACTAACAGCAGTTCTGTCAGTCCTGCAACGAGCAAAATCCATTGTGTTGCCACATTACTTTCAAGCTAAGAACTATCAGTCACGCAGTCCTTCCTGCTCCTTCCCCCCCAGATTCGTTTGGCTGAAGTTCTTTGTTCTTAAATGAAGTAATTCACTCAGAATTTTAACAGAAAAATACTTTTAGCAGAGTATTTTAAGAAGCAATTAAAATTTTCAGGATTTTTTTCCTTCCAGTTACAGCAGAACAACAAAGAAATCTTTTAGTACTGGCCTGAAAAACCAGAACTGCTCATTTTTACTCAGTGGTCACCAGGAGGAGACTCACAGGTACAAGTGTCTGTGAGAGACCTGCAATTTTTAACAGCTGCAATCTTGACTGGCAACCTAGTTGAGTTAAAGGCACAACAACTAATAGATGAAGGTCTGCTTAAACCATGTACTCTGATGTCTGCACTTTTCAGAAGCCTTATTCACAGGAAAAATCCCATGGCTAGGAACTATTAATAGGGCAGTTTCAACCGAGATACAATTCAGTTACAACACAACAGTACTAGCAATATTTCTATAAATTTTGAAATGCTTTTAATATGTACATTCTTAGTAAATATTAAAGTAGTGCTCTTCTCTTGCACTTTTTTCTTTAGACTTCTAAAAGGGCACCAGAAATACAGTTTTCAACCCCCCTCCAAACCAATGCACAGTTACCTTTGTAACAAGCACATATGAATTCTGTACACCTTTCCCTCCCCACAAAAGAAATAAAAATATGCCATGACTATCCATTACACATCATCACAAATTTAAATTACACATACAAATAATTCCAGAGTATTTAGAAAAAAACAACATATTGGATTTATGAAACCATTCCATGCATTCAACAACAGAAAAAAGAAAAAAGAAAAAAAATTATTAAGTTTCTTTAAAATGGTGGGTTTTGCACTATCCTAGTACCAAAGTCTGGATTCAGTGTATCATTAAGACTAACCACTGCTTGAATCATAGAAACATGACAGTACATAGATAACCAAGTTTCTATTTATAGACAATATGATATAGTTACTACCTCTTCAATGAATGTCAAATAAAGCAAGTTTTGCTTTCTAAGACATTGAAACTGCACATTAAGAAAACAGTAAGAGGTGCTGCTAAATAGGTAACAACATTTTGAAAGGAAGGCTGTGTATTTATTTATATGACCCTGCTTAGCAGTAGCAGTTAGTTAGCAGGGTTCCTATGTTTTAGCTAGTTTGTTTCTTTTTCCAGAATGACAAGCTATTTGACTAACCCAGAAATATCACTGATTTTATTTTCAAGAGGAAAAAAAAGAATTTATGCAGTGAAAGTCCTTGGGGGCAGTCTCTTTCATTACATAAAATCTTTGTAATTTCTGTAAAAGAGGTTTGTAGAACACAGAGATTGGAAACAGATTTCAGACATACATTAAAAACCTGAATTCAAAGGGTATTTTTTAACCTTTACTATGAAGACAAGTAAAATTATAATATTATTTACGTGCAAAGGACTCTGCATGATTTCATAATATCCTATTTTTCATGTTTACCTTAAGATGCTCCTTGAAAAGCTGTACTTCAGTTCTAAATTTATTTTACATGAATCATGACAAACATCACTCTTAAACATTACTCCCTCCCAGTAAATAAATCAATACTGTCAATATGCTCAATTTATTTTAACAGGTCAATTTAGAGTGTCATGTTCCTGATATACAGGAGTTAATACCTGTGCAAGTTAGTATCCATTTATTAGGAAAGCTCTCCATTAGCAGGTGCATTTTCAGTACAATTAAACCAAACTTGCTGCATTATCTGTTCTTGCCTTGCAATACTGTCAAACAGCAGTTGAGTACAGTAAGAGCACAAGATTGTTGATTGGTACCACGTTACAACTGTTAACAATTCTGTTTGTGCCACAAAACCAGAAGTCAATCATTTGAAAAGAATCCTGACTCTTCAACTGAACTCACCAGGTGATGTTAAATACCATCCTTAGCAAACCAATTTTTGTAAAGGCTATTTACAGTGTACATGGCTGAGCATGTACCTTACAGACACAAACACATCTCCAGTTCAATAACACATCATTACAGTGCCTGAAAATGACAACACATCTTCAATGCCATTTTAATTAACAGTTTCCAGCAGGAAATGGTCTTTATTTTACAACTGCTTTACTTGCATAATTTTTATTTTTTTTTAATATAAAAACACTAATTCCTGTCCAGAAGTCTAGACACATTCTACATACTACAGGTTAAGGCAGTAAAAAAATGTGTTCCTGATAACTGTTTTTGTCAATTAAAGCTGTCTGAAGCTACTCCAGTTCTCCAACAGATCTTTGAAATCCAAATAATTTGTGAAAAATTCAATTTGCTTTGTTCAGAGTTTTAGTAATATAGACAACAGAATTGGGTACAGTAACTCAACAATTGTTAGGAGAAGGGAAAGTTTGATTTCAGTTCATTTCATGAGTTTAGAAGTTGAAAGAATACAGTTTTTAGATGGGATCCTGAATCAACCAAGAACTGTAGGGAATGAAAAAGAAAACCAATTTTATGCACATTACTGCATTCTTAAAAATATACTGTTATCTTCAATAATTCAAGTAAGGTAATAGACATTGTAAAAAATAACTTCATGAACCATACTCAAGTTTCAAATCACATTCTCAAACTTTTAACCCAAAGCAGTTTTATTGTGTTAACTTCATATAATAAACCGTGAAGGTCTGACTGTACAAATGGTTAATGATTTGCACTTGTGATTCCTGCAACAGCTAGCAGATTTGCTAACCAATTTACTGCAAAGATATGGCAGATTATGTATTTAATCAAAGCACTTTGATTTAGGCATGAAACAAATTCAAATGGTTGACATTCTGTGCTTCTAATGCATCACTCATAAGAGAGGCAAGAAACACCCACTATTGTACAGATGATTATTTTTACAGAAAACCCTTCCTTGAAATTAATCCTTTATCCGGAGCTGTAGATGAGAGTATAATCTGTTGTAAACAGGGCACTGTGTTGTAAAAACAGTTTTTTTTAATTAAGATCTCTCTCCAAAAGTTGGAAAAACAGATTCTTCAGAATGTCTTTCAAATGTAGCATGTTCTGTTTGCTATATCATAAAGTTACTTTCATTTGATTCCTTTTTAAAGATGTTTGTGTTCACAGCAGTTCTGTTTTTAAAAATTGTTTGAAATTTATATAAAATTCTGTACATGTTCACAAATTATTGCATAAACAGCATAATCTTCATGACAATATTCAGCAACACATGTCCATCTCAGGAAGTTCACGTTTCCCTTCTTGCTTTTTTCTTCTTTTTAACTTGTTTGGGAGATTCCCAGCTTTCTTCAGACTTTGCTAAAAAACAAAACATAATTGTAGCATTAGCACTGAGAACATTTACACAGCACTGGCTTTTAAAATCCTGGATAATACACACTGTATTATTGGGAAGTGATTCAGATCAATCAACTGGAAGTTTTATTCACCTGCTTCAAATGATAATAACTTGAAATGCATCTAAAGCAATGCTTGCCAATTTCACCCTACTTTTTTACCCGCAAATACTTAGAGTGTTACACAAAGGTAATTCATTTTGCAAATGTGTTATTTACAGTAGAGTCGTTGTTATTTTCTGGCCTACTAGAAATAATGTACATGTACAAAATTGATATTATTTTACCAGATTACACTGCTCTTAACCACTACATATGTGACATGTCAGAAGTTAACACTTCCAATAAAAGTATTGAACTATGTAAAAATGTGGTTACATGGAATCCATAATCTAATGCAGAAGCACAACATTCTTAGTAAAACAGACTGCTTTACAACATGCTGGCTGCCAAAAGTGGTAAAAAGGGTTAAGTATTGTACATACTGGACCAAAGAGATGTTCTTCCAATTGCTGAGGCATGCATCTATCAACAAAGATTTCGTATTTTAGAACCAGAAAAAGAAGTTCTAAGTTGATACATTGACTTGAAATATTCCATTGTTTCATGTATTCAAAACCATGAAGCCAATTAATGCAGCTGAATGAGATTTTGTAATTATAGAGTTATCATGTTTCTTCTGCAGTCATTAAAAACTAATTTAGTATTTCAACACTTAGCCAGCAACTAATTACAGATTTTGAGTTTTTATTAACTTTATTAAAGAATCAATCAAAACAACTTTTTTTTTCAAGCAATACCCTTCATATCCTCACTTCCCTTCTAAATTTCCTGTTTTCCTGTGTGAGTACTTTTGTCAAGTACTTCAATGCTTGTGAGTACAAACACTTTTGTCAAGTACAACAGAGGGTACATTTGACATTTCTGGGCACAGCATTATTTTCAAAAAACAATATACCTTCAGCAATTAAGCCTCATCTATGTGGTATCAGACTACAAAAAAACCCCACCCAATACCTTTCTACTCCCAAATAAGCAACTGTTTTCCCCTATGATTACATGGAAGCATATGGAAAGAAAAAGTTAATGAGCTAAATTGAGAAATCAGAACACCTCAGTAGGCTGAAAATTGAATTATTTGTATTTTCCCCCAAATATCTGGTAGTTAAATATTCTGTCAACTGCAGTATCAGTAACCATCTGTCCTCCACTGAAGACTTGCAAGCAGCCCTTTGAAACAGTGTTGGCAGAACTCCTTAATCATAGCATGGAGCTCCAGTCCGAATGGAGATGAGTCCATCCAAATGTCTGTTAAGCACTGGACAAGCCCAACAGACATTTTCAGTCATCAAAGCACATGAAGCCAATTTTTCCTCACAATGAAAATATATCAAGGTGTTTTTAACTTGAAGGAAGTTAAAAATATGGCAAGATGTATAAATAAGACACACAATGATCTGATACGGCACTTTCAAATCAAACCCCAGGGCAAAGCGTTGTCTACACTCTATGGGGAAAAAGTACATCCTAACTTCAAACAAATAAACTGCACTGAGAGATACTTACTCTGTGGAGGAGGCACACTGTTTTGCTTAATATTGGGACTAGAAACATCTGTCTCTTGCAGCATCTGTGGCACTTGGGAAGCGATCTTGTCAGAATTGCTCTCTGATACAATTACAGATGGCTCAGTAGAAACAGCAAGCAAAGGAGCCTCCTCAGACTATTTGAGAAACAAAAACAAGAGTTTCCAGAAGTTTTTTGAGTAATACAAAAGTAAAAACTCTTATATGGTGTTATTTCAGCCGTACACTTAGCAGCTGCTGAGAAGAAGGCATTGAAAAATTAAGCCAATGTTAAAATCGTTACAAATTTTAAATTGAGGCTGTAATACTATGGCTGCCATCTAGTGCCAAAAGTTTTAATTGAATACAAGCAAAGATAAACAACACTAATCCTTAAAATACAGCACATGCAAAGAAAAGGAGACCAATCTATAAACCACCAAGACCCTAAAAAGTTTCTAGAATATTCAGAGATGTAAAACAGTTACACATATGCATTTGGTTGCAAGGTAAGCAGGCAAGTTAAATAGGACCAAATATATAACTCAAACCCCAAACAAACAAAAAGCATCTCCAGTCATTACTATAAACTGCTCAAAACACTGTATGCTTATAGAATAACAAATATTGGTGAGAGCAGTCAGCAAGTATTTCAGTAGAACTTACTGCAGAAATAGCTGCCAAGTAAAAGGTATTTGTAGTATTTTTCTTTTAATTATCTAGTTGATTCTGAAAGGTCCCACTGCAAAGACAAAATGCAACTGTACCCTAGTGTGTAGCACTTATTGTAATTAAAATCACAGCAAAACAGGAAAAAAAACCATTTTGACATTCCAATAGGAAAGTCAGAACATAAAAAACCGTAAGATCCCACAGTAAGTCACCAAAAGACAAAAGGCTTAAAAAAAGAATGTATTAGAACACAGTGTCTCAGCCAAGCAATAAACCCCAAACTTTAAGATGTTATTAAGAAATCATAAATGTAGTTGTGTTACAACAGCCAAGACCTGGAACTGTGAAAACCAAATAGTGAGGTCTACATCCCTGGATGCAGATGTACAGATCCTACACCATAGTCACTAGTTCGTACTGCTTCCATCACTATAATGTAAGCATCTCAAAAATTCAGTCAGAACATTCAAGAGAGCAAAAAGATACAAATTTCTTTTTTAATTGTATCAAACTAAGCAAGAAATTAAATAGCTTTAATTGAAAAAACCCAACACATGAATTTGAAATACAGCAGTTGTCTAACCTTTCGTGAATGGTTTGCTGTGTTCCTACACATCAACTGAAACAAGGTTTTTTTATATCCATAATTGCAGTATTTCTCTCAATCTACTGAAAAATTAGTAATCTCAAGTATTTTTTATACATCAACCATGCTGATAAAATGAACTCCCATCCAACAGGAATTCTAAGCTTAGCCAATTATAATGTTGTCTAATAGTTAATAATCATCAGCTACATAAATAAATGAACTTAAACTGTGATTTCTAAAATTGGAGGAGGATATAAAGCTTCTAGTGCAAGGTAATCAATTCAGGTAACAACTGGTATCACAGTTTTGTTAGGACAGCCACACTTGACCAGCAGGTAAAGCAACTCAATTAAGATTTTAATAGCTCAGCTGTCTCAGGTTGACTAAGAAACATGTTGCAGCTTGAGCGTTACAGCATGCAGTATTACTGCAAATGTAATGACTCAAATACATACAGCACTATCTGGACATTTTTCCAAATACTTCTGTCTGAATTTTGGATACAGGAAAGAGGGTAGTGATGAAAACATTAAAAAACGGGTACTACTCTTTGCTAGGATAGTCTCTGCTAATTCAGAAAGGAGGCCTGAAACAACAAATAAAGCCTATTTGATCATATAAGTAGTTATATGCATAATTCTATGATTTAGTAATGAGGTAGTGACTTGTCAAACTGTTACTTCTTTTTCCAAGTATCTCTCTTCATTTAGAACTTGTGCCTGCTGATAAAATGCAAAAGGTTTCAATGCAGCCCCCAATGTACAGCATGGGGGAAATACTATCACCAGATACTGTGATGTGAAACACAACATTTACCATTCAGCTGTTTCTGAAGATATCCTGAATAATAACTTGTTTGCACTCAGTTTATTTTCCCCTATATTTCATTCTCATGTTTTGGAGCATCTGCTTAAGACTAAACTACCTACCTTGGAAACTCAAGTCATCCATTTCACACATCAGTCACAGACTGTTTCTAAAACTTTCTACAACAGCCAAGTCAAACAATATTGGAAGGCATCTCTGCATGTGTGAAATTACAATGAAGCCAAATTTGATGTCAAGGAGACTTGATAAAGGCTGACAGACCATCTGCATGTCAGATACAACAATTCACAAGTTGTGCTTTATCACCTCCAGTTGCAGAGAACGTTAGTAATGATTTTGTTTGTCCTTTGCCCCCACACCAAGTTTAATACAGAACATGTCCTGTTTCACAGTTACCACTTACACGGCTACACAGACACATACATGAATGGACTCAATTTCAGATTCAAGAGTAACAGAAGCCCTCAAGCCCCTCAAAAACTGCAGTGTAGGTCTATATGAGATGCTGATGCCATCAAATCACCTAGTAAGTTGGGTGTGATTATAAACAGTAAAGCACTGAGAAAAGTCTACTGAAACTGGGCTTGTATTTTGGCAGTGCTGACAGCTTGTGAGAAAAAAAAATTAACTGCAGATATTTTTCAAATCAATTTAGATTTCTGAACAGCAGAAGCTATAGTCTTTCAGGATACACTATAATGCCTTTTTCTAGAAGTCAAAAACCTGCCACCTTGATGTCACATTCCAAGTTTTCTGTCTACACATTTTCAGCTAAAGCCTCTAAAATAAAACAAAAACTCGCACTTCCAGAAATAAAGCCACTTGCATACACAGGCAGATGTCTTTTCAAGTACAGCTTCAAAAAAACCATCACAAAACCCAACAATACACTAGTCAGACAGAATAGGCAGCTGTTGTCAGCCTTGATTAAAGGTTGAACTGAACTATCAGTTGTAGTAAATAACTGTAGTAAAGCTCTACTTTGATGCAGAGTATTTAGAGTAAGCCTTAAGTACGTCTGAATGTGCTTTTCAAGATATTTTCAACCAAAAACATACTTCTGTACTTTTTATTTGGTGACTTGCAGCCTCTTGTAAAATACTTCATTCTAATGTTTTGACTCTTAAGACCTCATTAGTTTTGTGAAACTAATGCTTAGCAATTAGCAATTAAAACTCAGTATTCTGACATATAATCAAACTGCCGTGTCACTAGTGTTGTTCACTCTTTATGGAAGTAAAAAACAAAAATCAAAGCCACTAGAAATATTAAATATTTTACACCTTCCTAGAGTGTGATGCTTCGTAGGGTAGCAGTATCTAAGAAAGCTGCTCTTTGAAGAAAGATTGAAAGAGAATTTGTATTCTCTAGAATATGTTTCAACTGTGCACTGAGGCAAATAGTCTGTGAATTGGTTCAAATAAAACCTTTTCTTATTCAATCATTAACCTCAGTACAGTTATCAAAAATCAATTTTGGACTGCATTTAAGTCAGAATACATTAAGTTAGCAACACTTCATTCTGTTGCAACATAACAACAGAATATGCCACTAGTCTTGTGCTCAGACCTATTAGTTCTTAGGTTTCTACATTTTCAAGTTTTAAACCATTGCTTGAATATTCAAACAAGAAAGTAACTTGACAGTTAAGAAAGTGACTACTGATTTGGAAGACATTACTTTTCAGCATAGACATACTTTTTAAAACTCATAACTGACCTCTACCTAAAATTCAACTGTTCAATTACCTTTATATTCATAAACATACAGCTTGAAACAGTATTCTTACTGTAACTTTATCTACACAAATTAATGTGTCAAATGACTTGAGCACTTCAAATCAAATTGTAACATAAATCAAATTTTGCATCCCTACCTTAGCTGGTTCACTAGTACTTATGGTCTTCAAAGAAAAAGTTCTTTCCTGCTGTGCTTGAACTTTTGAGGTATCCGCCTGAAATTGCTCTCCAGCTTCTCTATCCAGTTCTTCAGCATCCTACAAAAAAGGGAGTGGGAGGGGAAAAAAGAAGAGCCTGTGTTTGCAGTCAAGTTCTGACTCTTCTCCCTTGTGAATGAGTTTTGTCACCATCTTCTATAATCAATAATCAGCTTCTGTAACTCAGAAAATCTATCAAAAAAAAAATTTTTTTGAAGTAGTGGGCTCACACTATCCTATGCCAACACTCAAAATGTATAGAACAACATAATCAAAAAATGCCCATAGAATCCAATAAAGCCTAGAAAGCCTCAAGCAATTCACTAACAAAAATCCCAATCTCAGAATGAACTCCACTTCGCACTCCTGTTAAATTGTAAGAATGTGAAATCAAAATGAATTTACTCTAAACACTTTGAAAAAGTATCACAGTGACACTTGACTACTGTCAGTTCTGTGCTTTTTTACAAGTTTCAAAATGCAAGCTGTATAGTTTTCTATCCTTATTATGCTTTAGTATTTTTGCAACCCAGTTTAGTTTGCCTGTGAAGTAAACCTCAGTACAGAAATTGAAAATATATCCAAAGTATCCAAGAGTCTCAACCTTTACTCCTTAGACCATCTAAAGTGGAAAGTTTTAATTTTAAATGTGGAATTGGAGTAGTTGCACTTGTTAGTGGCACTAGAAGAATCCTGTGATTGTGAAGAGGTTTCTGAGTTTAAACTGGAAACACTGTTCCTTCACTCATTTCCTTAAGGAAATGCAGTCACAGCCTAAGCCTGTTGATTCCTGACAGGAAGGAACACATACTGGCCTACTCCAAGTTCTTCAGTTAGCTTCTACCGCCTTGACAAACACTGAAGTCAACAAATGAGTATGAACATTTAAGTACAATCAATGAGAAGGATGAAAATGTTTAAATGAATGTGTTCCATTTTCAGAAATTTGTGTATTTTAACTGAGTTTGAAGTAGGACTGGCAAGTTAAATTACTAAACTGTTATAACAAGGGTAGCTTCTGTGATGTATTAGCAGTTCAGTCTGCTCTTATCACGCAAAATTCCCAATTCTACACAAAAAATTTAATACAGGTAAGTTCTTATCTGTAAACTGATGGCTTCATAGACTGATGGACTGAAAGAAAAAGTAACAAAATTGGAATGGTTGGAGAACAATGAGTAGAATAACAAATCTGATTATGTTAATATAGAAACTAGGACTCTACTTGATATATGTAATTTTTTTAAAAGACAGCTCACAAGCAATGGAAAAAAATTCAGAATGCCCTCACTAACTTTAAGATTCATGTAGGACACTCAAAAGCACCTGATAACCATAACCTATTGATCTTGATTTATAGTCAAGATTAGAGTCAAGATTAGATACAGTCTTGACTTAGAGTCATAGCAGAAATCTGAACAGATTTCAAGTAAAAAAAAGTTGCAGCCCTAGTGCACTTAGACTGAATTTGCCTCAAAAGAAGCAAGGGAAATCAACACTAGCTCCACCTCCACATAGACAACTTGAAAATCAAATTTCATGTAACAGGAATTTAATGTTTTAGAACTTTTAATAAACTGAATACATGATAACCATAAAAGCAAATCTAAAGCAAGTATGACTGAAGTTTTTGCTTTCCTTCTCTAATTCATCTAGTCTGATTCCACTGAACATTGGTCATTTTGTAAAGAATGTAAATTATGAATGGCTGTCACAATAAAAACAAGCAGGATGCATTCTGATCATGAGCTATTAAAAGCTTTCTCTAGTACTTGTTTCAACTATTTAAACATGATTCAAGTGCCATTTGAAGTGCAATCTGCTTTTGCTATTTTTACAAATCTGTATCAATGCAATTCTTCAAAAGCTATTTAAATAACACAGAAAACTCCAACCATCCTCATCCTCAAGTTTGAAAATATTCTTTCCCTCACTGAAATCTGACTCACAGGGTAGCTCCACCAACTGAGTTTGAAGCATTAGCACTTACCATTTCACATAAAAAAAATCAAAACAGTACTTCAGAGAGCCATTATATTCTCACACAATTGTACCTGAAGATAGCTTAAGAGAAATCTTCAATTTCTTTCATTCTCCTAACTAGCTAGATTCACCAAAGCAGCTGTCTTTCAAAGGACATGAGGAGAAGGCTTCCCATGCAGAGAACAATTCCACCTGGAAGCATCCCTACAGTACAGAATCCAGATTTGATAGAAAATAAGTAATTCAGGAAAAATACTTTCCATGTATTTTGTGCTTTTCATAAATCCAGCAAAACTACGAATTATCCCACGTTCAACTTGTGAATGCAACAAATAAAGGAATAAGAATTAAGTAACAAGAATTACTTTAACTCTTGAGAAACAATTGTAGACAATCCAATCCCATAAAGAAATTATTTTCCCAAAAATAATTTTTGTTCAAGATGCTAATATCCAAAGATAAGGCAGCTTTGTGAATTCTTTGCAATTGCCTTTTAAACCATCCAGATTTTACCTGTGCAGGAGAGTTAGCTTCTTCACCCTGCTTCTTCTTTTTCTTCTTCTTTTTCTTGGATTTGCCACTTGTAGAACTCTGAAGAATTTGCTCTGCTTTTTCTCTTTCATTATCTGAAATCTTCATATGGGAACAGAAGGTATTTAGCATTTAAAATGACAATGAAATATACTTTCTGTCATCTAAACATAAATTAATAGCTTTAAGGAACTGCATATACTAGCAGAAATGAACACAGTCTTATCTGTTCAGTTCATTCTAGAAAGCCCACATTCTTTACATGCTATCTGGTAAAAAGATAGAGGAGTTGGGAATGGAAAAGGCAACAGACCACCAGGCACTAGTGGCATGGAAATGCTGTTTTTCATACTTGACAATTAAATATGATCAAGAAGTACTAATAAAAACAGATCTAAACCCTCCCAGTACATACTGATAATGTAGTCCTTATAATTATAGCAAGACAGAAAGGTTTAACATGGAGCTCAGTGATTTATCTCATCTCCATAACATTCAGTGCTTTCCTTCTCTGTGCAGAGAGCACAGTCGTGCTACTCTTATCAGTGTAACTATGATGAGAGATTACCTTTATCATTACCCTTTAAGTTACTTTAAGAAATGGCAGTGGGGAGGACAAAGTCTTGGAGCTAAGGAGAAAATACCACCTTTTACC
Organism: Illadopsis cleaveri; assembly: GCA_013399915.1. Lineage (NCBI taxonomy): Eukaryota > Metazoa > Chordata > Aves > Passeriformes > Timaliidae > Illadopsis > Illadopsis cleaveri. The sequence goes on from VXBB01020602.1 coordinate 757,346, forward strand.
TTCTGAGTATCAGATCTCTCTGCACGCTGAGGAACAGAAGCAACTTTTTCTTCATCTACCCAGTTTCCCCACTCTTCTGCTGGTGCATTCCAATCAGAGCTTGGATCAGCTGAAGAAAGTCCATCTACAAAGATTAGAAAGTTTTTTCAGGAATATTGCCTTACTCTACAGGTGCTCATTTCCAGTTTAAAAATAAAAAAAACCCTATACATATATTCACTTCTTGATATCAAGATATAAATAGCAATTTCCTGTATTTCTGAAAAAAGGTAAAGACTTTATCGATAAGTGGAGGACTTTTTAAAGTAATGAGTATGAAAGTGATTTTACAGAGCCTAATCACACAGCAGCTAGCTAGATGCAGTTGCTTCAAGACATGTTTCTAAACTATGCGAAGAGGAACAAATTTAAAAGTTGTTTTCTATCTTAAGCTGTTTTCTGTATTTTCTTTGTAGCTTGTGAAAAAATTAGGATGAACTGTAAACCTTACTAATTCGAAAGTCATAACACTGACATTTTTAATAATCTTTTTTTTTCTAAGACTCTTAGGTCCATACTCTATTTTGTTATTATTCATTTATGATGGAATGATAGGTTTAAAGGGTCTGTTACATAAAAATTAAAAAGTATCTGAAGGGAAGAACTAAGCTTTACACTGTCTGCTTACTAGAAAGTTACAGCAAGCCAATTTTACAACAGAACACATTGTACAAGATTGTATTTTCATTTCACATGTATATTAACATCACAAAATACTTGTCCCCCTCAGTCTGTACCAAATTGAAGAATAGGCAAATTTGATCTGCCAACTATGGTGGCATTCAATTTAAACAACTGAAAATAAAGTCAAAATAAAAAGCATTAATAAATCCAATTAAATTTATTGGCAACATTATGAAGCCAAATATACACCAAGAGATCTTAAGATTAGATAGAATATTTAGAATAAATAGAAACTTTCCTATTAAAAATATTATCTTAATGATACCTACTTCAACTGCTGAAATTTACTGATTTGAAAAAAGAAGTATTACTCAATACTTTTCAGTTTATCTACTTGCCCTCTCAGTCGTTGCTTAAGAAAAATAATCCATTCTTAGTAATAATAAAAACTAGTGGTATTTGTACATATGTTAATTTTCTTGTCCTGATCCTGATCAAGCAGTTGGGTGTACCTGTGTATCACTTTGGCCTAAACCTGTATTTGCCCACTTCTGTTAGTGTACTCTTAGTCAACAGCTATGACGAAATTCTACCAACAGAAGCTTTAGCCACAAACATTCTGTGCTCAGATACGTCAATCAATTATGCTTTTGATAAAATGTAAAACTGATGACTTTCAAATGATTAACTGAAATGCGCTTTTCTTATCCTTAAGTTAGGTAAAACACAAAAGGTAAGTTTCTAAATTATCTGATAACAGAGCAATCATGCCAACAGTGGTGGAGTCAAGGATTGCATCAATCTATTCCACTTTTCCAGTCATTTAGCTGCAGTAAGTTGCTCTTAGAGAGAAGGCAACATGCAAGGCTGCTTTTGTCAACCTCTGGAATAATTCTTCAGGTCGATTCCTAATTAGATGCACTATGCTTTTTCATAAACTAGGAGGAGAAAGTGGGGAGTAAACACCAACTTTACTACATCTCCTAAGTAATTTCAGTTATTTCTATCCTGTATATGCTTCCTGTATACGGCAGAACTTCCTAATGTTTGCTAAACGAGAGAGCAAATCAGATTAAATACAAGAGTCTGATGTCACCTTAACTTTCCAGTAAGGTACAAACATGCAGAAACAAACTGACTCAAACTGTATCTACTAAATATAATGTTTTGCAGACTTGCTGTAGCTTCTCCTCATCACTTACGGCAAGACTGTTTTATTACAAAGATTTTTCTGTCTTAAAATGTATGAGCGCTCTCATTTCTGAGTTTGAATATCCAAGTATTTTTCCTAAAAATTAACCATTTTCTACCAGAATTTATCAAAATACTTCTTTCTAATTCCTTCAAACTGTCCATTAGCTTACAGAAGTCAAGCATTCCAGATTTTTCCTCAGACACCCACCACTGTCTAATACAAGTAGCTAATATAAATAACTACACTTTAACAGTAATTAACACTTTGTTAATGAACACTTTAGAGGAACATACTTAACCCAGACCATTCGTCATCAACAGGGGGTTGAGCATGACTTAAATCCCACTGAAAATCAGAAGTACCAGCCTGAGAAACTGATTCACTGTTGGAACCTGAAAGGAAATAAATAAAATTGTACTTGCAAGCATCCTGAAGTTTTCTTAGGGATAGAAGTCCAATCAAAGTAGGAAAGGAAAACAAAAGGCTCAAAGAAAAATGTCAGATTTTAAGGACTGAAGAAGACAGGAAAACTAGTAGGCTCTTGTGCATGAGGTATATTCAGGAAACAAGGAAGATGAAGAAGGAAGACAAAATAAAGTCATGAGAAGAACATGAAAAGAAGGGTGAGTAAAAGCAGTCTCCTCAAACTGAAAAACACAATGAAATTTTATAGGTAATAAAATTGTTACCCTGGAGAAGCTTAAAAGAAAAGATCCCTAGAAAGAAACCTCATTAATTACACTGCAGATCAAATAAATTATACATTACTAAGAATCCAATTCTCATTTAATGCAAAAGTTTCAAGAACATAAAAGCAGCAGGATGAACAACAGTAAGGCCAACACCAGTCATAAAAGGTGTTACACATCTAACATAAGTGTTTTCAGAAAAATAAACAACAAACAAAACCATTTCATAAAAAGTAAACAAAAACTAATTGTAAGAATGAGATAAATTAGTATTTTACAGTATGATGAAATTTCTGAAATTCAGTTTGAATAGAACCTGGGTCACTATCTTACATACACCTCTGCAGAAGATACCTCAGATGACAGAAACACAGACATGTTCTCATTTCTTCTGTAGTCACTTTGCATTACAACATTGTTGGCTAAGGTGCATCAAAGAAAACTAATATACTTCACTTTTTCATATTTCTCTTGAAGTTGAAATGGTGATCTTGCAGCTGAATCTTAGCTCAGTGTTCCATCTCACTTTATTTAATAAAATTTCGTAAGTTTTAGCTTATGATTTAGTTTAGCTTAAATGGATTCAGGTGGCTGCTTGGGATTTTTTTGTTGTTGTTAATTAAAACTCTCTGTACAATTAAGATGCTGGACACTGTGCCTGAGTTCAAAGGCTAAAAGCCTGTAAACTGCAATACAAGCAAATATAGCCTAAGTTCATAAGCACTTGGCCAGCTACTTCCAAAAAGAAAATAGCCATGGCAAGCTCATGGTGCAAGCAAGCAAGAGCAAGAAAACCTGACATATGTTCCCTTTATTGTATAATAAATCATTGTAGGACTTATGTTAGTTGTTTAACACACAGAATTTATTATGAAGACAGGTTTGTACTCTACAGCACACAGTCCTACAAAAAAGAAAACCCCAGAGCTTCAGCATTTCCATTTGTCATACAGAGAAAAGACTCAAGACTTCAAATCCTGCTTATGGAACGTATTTTCTAAGTAATGATTCAGTTCCTTGATGGGAAAAACCCAAACATCAAATAACAAACCTCCCAGAAGACTGGGGTAAATGGGCTTTCCTAGAAAGAAATCTCCAGATGTCTAGCTTGAGACATTGCAATGCTGCCCAATCTTTTATGCCCATTATTTAGACTTAACACACAAACAAGAAGGCTAAATAAGAAATCACAGAATCAGAGAATTATTTGGATTAGAACGTATCTTAAAGATCACCTCACTCCAACCTCCTTCTTACTAATATTCTGTGATTGATCTAGCTTTTAATCATCAACTTAAAACAGTTACTTTACTGCACAATTTCAGCATAACAAAATAGCTTTTTAAGTGCCTTCCACCTCTTTGCAGTACTAGTCTCAAAGAAAAATGAGAAAATGCTTATTAGTAACACTTGGCAAACTCTATTCCACCTGGTGGTGTAGAAGAGAGTGGAAAAATCTTTGGAAAGGCACACATACCAGAAACTCCAGGAGTTAATCCAAATGAGGAGAAAGAAGTAGAATTCTGTTCAGAGGTATTAATCCTTGCATCTACATTCCAAGCAGCTGTGGGGGAAGGGGAGAAAAAAAATAAAAAACATCACACACTGCTGGCAATGTTGAAAATTTAGCTATTTAATTATGAATTGGAAAAGAAAAACACTGGCTAGTCCAGCCATGATGACATTTCACACAACTGAGGGCATCAATCAATGCTGATAGAGATGTGACTTTATGAACACACAGCTTGAAACAATTTTCAAGCTTTCCAAGATCATCTTCCCTTTACAGCCTTTTCTATGTATAAACTTCTCACAAAAGAGAAGTCAATTGTTTCTTGAGCCTCATATTATTATTCCTCCCATTTCTGCAAGACTATTATATGTAAGGCAGAAAATAAGCAGAAATAGCAGTAAAAACTATTAGTGGCCTTTATTTAGAATTACATTTACTTCATTGGAGGGGAAGGGGCTAAAAACTGGGCAGGTATTCCAGATGTTGTCCAAAAAGTAGACAGTCACTCTCCCCCAATTTACTGACTCCCGAGTTAATGCATCCCAGCATATTGTTGGTAGGATCTATGGCTGGCTTATGTCCAACATGGTGCCCACCAAGACTCCCTATCCACAAAGCTGCAAACCAGGCAGTCAATATCCAGCCAGGGCTGCTTCCAACCCAGATTCAGTACTTGACATTTGTCCTCACTGAACTTCCTCGGGTTCCTGTTGGCCTATTACTCCCATCAGGTTTAGATCCTTCTGGACGGGATCCCTGACCTGGACTGTTTCAACTGATTCCTGCCCCCACATTTAAGTTTGGTGTAATCTGGAAACTGGATGTGAATGACATGGTTGCCTCCTCCAAGTCACTTATAAAGATGATAAACAGGACAGTTCTAAGTACAGCCCTGTGACATCCCTCCTGTCACCAGCCTCCAGGGAGAGCAGGACTTACTGACCATCACTTTGGGCCTGACCAGTTTTTCACCTCTTCTAGTTTGGATACAACAACACTGTGTTGTATCAACTGTTGAAAACATTAGTCAAGCCATCATGAAAGACTTTCACTGCTCTCCTTCACCCACAAAATTATTCCTTTTACCAGGAGCAAATCAGCTTGGTAGACACGATGTACCCTCAGTAGGAAAACCAACAAAAAGCTGGTCAGTCACTACTATTATTAGAATACACAGCAGAACACATCTAACCAGAACATGAAAAAACCCCTTTACTTCTCTTAGCAATGGTAAAGCTCCCCAAGGGTATATCAGATCTAGCTTCAGGAACTCCATTTCAATATATGAAATAATTGAAATAAAAAGAGAAATAAAAAAGAAATAAGAGAAGGTCTAGACTTCCACAGATTATGGCTGGGGTAGGGCTGTGTTTTGGATTTGTCCTGAAAACAGGGTTTGTAATACAGGGATGTTGCTGAGCAGTGCTCACAGAGAATCAGGGCCCTTTCCACTTCTTGTATTGCTGGCAGCAAGGCGGCTAGGGCTTGTCTTCCCAATAATAAGTTGGAAGAGACACAGCCCGGAGAGGTGACCACAACTGGCCAAAGGAATATTCCCTACCATGTGGCACCGTGCTCAGTATGTAAAGGGGAGAAAAGGAAGAAGGGAGGGACATCTGGAGTTACGGTGTTTGTATTCACAAGTCACCGTTACACATGATGGAGCCCTGCTCTCCTGGAGGTGGCTGAGCACCCACCAGCCCGTGGGAAGTAGAGAATTATTTCCTTGCTTTGTTTGGATGCACAGGGTTTTGCTTTCCCTATTAAGCTGTCCTCATGTTAACCCATGAGTTTTCCAGCTTTTCTCCTTCCAATTGTCTCCCCCATCCTGCTGGTGGGAGAGTGAATGAGCAGCTGGATGGGGCTTGGCTGCTGGCTGGGGTTAAGACTTGACAAGACTGAAGGGACACTGCTGACTACAGAGGAACACTGCCTTCCAGAAGAGATGAGGATTACTTAGACTGAACAGTGGGAAGGGCCATGCCACAGCATTTACTAATTTGATGATCGTTGCCCAGAGAGAAATTGAGAAGTCTCTTCTCCATTATTACTATGGACAGCATAAGTAAAAAAGGCAAAAAATTGTACTGAGGACTAAAAGTCAGGTTCTAATGAGAAAAGCAGTGTAACACTAAGTGTCACAAGAGTTGAAAAATGTTTATGCCTGGGGCCTAAAAAAACACCTGCCAAAACTGTACACAGTTGATCATGTTGGACCAACAGAATAGACTTACAATCTGGGTTTTAAGAAGTTATTTAAAAGAAATTACACTTTTAAATGGCTTCATAATCATCTTCAGAACTTTATGAAAATGATATACAACACTGCATTCCTTCACAGAAATAACTTTATGCCAGATAAACTCAAAAAACCTTGTTTAACTGCACACAGAGACATAGATGCTAAGCCATCAGAACTTACAGTAAACAGAAACTGTTAACATTCCACTAGACCACATCAAGATTTTTTAATATATAAACATAAAAATATTTCAGAGATCCACTAGTAAAAAATACATTTATATAAAAATGCTTATGTGAAGCAAGTTCTTGGAAATAGCTTACCAATAGGAGTGAACAAAGATCGCTCTTTCCAGGGCCTGCCCACCAGGCTTACACCCCAGTCCTTTCCATTTCCATTAGCATCTCCAGTGTCTTGGCCCCAAGCCAATGTCTCAGTCTTCCTCTTCCCAGCTGCAGTTGAAGGAACAGATGTCCATTTCTCCTCTCCTACACCAATCTGTGAGGAGATTTTTACAGACTTCTCATTCCAGCTTCCTCCATTTACTGTATGGCTTTCACTCAATCCCGGAGAAACTTAAATACAATAATAAAAGTATTATTTAAAATAAGAACTAGATGAAGAATTAAAAGATAACCTATATGCACATTCACTTAATAAAAAACCCCTGAATGAACAGCAGCTTTGCTACAGCAGTGTGATACACACAGGGCTGCTGCTCTGTTCTCAGCTGATTTTCCAGTTCAGATGATATGCACCATCTGACAACTAGCTTGAAGAGGGAGGAAAAAACAGCACCAACTGCACTCTCTTTCCTCATCTCTTTCTTTATAGGGCTGATGTATTGGTGAACCAGTGTCTCTACATAAGAAAAAGGCTGGGGAGGGTACTTTCAACACTGTCAGCTAATTTCTCTTAGAGAGTATGGGGATGACTTGTGGAAAAGCCCAAGCACTAAACAAAGAGTATTTTCTGCTTCATAACTGGATGCAGCAGTTTCCCAAGCAGGACACAGATGAAATTACCAAGTAACAGAAAATACTTCCCAAACACTACACAGGATTTACAAAGAGCATAGATATCATCATATTGACCATGGAGTACCTCACAGTAAGAGATAAAAATCACAGTAACACTCAATTTATAAGTAACATATTTTATGTTACACTAAGGTAAAAGACCACAACACTGCAAGAGTCTTTGCTACATGCTACCCTGATGAGAAATTACTAGCCACTGCAAGCTTAATGTATACTTTGAGAAGCCAGCAGTACACTGAGACAAAGATCATAACAGAAGTTTTTTAAATTTATGTCCCTCTAAAATATATGGGCTAGTGCATCCACAGCCTCACTTCCTATATATCACAAATCTTTCTCAAAGTGCTTTGTATATCAAATCCCCTTTCTCTTTTTATAGATGGAAGTGGAAAAAACAGAAAACCTGCTCTTAAACAGTAAGTCACTCATGCACAAGTCAGTATCATATGCCAACAAAAAATACAGACCAAACATTTTATTTTTCAAATGAACTTGTAACTCAGGCAGCATGAACATTCCCAATTCAAGCTGGCCTCACTGACATAGAATTAATTAGGTGAGATATGCCTAAATTTTCTCAGACAAATCAATTCCAAACACAGACATCTGTAAGGTCACCACTGCTGTACAAAAAACACTGCCCTTTCCCTACAGCACTAGCATTGCTCCTGTCAGTAAATGCCTGCCTAGTGTAATATAAAGTCTTAGGGAAAGGCAACTAAAGAATACCAAAGAGACAGAAACCAAACTGCAGTTGGTAGAAAAACCTTTTTGCAACTTTGCAAAAAGGCAGCTGAAGTCCTGAAGCAGGAGCTTGATTATTCTCTGTTTATTATACTACTCTCTTATCAAAAACTTTAACTTCTAAATGACCAGCCACTTTTCACTGAATCACAGAAAACTTAAGATTTAAAAGGATCTCTCAGAGTAACCTAGTTCCACCTTCTGTTCAATGCACAGCAAAATTATACTACGTCAGTGAAGTTCTGCAAACCATAAAGGCTGATTGCCCAGAGATGCTTTGAACTATCTCATGAAGAGCTTTTTTCCCCATGACGTGTCAGAATTTCCCCTTACTGAAACTTGATTATTGCCTCCTGTCCTCCCATTAGGTATCTCTGAAGAATACAGCTCCCTCCTTCTGTGCCACAGTATAGGAAGTTTGCATGTGAAGTAAAGCTCTCAAAAAGAAGCAGAAAGAGATTCCCTTTCTGGATCTGTGTGCTTTTAATAATTCATTTGCTGACTTGCTTATTAACACTAGCTACTTTTGATTAACGCAACACAGCTAATGTTGGCTATATGTAAATAACAACCATCTTGATTTCATTATGGCAAACTAATTCACTTGAAGTATTATTATAGCAATATCTGTTATTAATTAGAAAATTGTTAAGATTCACTAGTCAAATATTTTAAGTTGTGTATGACACATGTCAAGTATATTCTTTCTATAAACATGTAAATATGTAAGAACTTTCAAAACAAATGTATTTATTCATCTCAAAGAAGAATATAAAGAACTGAGTAACTTGCATATTCAGCCTGAAGCAAGTGTGAACAATAATCAGCACTTGTGAGCTCTGCAGTTATGAATACCAGGGTTTTCTTTAAGCAAATAATTCGTGAACACAAATAAGTAAGTTTGAAAAGTTAGCATTAAGAATTTTTCAGCAGAGCTTAAAAATAAATGTTACTGTTCTGTACACAAAATTTTTATAATAGGTTATCTGTCTGAAAATTTAAAATACTGAATTGTATTCCTATATGTAATAGAGACTGTTTTCAACTTCCTAAGAAATAACTGCAACTTAGAAGGATAACATTTGCACAGCCAGAAGAGCCAGATGTACAGTAAAGTTCCACATCAGTAACTCAAAATCCTACACAGACAGTTGCTGTTTTCACTTCTGTAAAATACTTCCCTAGTTACTCAGGATGTCCAATAACGAAAACTTTTTACCTTGTGGAATTGATGACTCCCCCTTTGCAGGTTTAGAACTGTTAATCTGTGCATTCAGAAGTGCATCACCTGATTAAGAGGTAAGAAGAAACAAAGCTAGATGAAGCTTTTTTGAACAGCAACACCTGTAAAAATCCTGTAACAATCCATTCTTAATGTTTTAAGAAAAGAATATATTAGTACCTCACAGTAAATTAACACAATTCCAGAAAACTTACGGATAAAATTAAAATGCTTTATTTTTTATTATTTGTGTTTTTGTTGCAGACAGAATGCACTCCAAGTGACTTAGGACCCACATACCAAGTAACTGCAGATTTCAAAGAACTTTAGCTACTTTCCCAATGAATGAAGAGCATAAATCTAAAATACAGGTTGTCATTCACAAGCAAAGAGTGGCTCTAAGTATTTCAGACCTGTAACTATTTCTAACTTGTACTTTACCATGAAAACACTTTCAGATACAGCTGAAATCTTTCCTGATTAGTCTGGTACAAGGTGATACATAAGATACAAAAAAAGTATGATACATAAAGGATTCTGACTGGAGAGGTCACAGTAGTTATGGTTAGCAACAGCACATAAAACCAGTTGGAACTACCATTTCCTGAAGCGCTGTGTAAACGGGAAAAAAAGACAACAGGAAACATCTAGTCCTCAGGGCAAAAATTATACACTCAGTCAAGGTGCAAATGAGTGTCAATGAAACAGGAGGGTGAGACACAAATTTCAATAAATTGTTTCAAGGTACCAGACAGTTGTTAGGCTCAAGTCTTTTTGTCACTTTGCTTGAACATCAAGTTTCATTGAATTAAAGCACCTATTTTTCAGTTTAACCCAAATATGAATTCTTGTGCCTACACATGCTTTAAACGAACCCATGCAATCTTTACTTTCTGTAAGAGCAGCAGCCATATCCATTGAATCCTCAACTAGAGTAATTAACTACTAAATCTCAGCCACATGTGCCTTACTATTATGAACAGCTTTAGTACAGGATGCTAATAAATCAATGTTGGGAAAAAATGCCTACACATTAAGCAGTGAATGATACTTTAAGAGAACTTCAGGGACATAACATTCCCACAAGGAAGCACTCAAAAAGCTAAGGAGTTGGTGCTGCTTGCAGCAGTGCTGCGGATGCCTGAGACACAGAGCACAAGTGAAGGAACAAGGACAGGTCTGTGCAGCTGTGCAGCAACCGACAGTGCACCAGTGTGCTTGCAGGCCAGTGTCTTAGCCACTTGCTCTAAAAAACTCTCTTGAGCTTCCCCAAAAACATGGCTAGAAAAGGGGGAGTTTTGCACAATGAGAAAGTATTTTTACACAGCTTGAAATTATTTCCTCAAGAGTTTCACCTCCAAATATACCTAACATACAACCAAAAGAGAGTCACTATTCAAGCATTCAAGTAAAGTTGTCTTTCACAGACCTATCAAGCACCATACCTTTGTTTTTTCTGAGACCAACTGGGAGCGATGATGTAGGCATCAGCTGTTCAATGGACACTGTAACTGTGTTTTCTATACCCTGGAGATTTGATTCTCCCGAGCCACTGTCGTTCAGCACCTTGTCTCGCTTTCGCTGCTGACGCTTTTCTCTGTTACTGATTTTTGTTTCCCAGGCTCCTAAAACATCACCCAAATGAAAACATCACTAAGTCAGAGACGAAGGAAAGATTTTTAGCTTGCATCATATCAAACAGAAGTCTGAGGGCAGTTTAAGCAGTCAGCTTCAATCTTAGTTTGAAAATACAAATAAATGGCCAAAAGGAAGTTTTTCTGTGGTAACACTTGGCTCCAGAAAGCAAAACATGAATAACATGAGCACCCTACTATCTATAACTTCTCAGTTTTTATAAGATTAAAAAAATCAGTTGAAGTTACTAATGCTGTTGTTTCAAAGATCAGATTTCCAGATATAATATACGACTACCAAGTTATGAGTTTATGTTTCTTTATGAACCAAATACAAGTAAATCTTAAACAGCATTTAAGTCATAACATTTGCATTTTGTGTATGTTTGTGTTCAGTACCTTCATCAACTTCCTTTCCATCCAGACGAGATGTATCCTGAACAGTTTTGGAATCTCCCTTCGATTTCTTTTTTTTCTTTGACTAGAATAAAAATAAAACATTATCTTAATGATTACTTACTGATCACTTGGCATAGTGACTCCGAATTCCCTCTCCCCCTGCCCCAAATACAGAAATAAATTTAAAACAGATTCTCCTGAACAACCCCTTGTGAAAGACTTATGCAGCACAGAAATGGCAGGTGGGAGGGGAATGTTACTTCTGCTGCAGAATACAAGACCAGGCAGAAGCAGCTATGCTGGCAGCAACACAGTCACAGAGGGGTAAGGAGCTGTTTAGCAGGCAGATCCCACTCTGTCAAAATTTGTTTTTTGCAGAAGTAAAAAGTTACACATGAAGAAATAAATAATGCCAGTAACTCCTTTAGAAAAAAGGTAAAAAAATTACAGCTTGGAAATTACTCCAAAACATAACCTGTGATTAGAGCCCATACACTGCAAACTTTTTTTTTCCCCAAGGTTTCATCAATTTAATCAGAAGCTATCGGCTTCCTGGATATAAGAGCTAAGCTAAACAAACAGGAACAGACAAGACTACTTCTGCAAATAGTTTTGGTACAACAGGTAGCAACATAGAGTGTTGAAAAGATAGTATTGAAAAAAAGAAACCCCAAGATATTGGGAGAAAATATATTGCAGAAAGCCTTGGAGCAAATTGACTTGACTACCTTCTTAGAAAGAAAATACAGTACTGAGAAGCTTTTCAACCTAGTGAAGAGAGGTTATAAGAACTACCAGACAAACATGAATGAAAAACAACAGGACTTTTAAAAGAAATATGGTCATCCACTCAAATGTTGTAAGGGGAACTATTCACTTATTCACTGTCTCTGAAGTATTTTAAGAATGCTGGATGTCTTTCTGGAATACATCTGCCAGAGCCAGATGTAATCACCAGCTGTATACCTGAGTTCCCACTATTTGGTTTTCTAGTCTTAAATGTCAAAAGTGTCTTAGAATCTCTCGAAGACTCAGAAGTGGTAACACCTAAATTATTGCCAGAGCTGCTGCAGATATTCTATGGGCCCCCAGAATGGCATGCAGTTCATAGGCCTTAGGAGTTACCGTGCCCCGAAAGCAATCCGTAGCTTCAATACAGATACTGAGAGCAGCACAGCTTGTTAGGGCAGCAGAGATGATAAAAAATTCTCTGCTTATATGCAATACTGCATCACCACACCTATAACATTTAGGGAACTGATTTGAACAGTTAACTCATGGTTTAATGTACTAGGGGACCCAAACCACAGATGCACCCAAACTGAACTCTTATTTGCTCAGCAGACTACCTTTATGCACATACCAGCTAACTAATTTCTGAAAAGCCTCCAAAAGAGAAGGGCTGGTTTCAAAAGCAACCTGAGAAGAATTGGTTCTGAAAATATGAACAAGTCAAATTATTTGCTAGGACAACTTCTAAGGAAAGAATTAAAAATGAAGGTGAAAATTAGCATTAAAATTAGTTATAAATTGCCTCTTCAAGCTCAAACAGAGAAAGATTAGTAAGTTTCTACCTTTGTCTCCCATTTCCAGCTATGCACTGAGACTGGAACTCGAGATCCTGAAGTTTCCACCCACAAAGCCCTCACTACTACCCAACTGTCCTCTGGCACTCAGAGAACACCTGAAATTTACTTCAGAAGTCTCCCAGACAACAGTTCAAGATGACTACTCTTCCAAATTGTAACTTCAGTTTCCTTAAATAACTAGCTGCTATGGAAGTACTGCCATCAAATTTTATACTTTTCAGGAAAACATCAAAGTTTAACAGCTGAAAAAGAAGTTCGCTATTAGCAAACATTGTTTTTAAGAAGATCAAGAATGCAAATCTTGAAAATGCGTTTACAGAACCATCATTTTTTATTCAATTTTTATTCAATTGACCCACCAGCTGCTAAACTTGATACTGCACCAGTTGCTATCTCAGTACCAAACTGACGGAAAGAGCAAGAGATGCTAAAGCCAGAGCAAGCCAGCCGGTCATTCTGCAGGAGTCTATGCATTCAGAGTGTCACCCTCTGCAACACACAACGATGCCAGTGTTGCCTCTGCCAACAGCCCAAGAGCACATGAGGAATACTGCAGGCTTGCCAAAATTTTTTAAGTCTTTAAGACGCATTGTGCCCCATGCAAGGACAATAGAAAAATAAACCTTTCTTCTTGATCCCTAGCTAAGTAATTATTTCTGGTATTCAGACAAAGCAGTTATGTGCTTGCAAACAGAATGGATGATGACATTTTAACCTCCCACAGTCTCATCCACAGTCACTTCTTAGGTAACAGTCCTTACACTAAAACACTAAAAATCCCCTTGTACTGTGTCAAGTCACTAATTGCAGACTCATAAACCCAGAGTCCAGACATTACCCAAATCTTCCCCCCAACATGCCTGAAATTCACAACCCTGAAGCTGCCAAGAAATACAGAAACACAAAGGATGTGTGATTTTCACTGAAAGCATATACTGAAGCACAAAAAATAACCATGCCATTCAGGCCATAAATTATATGTATTCATATATGTACACACATGCACATACAACTTCAATCACAGCCATTGTCTTATACCATCTATCCCAAAGATGGTACACACTTACACAGGACCCCTTACAACCTCAGCAGGTTTATAATGTTACAAATGTTCCAGATGCCCTGAGAAGCCTTACCAAACAATTAGAAGCCTGTACAGTTATCTGCAGTTCAAAAGAAGTGCTTAAGTATGCTTTTAATTGAAGGATAACAATTTACTCCTGACCCAATCAATTCTTGCAATAGGGTTCCCCAAAGTGATATGAAAAGACGATTTGAATAATCATCCACATCCATTTAGTGGTACTCATCTCCTAGAGCTGCAGCTTCAGATGCACATTTTAAATTTCAGATCACTATGTTTGCAATTTTAAGGTGAAGTTGAGTTTGGGATTTAAACATCTTATCTACTAATCACCTTATCTGCAAATACAGTTATTCATTCACACTGAAATTGTGTTATGTTCTTGGGAAAAAATCCAGCAAAGTCAATCTGATATGCAAAACACGGGGAAGAAAAAGAGCCACACAGCATGGAACTTTAAGGCAAACCTATTTCACAGAAAAGTCACTCAATTTGCCAATGGCAGAAACTTTTAAAGCTCTATAGGAAACTAAAAGGTTACAGTATTTTAGCCAAAATACTAACAGCAAAAGAAGTTATTGGAGGGTAGTCAAGTATATTTATTAAAGCTTGAATGAGCTAAAGAAACGACAACAATCATGGACTGGCTTGGGTTGGAAGGGACCTTAAAGATCATCTAGTTCCCACCCCAGCCATGGGCAGGGACACCTTTCACTAGACCAGGTTGTTCAAAACCCCGCCCAGCCTAACCTTGAACACTTTCAGGATGGGGCATCCAAAACCTCCCCGGGCAACCTGTTCCCGTGGCTCACCACTGAGTCAGCTTCTGCCTGTTTATATATAATCTTTTATTTTTCGTCAGTATAGTTACAACAACAAAAGCATTTCGTCGAAGAAAATAAGTCAGAAAACAGACAGCGGGAAAATTTCATGCACAATATTAGCAGAAGAACCAAGCAAAAAAATTATCAAAGGCCCAAGCATATCCATGCTGCCCATAAATGACAGCATGTATGATAAAATTAGTCCTCACAGTTCAAAAAATAACACTGCTAGTAACATGGTTACCTTTTCAATTAGACACTGGAGATCAATGTTTAAAAAGATATTTTTAATGTAGCTATTTAATTTGCATAACAAAAAGCTCACACCAGACTTCAAAGCTCATATTTCTCATCAAAAATCAAGAACTCTAATTACTAATGGATACATCTGGCAAAAGAAATAGGCAGGCACATGGTCTTAATCCTTTGAATAGTAGTCCCCCCATTGGTAGACCATTTACAAGGCACTTAACAATACTATCATTATGCTGCATCCCCACAGAAGCCATCAAGATGAAACAAACTTTATTTCTGTAGGCTTAACGCTGTCACATGATGAACAGAGATATCAGTGTTTAGTGGGGGGCTGGGAGTGAGGTTTCCTTGACAAACATTCTGTGATAAGGCATGTCTCAGAAGTAAAGAAAATACTACTTTATCTCTTTTAACTCCAAATTAGATTAGTACTCTTCACAGTAAGAAATCTGCGTCTTCATTCATATAAGTAACAGGATTTCAAACCAAAACCAGAGTTATTAGATACTGAAATAATATACATCAAACTTCAACAGTGTTGCTTTGTATCCATAACTAACCTTTTCATTCTTCTTTTCTGTGTCCACAGGTTGCTTTATATTGTCTTTACGGACAGTTTGTATTACTTCATCTTCAGATACATCAAGGAAAGAGCGTCCATTAGGCTGTGTAAACAATGAGCATAAATAATAAAAAAATTAGAGAAAGCAGATGAAGCAAAGCTCAAACTACACTATAACTGAAATGCAATTACTTGTTGACAGAAAAATGCCTGTAAGACTATTGAATAGAGCAGACCAAATTGTGGATCACTGTTCAGAGGATCTACTGCAATTCTGTATTTACCAAACACAGAAATGAAAAAGGAAAGAGAACAGGTCTTCTCATTTCATCTCACTCTTATTCAATCCAGGAATTTCATAACAAAAGGTAAATTTCTGAAATTTACCAGCTTTTAAAATTACCCGTAGCTCTTCTAAAAACTGATTCAGAACAGCTACAGTTGTACACATCATAAATTATCTAATTAAATTAACACAAATACCATTTTGTAGCAGTTCAGCAAGAGGACTAATTTTTAGAAGTAATTTCTACATTGACCAAACATCTGCAATTTCTATCTATGCATATCCCTCCCAGCTCACTTCCTTCACAAGTTAAACTTCATAGTAGAACAGAAATTAGAAATCAAACATGAAGCATGACTAAGCACGATACCCCATTGTTCTTTTCAGACAGACTTGATTACAGGCATTACATTAATCTACCATTTCCCCCTCACACAATTAAGGAAAGAAAAGGAGCATGTATTATTCAACATATAAAATTAAAACTCTGGACAATCATTAAATGAGTCTTTACATTACCTTTGACAGCAAAGGCATATACCTTAGCCTACATATTCCCCATACAGAAATGTAGTAATTTAGAAGTCATTTACTTCTAACAAAAAGCTATGACTGAAGTTACTCTGCTTAACTGCAGAAAAGATGAAAATATGCATCTATAATACTACTGTCAGCCATTAATTTCACTGCATGAAAAACCATTTTTAAGAATAGTAATTGACAGAGTCCACACAAATGTCACTGGTTCACGTTCAGAATGACTCGGATAAATTAATGACTGAAAACTAAATAAGCATAAATAGCTACTTCAAAGTTGCTTTAATTCCTGCAATTCTTCCAAAATAAATTTCAAACTCTATTACCTTCAGTTCTTTTTTTTTGTTATTAAAACCCCAAAGCCATTTTAACTCTGCATCACACAATCCTAATTGCTTTCAAGTAAAACAAAAGCCATGTCACAACTTAGTGTGGCCTATTCTTTCAAATATTAGATCTGATGACTGTTACAGGCATTTAAATCTTGCCACATTGTATTATGCTTACAAACCACCCTTGGCAGGATTTCACCAGTGCATAACATAGTATTGCTTACCGTAGTTAGCAAGCCTGCCAACCTCTTCAAAGTAACTATAAATAGAAATAGATCAGGTCACCTAACCCCTCTTCTGCAACAACCACCTCTACACTAGACTTTTCATATCTAATATGCAGTACATTTCCCTCAGCATTCTGAAAATAAAGTATATTTTACAAGTCGGGTCTAGGAACTCTCTCTAAAGGTTCTTCTCAACAAAGTCCACCTTATTGGTATATTCCACAGGGATATCAAAGAACTGATATTTAATCTTAAAAATAACTCATTGCCAAAACTCGGTTTTTGTGCCTCTCTATTTTCTCCAGAGCCTGTTTAGCAGAAAAGTTAGATAACATATTTGATGCATTGGATGGAATGGATGTGTATCAAAAAAGTTTACAGTCAACTAACTTTTTAAATTCTGTACCTTGCTTTTCTTCTTAGCTATTACATAGGTACCTTAAATTGAAAACTACTTTCTTAATACTTCCCAACCATTCAATGAATAGAAGTTTTAATCTTTAATTTGAAAAAAGTTCAGCTGTTTCTCTGAACTAATAAACTAATTCATATCCATTAAAAACCCTCTGGAAAAATTCATCCACATGACTGTTCAAAATGCTGTCTGATCATCTGATCATGTAAACAACAACCCCTAGAAATTTGTTTGAAAACCTGCACTTTGATACATTCAGGGAGAAATCCATCCCTTAATTGTAATACTCTCCTCTTCAGTGGAAGCTTTCCACATTTATTTTCTGCCCATAGATGAATCACAGAATTTTAACTAAAATCCATGTGACCATTTTTGGATATACCAAAGAAAGCAACAGAAGGGGGAAAGAAAAAAGTTTTTCTACGGTATTTAGAAATGTTTCATTTTAAAAAGACAAGCACAGCCCAAAGTTTAGAACTTTCATGGGCTATATATTAAACATCCACTGACAAAATTAATTAATTCAAAATTGTGCAACTTATTATTTGCCATCATTTTAACCCTCACCTTAAAGCTGCCAGGCATGATGCAACAAGGCAGCAGTAATGCTGTCAGTAACAGCACTGACTACTGAATGTTATTCTTGCCTGAGTATCTTAAAATTCCATACTTAAATAAACCTTTTTTCACACCCATTCATATGAGGGTGTTAAGATATACCAAAGGTAGAAAAGGTTTTGCTCAGACTGTCAGAATGAAAAGTCCTCTTTAAACATGGTAGTGCAAAGGATTACTCAGTTTCACACTTCAAAGAGTAGTAATGAAATTGCTATCACCTAAATCTTACAACGCTGTATTTGCCAAAGTCCTTAGTTACACATTATAAAGATACCTCTGCTTAGAACATCTTTGGCCAATGAAAGAATCTGTTTACTGTTTACCAATGTTTTCTGTAAGCTCCTCTTCAGAAAGAAACTAAGCAATTTTCACTCTGAGGCCTGAAGAATCCTAGAGGCCTACTCCTGCCACTTGACCACTAACATATACACAAACCAACACATGAGCATCAGCTGAAAGTGTAAAGTCTTTACACAATCTGAGTGCAAATAAGCACTAAATAGCCATAGCCCAGAAAGTTCTTTCAAGCAGACCGAATATGAACCTTCTTCAAATGAAGGCAAATACTTTTACTAGAGTGTGTAGCATTTATTCTCCAGGTGCATGCTAAACAATAGGAAGTACATAGTCAATTTGGTATTTTCCACATCTACAAACAGATGGTGTGAATGGCTTCCTAAAGTGGTAGCAGAGCACAGAAGATGGCTACTCTCGAGTTTCTGTGGGGTTTGGGAGACTGGACAGAAACCACATAAGAACAGCTTCACCTTTTTCTGCTGAGTAGGAGAATACTTTTTCTGAAGTAGGAGATAGAGGCACAGTAATTATTTAGAAGGGGAAGGAATTAAAATTAAATATCAAGTTTTATGGACAGAAAAAAAAATTCTTAATGGGGCCAAAGAGCTCTGCGTCTTCCAGGAGTTAAAATAAAAATGAAAAAAGAAAAAAGAAGCTTCAGGTTTACTGCACAGAATCTGAAGTAAAGACACTACAATACTTTGCTTCAAGCAGCCTGAAAAAGCCAGAACTGGCTCTGTAAAATTTAATGTTAATGAATGCTAAACAGTTTCAGCTCTGTTTTTTTCTCAGTCTGTTCACAGCAAGTAAATAAACAGAATCTCATAGGTACTACTGTATTCAGTCAATGCAGTGCTACTCAAAGAAACCTATTTTACTAAGAACACGTGGTAAGTTGTACCCTACTTATACAGGTACTGAATAAAGCCACATGCAAGGAAAAAAGCAATGAATACTCTTCCTCAAAAAAGCTACAGTGAAGAACATTTGTGATCCTGACTGATGAGTGTTACCCATCACCTGCCATACAGTGAACTCAGTAAATCTGTATTAAAGTAACCCTACAGCTTCTAATTAGACATCTTAAAGCCACAGACCAGTTGCTCTAAGCTTTCTGAAACGCTCGCAATGGAAATCTAGACGCTGGCATAACAATCCCTGTAGTAAATCTACTGGTAATAGGCTTACTATTTTCCCCTCCCAGCCCTCAGTATTAGAATCACAGCACACAAACCACATGATGAAAATGACCAGGCAGCAATCAGTAAGAACTTTTGCTGCATCTGTAAGTTTTCAATGTTATTTTGAGAAAATTTCACATGAAAGTCAGAAAACACTGGGACACGCTAATATTGGTCTCTCTAAACTTATCTTGGAAAATGAGCACAAGGCAGGCCTATTAAACTCTGCCACTGGTATAAACTTATTTGCACTACAGTTAATGATTCAGTTTGTGCATTTCCTTTTGGAGGAAAGTAGCACTTTTTTCATCTCACCATGGATATAATTAATAATTAATACAAAATAACTTTTAAAATATTAATGATACAGAATGACAGCTTAAAAACTACTCTGCTCTTCTGATTACAAAAAGATTTGCCCTTACATTGCCTTAACTTTATTCAAAGCCTATGCAAACCAATCTCAACAGATGACAATTACTTACATTCACCAAAAATTTCAGTTAGTTTTTTACAGAAGTTTGCTTTTATGAAGCCTTACACTACAAAGCAATGTCAACAGCGATACCTGCCTATTCACTCTATCTTCTGTGGAGTTGTTTTTTCATGTCTTAGGCAATGACTAGCAAGAGTTTATGATTTGTTTTCATACTGGAGTTTCAACTCAATAAATCAAGCAAAATCGATTTAATTTCTAGGATTAGTCTTTGTTGTCAAGAAAGCATAGCATATTTATTTCACACTGAAGTATCTGCTTCTCAAGATGGCAAAAAAAAAAAATCACATCTTTAGCATGCCTTCTCCAAAATGGAGAACCTAGCTACACTGGAAAGATTCTGAATCATGTTTCCTCTTCTTGCTGCTCAGTATTCAGTCTCTTGCAACTTCCAGAAACAACTTCAGTAGTTCAGTGTTCAAAGAGAGGTTGGTGGCATATGCAACTTTTTTTTTTTTCTGTTTAAGATGCTCTAGCCTTACATTCTCATTAAAAAGTTTCCCAAACTTCTCAAATCTTAATGCTGCCACAGACTTAAATTAAGACACAAACCCCTTGCCTCTCCCTTCTCGTCATTAGGGAAACAATTCAGATTTTATAAAGCAAGATATTATTATATGACACAGTTGTACTAGGCAGGGGACATCTGTTACACTTTCATTCCTATAATCCATTTGGACATAAATAGGATTACAAACATCCTAGCAATATAAAAGCTATAGAAGCAATCCCTTCAAGCCCCAAAACTGTGACAACTCTAAGTTTTAAAAGGACAGTGGATAATTTCTGCATTCTACTAGTTTTCTCTTAAGTGGATGCATACTGTCAAAGATGGAAGGTTCCCACACCACACATTGAAGATTAAAAAAATATAAATTACAGGAATGATCTCTTTTTAAGGGGCTGCTAAGACACAGATTTCCTTATTAAAGGAGATGATCCTTACTGTAACAACTAAATCAGACATATTGCTACTGAGGCACGCTCACAGCAACATTGATACTAACGTTCTATTGAAAATATAAAGCAAAAAACTTACTCAAAGCAAAAGTTTGAATCATCACAGCATTTATAGGGCTTACAATGCTGCTTCCAATAGTTTTTACCTGTCTAGACTACAACTCCTGGCTTGAAATTCTAAGCCATGCTAAGGTGTCCACTACTGGTTGCTTACCCTATTATTCAGCGAGTAATAATAGTAATAGCAACCTTCATATAATTTTTGTTTACAATGAAATGCTTCCAAAAAGCCAACCGTTTCCTCATCACCCAGGACTATTAACATGTAGTTTACTCGTGGCAGCGCTGCTCCTCCAGGTTTTCAAACCAACCAAATAACCCAGACGACACGAGACTGCTCCAGAGCAGTCAGGACCCCCTCATCCCTTCCTTCCACAGACAAATATCGCACGGCGGCTCGGGGGGAGCTCTGTGGCACCCAGATCCTTCCCACCGGCGACAGGGCCTGGGGAGCGGCAGCCGCGCTCGGGGTCGCTCGCCAGACGCAACCCCTCGACTCCCCACAGGGACTCGGCCGGGAG